>CM053604.1:101456749-101495272 GCA_028646535.1 Procyon lotor
AATCAAGGAATCACATATCACTTCCTTATTGTTTAGATCATTTAAAAATAGACAAACCAAGAATTTTGTGCTCCAATGATTCCAGATCTTCCTGAAATCAGTATTGTGAGAGGAATTGTTAAAAACAAAAGCCATCATCACTATCTGACTGGAGTATCTGTTTATTCTCTTTGATGTAAGAAGAAATAAGGAGTCTTTTTTTTTTTTTTTTTAGATTCTCAATGCACTCTAAAAATAATCATGCTGCAGGACACAGACTGTTATCACCCCAATCCAAGCTACTTCTTATGTCCTTAGATACAATAAGCCATAGAAAAAAATTACCATGACATGTGAAGCTAGGGAACTGGGATTCAACGTTGCTTTTTCTACTGTTTAGAGCAGCCTACTCTATTAGCCTTTCTCGGAGCCCTCTGGGGTATGCTATGTCATCTGGAACATATGGTATGCACTTGATTTATTTAAGCAAAGTGATAAAAGTGGAACCACTGTCACATTCTATGTTCAATAATTGGTGTCCATGTTTCCATTACCATCACTGTAAGATAATTCGAAGATCAATCAGAGCGCATAATGTATAACATTCAACACTGCTCCTCTTGATCATTGTTTCAAGTATTTTCTTTGGCAAAAGAAACACAAAACTGAAACCTAAGTCAGTTTCTCTTACATATCACCAATATTAATATATTTCAAATGCTCACCCTCTACCCCTTACCGTAGATTTACTTCATTCTATATTAATGTTCTTTTTTAAAAATATCGTATTTACTTAAGAAGTCCACACTTGTGTGCATGCACGTGTGTGTGTGTGTGTGTGTGTGTGAGAGAGAGAGAGAGAGAGAGAGAGAGAGAACATGCACGGGGGGAAGGGAGAAACAAAGGGACATGCAGACTCTCCGCTAAGCAGGGAGCCCCATGTAGGACTCCATCCCAAGACCCTGGGATCATGACCTGAGCTGAAGGTAGATGCTTAACTGCCTGAGCCACACAAGTACCCCCATATGAACATTCTAATTCTTACTATATTATAGCAGAATAAGCATATTATTCATCAGCCATTGAGCCTCAACTGTAAGCGGCTCCTCATGTGCTGTAAATAGTAAGTACCCTCCTATTGGTAAGATATTTGATAACACAGAACTCAGTTAAGGATATCTACGCCAGAATTTTTTCCAAGATTTCAAAGAGCAAGATATTAATGATTATAAAATTCTCCCTTCATATTGCAAAATATATTCTACATTTGTTTCTCAATTTTCAATGCAGTTTATTTGTTATTTATTTGTTTGTTCATTTATTTATTTTTTCAATGCAGTTTAACATACAACTGTGCCAGTGACGATCTCTCAGCTCTAAGTCCACTATCTGCACCCCACCTTGTGATGGTGGGTCTGTGACTCTCAAAGCCATAGTCCTGCCTTTCCAACCGCCTCTATGTTAGGCTCTTCCACCAGGACGTGGTAGATGGAGACTGGGAAGGCCAGAAGCCTGTCCTTCCTGTGGGCCAGTCTTGCAGTTCTAAAGAGCATCCCCCTTTTGAACCTATGCTTCTTTACCCTGCCTATACTTTTTTACACCAGGAGCAATTGTTCTTTTCTGTTGCATGAGCCAAAATCAGTGTGTAACACTTGCAACGTCTGCAGCCCTCATGAGACCTCTCGGAGATATGAGTGCTAGCTTCCCCCTGTTCCCTCCATAGAGTGGGTGTCAGGCCTTCGGGACATTATGGTCCAACTTCCTCAACAGTGAGCTACATGTGAGCTCTACTGATCCTCTCCTCCAAGGTTTTCCATTTTAATAATTGAAAACTCTCTCCTTTGTTCCTCCAGCTCTAGAGGTGGTTACCACCTCTCATAGTTGCCACCGTGGTGGTAGTTTTGCCTCATAAAAACATCATGCCTACTTAATTACTTATATTCAATGCTCGATACATATCACTCTGTCTTCAAATACCCAGTGTGGTTTCCGTCTCCTGACTGAGCCCTGATGGACTCAGTAACCCTATGTGGGCAGTAAGAGCAAGCATTATTGTCCCCACTTCACAAAATAACATTTCAACCCTAGGAAAGAAAAACCTGGGACTTGAACTTAGTCTTCAAATTCTAGTCTTGGCATTCCTTCCATAAAACAAAATGTGTATAAGTTGAATACAGTACTTCTCACAGATACTCTATGTGTTCAATAAGACAACATAGAGAGTGTGTAAGGTGGCCCAGATGACTATGTAAATGGGCATATAAAGTCAGATTTTTATACAAAGTCCCAGGTTCATTTTTATATCGAAGTTCTTCAATATAAACCCATTCTAATAATTTTGAGAGTTTGGGCTAAGATGTATTCTTATTCCTACAGCATAAAAAACAAGCAAGATCTGTTAAACTTGAGCCCACTGAAAAATGTCAAAACCATACGTGTGAGCTCATTATTTTCCATACAGCTTTAACCCCGGAATTTCAAAAAGCGAAATAACTAAATAAAATGTAGCTCTCAGGATTACATTTGCTTGCTGCCAAATATTCTATAAATATAAAAACAGATCCTGGAAGCTGCTGTTTAAAATGAAAGTAATGAATATTTCCTGATGGGGTGTTCAGCGAGATTTTCCAGACGTGGGCTTCCTTGCTCTTGTTGGCCAACTAGTGTGTTTTTTCCTGCTGTCTGTTCAGTGAATGTGCTTCTAAAGGCTGCTCTGTGTTCCTGTAAATTACAGGAGTTCCTTTACCATAGGCCCTGGCAGCAAAGCCTAATCAAGTTGAAGGAGGCACCACAAACACCTCCCGAGTGGCTTTCCACAATCGGCAGCATTAAGACAGCAGCAAAAAAAGCAAAACAGAAACCACAAAAGCAAATATATCAACTTTTGTTCTCCCCTCATTTCTTTCTAGATCCTCAGGACTGAAAAACAAGAAAAAGGGACTACAAGTACAGTCACCTCTGTAGTATCTAGGCTACAGAAATATATTAAAATATTCCGTACGAGATGAAATTCATACTCTTAAAGATTTAGAGAGATAGATAAATAAAGATATTATTTCCTACCATATGTTCCTACATCTCACCAAGAATTTAACCAATTCCTCTGCTAATTTAATAGGATTGGACTTCCACTCTCTTTTAAAGGAGGCTTAAGGAACATCGTCGCAATCAGAGAACAAAATAAGAAATGAGAAAACAAACAAAAGAAACCCTTCCACTTCTCATAATTGCTGTCAATTAATTAAACACCTATGAAAAGGCAATGCCCCATTTTTAGAGTCCCAACATTATCGGGATTTGCCATGGAGAAACTGATGTTAATGACAGAATCCGAGTTGTGTGCGTGCTGCCCACTTCACCAGAGGCAGCGACCTACAACAGTGATGAGCCAAATTATCCATGGAAGCTTTAGAGGATGACAAGTGGCCTATTCAATTGTAAATAGAGTAGCTTGGAACTAAAGCTCTCAGCTCACTACTTTGATAACCTAACCCCCATTCACTTACCTTTGGAGATTATTATATACCTTAGACCACAGAAGCCAAATGTGCTACCACGGAGCATGCATTAGAAGGTTGGAAGTAACTAAGTGTATTTTTTAAAAATGTCTATCAGAAAAGAAACATTACTGGGTGCCTGGGTGGCTCAGTTGGTTAAGCAACTGCCTTCAGCTCAGGTCATGATCCTTGAGTTCCGGAATCAAATCCCACATCGGGCTCCTAGCTCCAAGGGAAGTCTGCTTCTCCCTCTGACCTTCTCTCCTCTCATGCCCTCTCTCACTTTCTCTCTTTCTCTGGAATAAATAAATAAAATCTTAAAAAAAAGAAAAGAAACAGTATCTCTTTCTTCAGTCTTTAACTGATGAGATACAACTGTGAACATTCCACTTTCATCTTGTTAAGATTTGTAGAGGTACTGAATAAAGATGAGGCTAATGTATTCATTGAGCAATTGTCAAGATGTTAAAAACACCAAAATCTGTATACTGCAAATCTGTTTTTTAAGTTGTGTGCATAAGTATTAGCCTCTAGGGGGAACCCCAGGCTCTTCGCCTTGATTCTCCTAAAGGCTAAGTCAGGAAAAGAGGAGGAATCTCCATTCCCCTAAAAGAAAATGACCTGGCTAATGAGGTTACAGGACATTGATGGGAGCATGTTTTGTATGGCTGGAGCTTTCAAAGGGTTTCTAAGTCAGCATAAGCAATTACTTCTCTCTTTGTGCTCTCTATTCCTTTTCTACGGCAAGTGGGCTAAATCACTACCCTGGAAAACTCTTCTCCTCCCCTGTCTCATATATATCTTTATATGCATATATGTATATACACACATACACATATAAACACATACACATGCATATTCAAGGGCACCCAGGATGATCTGATTACTGCCTTTGCTCAGTTACCCATTTCCATGTTTTTGAGGCAAAATACTGTGCAAAGAAATATTCAATATTCCTGCTGCACTTGCCATAATATCATAGCACTGAAGATAGCCCTATAATCTCAAATAATATGCAGAATTATATAGAGTGTTTATTTTCAAACTGCACAGAGCATCATTAACCGGTTTTGTGATTTGGGCATATCCTCTTGCTCTATGAGTCCACCTTCCTCACTAAATGGTTTCTGAAGTATCTTCTGGTGCCAAAATTCTATGCATTTTAATTTTCGTCAATTTATTTCCAATGCTACATGAAATTCTGTTCAACTCTTGGCGATCTAAGTCATTTCTCCACTGGGTGATTTCACGGACCTGATACCATTCAAGGTCATGGAGAAAAACCCAAACATCCAGTGAACACATCAGAACTCAAGTCAAATGCATGTGACTAGTCAGCTGCAGAGACCAGGAAAACAACAGCCCAAACCCACCTAAACAGACTAATCTCTACAGCAAAGTCACAGTCTACCCTTTAACCCAGCATACTGGGTAATGCATGACAAGTCTTCTTAGAGCCTTGGGACACGGGCTCAGCAAATGTGTATGCTGACTCTTTCACCTAAAAATGCAGTGGAATACACGGACACCTCGCACAAATCCCCTTCTGGACTCTGCCATAAGTACGTGGCAATCCAGGACAGGATTGGATGAGCATAGCCCATTTATATGCAGGAGATACAAGATTTTCACAGGAAAAGCAGAGTAGGAGGATTCTTCTTACCCCATATACTTGCAGCTCTCACTCATTTCCATTTTGTATCTTTTATCTATCCTGGACACTCGCGGAATAAACTTGCCAGAACAATTCAGGGACAGGACAAAGAAGAAAATTAGAACGATGAATTCCAGTTCTTCCAAAAAATGCAACTATCAAAATAAACTGGCATTATGGGATCCAGAGCAAAGAATACAATACAAGATGTGGTATTGTATGGGATACAGTAACAAAGAGCTTATTTGGGCAGGAGAGGGGCAAGGGAGAGAGAGTGAACACCAAGCAGGCTCCACGCCCAGAGCAGAGCCCCAGGTGGGGCTCGATCTTGAGACCCTGAGATCATGACTTGCACCAAAATCAAGAGTCAGACATTGAACCAACAGCACCACCCAGGTGCTCCGGGAGCAAAGAACAATCTTAACTGCATTAAATCCAAAGTCCTCACATTCTAAATTAGGAAACCATAGCTAAGAGAGGTCCAATCTTTCGCTGCAGGGATCTTTGTTTGGGGTTTACCTTAGATGCTGTTACGCGAATGGGAAATTCTGCTTGTGCTCCCTCCAGAGTTTAAATATATACAACTACATAAACTTGGGGCATCAGTTACCTATTTCTGCATAACAAACCGTCTTGATATTTAGTGCCTTAAAACAATAATGATATATTATTTCTATGATTCTGTGAGTGCACTGTGCAGTGTTGTTCATCTCCTCTGGGCTCAATCATGGGGCCCAGTTAGCCCGTCACTTGTTGGGGGCTACATGCTCTAAAATGCCCTCCCTCGCACGCCTGGGGCCACAACTAGGATGGGTGGAATGGCTGTTAACATCTAGTATTTTCTCTCCATGCATTGTGTTATTTGGGTTTTTCACATGATGCTGGAGGTATTCCAAGAAGGCAAAAGTACAAGTTGTAAGACCTCTAGAAATAGAGGTTCAGAAGTCTCATGCAGTCACTCTTGCCATATTCCGCAGGTCAAAGAAAGTCATAAGGACGGGGCAGATTCAAAGGGTGGGAAAGACTTCACCTCTTTATAGGAGGAGCTGCAAAGATTCTGTGTTATATATAATCTACCAACCCAGACAGAAGAGGTTTAATTAGAAGCAAATTTGGTTTCCTTTGTTTTCAATAGAATATATCCTTAGGGACAAAGGTCATCGATGCATGATTTTAGATCATTCATCAGTTTGAATTCTAACAAACAGAAACCATACCGATATTCTGCTTCTATACAATGTCTATATCACACCTGGCACTCACTAAACACATAATCATAACAATGGGAACAGAAGTACACACAGGCATGTTTCACAGAAAATAAACTAGACTTGGTAAGTTTATTTATTAAACACATTTTCCTATCTATTATGAAAAGTCATGACCTTCTCAGCTGAGAAAAGTAATTACTTTTTGCACAGAGAATCTTTGTATTAAAACACAAAGGAGAGTCTTTTGAATTTTTGTTACAACTTTCTGGCAATACTAATGCTTCAAGGCAGGCAGTATCTATTCGTGGACACTTTATGAAGCCACTCAGCTTATCAGAACATGGGGCTAAGGAAATCAAAGATTTGATCCTCAAGACAGTCCAGTTAATTTCATTGATAGAACCTCTTTTTAAATAAAGACAACCTTGATCGCCTCCCCTCCTACTGAATTCTTTCTTAACCTCAAGGGAAACAGACAGTATGAGTCAAACAATGTATCTCCTAGATGCATCTATTCTCACAGGTGCTACAGGGGTTACAAATATGAGAACAGTTGTATTCACCAGAATTTTTAAGATTATAAGGGCGGCAAAACCAAAAGAGACTATTCAAACACTTAGTTCACAGCATCTAAAATGATAGAGTGCTGGAGAAAAGGTACAGATCACAACTCAAGTTCAAAGGGAGAAGATATCACTTATTAAGGGATCTAAAAATGTACAAAGGTGGTGATATTTGCACTTCACCATTACATACAGGCTAAGATTTCTGCTAGGTCATAAGGGGTGGAAGATAGTCTAGATAGAAGGGAGAGGGGAGAGCAGATGAGTGGTTGGAATCATGAGGATGTGAGGTCTAAAAAGAAAAAATTCATGAGCAACAAGAATACAAATGTAGATTGGAGCCAGATTAAAAGAGAATTCACTTTTCTTTAGAAGGTAAGGGGGAACTGGTGAGATAAAATAACTAGAGTGGTATTTTTAGGAAGATCATTCCGATAGCAATGAATATGGTTGATTACAGAGGAAATGACTGGTTGGGAAGAAAGGTTAGGGATCTACTGCATTAAACCACATGACAATTCTAAAGCTTACAACCATGCGGAAGAAAGATCAAGAGCACCAATGGACACTTTACATGTGAAAGATGACGTATGATCTCAGAGACAAGGGTCAAGTAGGGAAAGAACATAAATCTTACATTAATGTTTGAAATGAGGAGGAAACAACCGGCTGAAAATGCAGATTGTCTCCCTATCTTCAGTTATCTAGACTCTAGTTCCTAGGGAATGATGTTATGCTTTGACGGGCCACCTGATGAGTCTGGGGACTTCACGGTGATCAGTACATTAGAGCAGTGACAAGGCACGGGAAGGAAAGCAAAGAGCAGTGTTGGAGCAGCTGAGATGAGACATATGACTTGGTAGGAGAATCTAGTCAGCGTGATTTCACAAATTTCTCCCACCACATTCAGTACTCTAGGTAGCTGCAAGTATCTGAACGATGGAAATTATCCAGGCTTGGAACCAGAAGGAACCAAGTAAAGGAGGGGAGGGAAATCTAGAGTTCTGCTGAGTCTGTTTTTGAAAACTCTCATTCTATGGTTATGGCTGAGAAAGGAGACCCAGGAAACCAGATTGAGAGGGCAGACCGACCAGGCAAGTGGGAGATGGTGGAAGTGCTATGGATCCTGGTCGGTGGGGAAGCAAAGACCTAACTCGGTAGTCCTGATGAGGAGCTGGAGAAGAGGACAAGACAGTCATCATCTCTCTCACAGGCAAGTACAAGTGCGGGCAGGCAGTGTTCATGGCTCCTCTTTCTCCTCACACAAACCTCAAAAATAATGTCATCTATGGGCATTTGGAAAAAGACCTTACCTTTCTGTAAGAAAACCCTCATATTCATGAATATAATATGGGTATCAAATGAGGTGATTTGGCATTAGCATTTTATGATTTTGTGTTTTAGTCTATAGTAATTTTTATTTCCCAACCTCTTAACTAATTTGTAATTAATTTCTAACTCATAGATAACTACAGAGAATAAGAAAACACAATATAACAAATATCCATATACCTCCCATTAATCTGATCATAACATTTTGCCATATTCGATTTAGTTCTACTTGTAAGGAAAGGTGCAAATAAGGAAACATATGAAGCCTTTGTGTTTCCTTTCTTGATCCCATTGCTCTTCCTCCAGTCCCAAAAACAGTAACTGTCCTCAACTTAGTTTTTATTGCTCCATGCTTTTCTACATCTTTAGTAAATCTGTGTGCATCTGTAAGTTTTTTACTTCCGGTGTCTTGTTTTTTACATTATATGTAAAGCGTTCATTCATTTTTAACTACCCTTTAACTACCCTAGTATGGATATACATTTATTCATTTTATGTGTGTGGGCCTTTAGAGCTCTTGCAATTTTACACTAATACAAAGCAAAAAAGTGTTGCAAAGGAATTTTAGGAGACTGTGTGGCAACCCTGCCTGAACCTTATAATTCTGTGGAGAATTCAAAATCCAGATGCTCTATTCTAGAACTAGGCAAGTCATTCTGTTTTAGATCATGACAGACCTAGAAAATGATCATATTTACAGAGTTCAATGGGGTGAAGAGAAAAACTTACTCGTAGACAGTCAAAGTGTACCAACCAGCCCCTTCTGCCTCACCAAACACACATGGCCACCCTAAGGGCTGAAAAGAATCAAATCTCAACCAGTTGAAAACTTGTCCCAATTTCTAGCACAGAAATGTGTGGGTAACACTGGTTGAGCAGCTCTGCTCTAGAGCAAAGATCCCCAAATTTGGCTGCACATTAGAATCTGCTGGGCAGCTTTAAAAAATCCGCTTAAGTCCAAGCTATACCCTAGGCCAATTAAATTAGAACGTCGGGCAGTAAGATCAAGACATCAGCACTTTTTAAATCTTTCAGATTCCAACATGAAGCCAAGGTTGAGAAGCATAGTGAGCAGTATCTCCTTAACTTCCCTGATTATGAGATTCATCGGGAAAACTTGTTACCAATGTATTTCCCAAGGCCCCAAACTCTTTAGCGGCCAGCCTGGGAAGCTGTATGCACAAAAATGTCTCCGGCATATACCTTGAAGCAAAACTGCTGTGTCTCAACTGAACAGTGGTGAGAAGGCTGCATTAGAGCCCCTTTGGTGATTGCTGGGACATCTGGTTGCTGGGTGATTGCTGGAACAATCAATCCAAGCAAGTAATCTTTCCTTTTCAGATAACATCCTTGTCTAAGTGGCTGTTCTGGCTGTTTCACTTCAGTGATCAACCTGGCTAGAATTGGAAGAACTAGTTCAGATCCCTCAGAAAGGAATCCCAGCTGAGTGTTACTAGCCTTCTGAGGGGCTTCCTACAGTAGCCGTTGCCGGGGCTGCCACACCACTCCATGGGCATCTACCATGTTGTCCATTGTGCTGGGAAACCACCTTTGAGATTCCAGCCACAGGGCTCTTTCTTGCCTTGTTGAAAAGGCAGTAAAAAAGGCTGGTAAAGCACAGGCTCTGGAATGGGTCTCTGGTTTTCTTTGTTCTCCACTCACAACTAGCCTTGTAACCCTGGGCCAAACACTTAATGGAGCCATGTCTTGGCTCCCTCATTTATAAAAATATGTCACAAGGATGATAGTACCTACTCTCATGTTGTTGTTGTGAAGACTAGAGAAATAATTAAAATGCCTAGAATTTAAATGCTTAACAAAGGTAAGTTTACCAGTTTACCCTTTCCAGTTCTCCATTGGCTCAGGTGTTCTCCCATGTTCATTACCTAGAATTTTTCCCATTGTCACCCACCCCAATTCCTTTACCCTCACTGGCTGCAGCAGAGGAAAACCAAGTTGTAAAAATACCAAAATGATTAAACCTTTTACCAGATGACAAAAGTCTCTCCTTTGTCACCACCATCAGTAAATAATGCTGAGCATTCTTAATTCAAAAATAACATCTTGATTGTGTCTACATTAGTTTAAGCTTTGTGCTATCCTGATTCGAATTTTTTCAACAATCTCTAGGTCTTAGTGTCTCATTACCTACTCTATATACCTTGTTGTTTCCCCTCTTTGGACAGGAAATTTTTTTTCATGTCCAAGTTTATTCGGTTATGCTGAACTTTAATGCCATTTTCTCTTAGTTTGGATTTTGTGCCCATTTAAAAAACTGGGACTTGTAAAATCAATCATTATTTAGTATTTGCTGTAGAAATAACTTCAAATCTTTAAAAAATGAACTAGAATGTTAGAATGTTTTCTTTTGTGTTAAATTTCATATATAAGAGGAGCTTTTCAAGAACTACTAAAGGAAATACTATCTAGGTAATTTTAATCATAAAATGGCTCCCAACATAGACCCTGAGATCAGGATTCTGGTAACATGTACATGAATTCTGGCTCTAATGTTAATATAAAAATATTTCACACATATCGGTAATTAAGCTAATAGTGTCTAAGGCCGCTATCTTACAAGGATGAATAAGCAGCTAACCTACCAGATATAAAAGACGGTCAAGTTATAAAATTTGGTCACTTATTATTATTATTATTAATGATATTTACTACTTGTCTTATTCCTGACAAGCAGCTGGTTATCTAAAACCGTCTGCTTTTGGGGCACTTGGGTGGCTCAGGGGGTTAAAGCCTCTGCCTTCAGCTCAGGTCATGATCTCAGGGTCCTGGGATCGAGCCCCACATCGGGCTCTCTGCTCAGCAGGGAGCCAGCTTCCTCCTCTCTCTCTGCCTGCCTCTCTGCCTACTTGTGATCTCTCTCCTCTCTGTCAAATAAAAAAAAAAATCTAAAACCATCTGCTTTTTTGTGCTGGATAGAAAGGTGTCAACAATCAAGGTGTTTCCAAATCATCACTACAGGAGTAAATATACTTTTTTTTATTTTTAAAAAGTATTTAATTAACTAATTAATTAAATTTATTTAAGATTTTATTTATTTATTTGACAGAGAGAGAGATCACAAGTAGGCAGAGAGGCAGGCACAGAGAGGGGGGCAAGCCGGCTCCCTGCCAAGCAGAGAGCCTGATGCGGGGCTGGATCTCAGGACCCTGAGACCATGACCTGAGCCTTAAGGCAGACGCTTTCACCCAATGATCCACCCAGGCGCCCCAGGGGTAAACATATTTGAAACTTGGGAAATTCACCGAAAGTCACCCTGAAAATACATCTCAGACATTTTTATTTTCAAAGACTACTTCATATTACAAAGCCAAGAGTAGTTACTGATACACTGAAAATAATTAATGCTAGAATCCCTTTGTAGGCTATGAAGAATTTAGGTCATTTCAGTGATGGGATAATGTCTATGTTAATTCTACAAATCCCACAGGAACCAGATCAGGCATCTACATACTGCAGGAAAGGAAAATATAATTTTAGATAAGAGTTGAAGATGATGATTATGGTGACTACAATGAGAGGATATTTTTTAATTATGTCAGTTCACAAAAAAGTCATTATCATCTTTAAAATGCCGACTCTAATATCCAATAGTCATGCGAAGAGTTTGAAAAACCTACTAAAGTGACTTAAAATCTGTATCAGTACTTTTGTTGTAGGAGCTGAGTTTACATATTTATAAGCACAAATATTTATATATACACATCTATGTAGTTGTTATCTCATAGAGTTTGTGTATGTTATTTTTTGTGTTCATCCTTTGAGTGTCATCCTTGATACTTTCTCTTTACCTAACCATTTTATCCTATTGTTACTGAGTCGAATCTATTTTTTTCTCCTAAGAAAATCTAAAATCCAACCAATTCCCTCCATTCCACTGCTACCATGCCAGCCCAGCCATCCTCATCTGCTCTACTTGTTCATTCCTCACCCCCTTTAGTCCATATTCCACGTTAACAGCCAGAGTGACCATTTAACAATACAAATTTCTCTACTCAAAGCCATTCAGTGGTTCCCTAAGTCAGATAAAATTAAATTAAAGTATCCTCAAGACTCTGAATGAACTGATCCTACCTGTACGGCCAGCCTGATCTCTAACAAAGGCATGGGTTTGGGTAGGTGGAACGGACATCACTCCTTGCCTCCCTCTTGTTAATTTCTTCCCTATTACCAGAACCCCAGTTTTGTCAGGACTGGCAATTTCCCCAGCTTTCCTTGTCATTTAGAGTTGGCCACCAGATTTTAGTCCATGAGATGTAAGTGGAGATATATGCTGAGGGACTTCCTTCAAGTTTCCAGTTGAATAGCTCAAAGACACTTTCCCTAACTATCCTTTATAAAATTAAATTTCCTCCTATTACTATCTCAAAATCCCCTTTCTTTTTAGCATTGATTACAATTTTTAGTCTGTTGGTTTGTTTGTGTCTATCTGACTCCTCTCCAAGTTCTGTGAGCATAATGAACACTCGTGCCCTATTTACTGCTCTATATGGTCACCTATCACAGTAGGAGATGAATATAAGTGGACAAGGTATGTGTTAGTAGACAAAAGAATGAGTAACATAACTAGTTTTGTTAAGTATTTATCAACATTACAAACTATATTAGAAATCCGTATGTCAACAAACTTTGGTCTTGTATTTATTTTGTTTAAGGTATCATGCTTGTTGATATAGGAAATATAACAGTAAACACAACATGACTTCAAAAAGCATTAAACTGGTACAAGAGAAAAACATTTACTTAAATAACCAGAAAGGGTGGCAAGTGATATAAACATGGAACAGATACAACAGGAGTTCAAAGGAGAGAGAAATCCCTAATGACTAGCATGTAGGAAGGTCTCCTGGGAGCATATCGAAGTTGACCATGTAGTTGAGGACTATTATTTCAATGGAGTTAGAGGCTGAGGGTAAGTGGGTAGGAGGAAAGCAGCTCAGATGGAGGAAACTAAAAAGTCACTTCCAGAATTGCAGGTTGTGGGTGAAAAACTTTAGTAGCCCATTAAAAAAAAAAAAAAAAAAGCAAAGCAAAAATATCATTCCACTTATTGATTTGCTCAACAATTAAAGGTGTAGCTCATTAAGAAAAAAAAAAAGAAAAGCAAGTACATCATTCCATTTGGTGATTAGCTTAGCAATTAAGGATGTAGCTCAATAAAATTAATAGAGAAGGCAAAGCAAATATATCATTCCATTTGTTTGCTTCCTATAAAAGTTTACATCAAGCCCGCACTTGGTGAAGACCTGGTTTGGTCTAAGGAATAAGGGTGACTGCTTTAATAAGGCTGATTTAAGAAAACAACCCGTAGATACAGAAGAAACAAGATATGGTGTCTGGCACAAATTCAAATCTTCAATGGAGGTAGGAAGGGTGACGGGAGTAGTTAACACATCTAAAAATTAGGTATGTCTAACTTGGGAATTACTGGACAGAAAAGAGAGAAATCAGTCATAAGGGTGAGAATACAGATGATTAAACATTTAACACAAAGGTAAAAGGAGAAAAATGAAAAAGTACAGCTTTGGAATCAAGCTTAGGGACCTGTGACACAGTCTGACATCACACGTACATGTACATACACAGGCATCTGCAACAAATTTTCAAATCATAACAAAAATGAGTTACAGTGAATCATGTATTTCACTTGTGTCTATCTATGTAAGAAACTTCCAGGGCTGCTCTTTTAATGGTAACCTGTAACTAACATAATTGGAAGGGGTATATGTAACATGTACCTGTGCATATGGAAAGGTATAAGAGTATAATATATATAATTACACAGGGTTTTATTATACTATATGCATATATAGTCATAGACACTCATAAATTTCTGAGTACATCATACATCTTGCAGACTATTCTCACCTCTTGTGTATTTGACCCTCACAGTGCCACCAAGGGCTAAATAATACTATTATTCTGCTGCAAATTTTTTTTTAAGATTTTATTTATTTATTTGACACAGAGAGAGAGAGATCGTAAGCAGGCAGAGAGGCAGGCAGAGAGAGAGAGGGAAGCAGACCCCCCGCTGAACAGAGAGCCCCATGAGCGGCTCGATCCCAGGACCCTGAGATCATGACCTGAGCTGAAGGCAGAGGCTTTAACCCACTGAGCCACCCAGGCACCCCTCTACTGCACATTTTTTAGCTATGGAAGTAAACATAAAGAGATGACATATCTTGCCTAAAGAAAGAGAGTCAGATAGTGCTCAAAGCCAAGTAGAACTGCGATTTCAAAACTCGATGAGTCCAGGGATCTTTCTATTACATTTAGAACAGCACGATGACATCTCGTCTTGTAGTAAGTGGAAGAATGATTAAGGTGGTGCCTCATATATAACACCGTCCTCGATTTATACATCACATTTCTTCCAAAGGGTTTTCAGATATTATCTCATTTGTCTTCCAACAACTCTGAAAGCAAAGTAGGGGCAGGCAGATTCATCTGCATTTCTCAAGATGGATTATCTGAGGCAGGGAGGGGTGAAGCACAGGGAGGGGTGAAGGCACAGGGAGCTGCTGAGCTCTGCAACAATCAGACTAGAATCTGAGTGGCTGTTTCCCTCCTAGCTCTCTTTCTACTGATCTGGTTAATAGAATCCCCCGAGGGGAGGTAGTGGGGGGTAGGGTGTGAGGTGGGAGGGATTCCAGAAAATAGATAGAGCTCAGTTATTTCACTGTTACTCTTTCTAACATCTCTCCCCAGTGCCTCTGCCCATAGGAATATGAGAACAGGTAACGTGATCTTAAATGGGATTTTTTCCTGTTACTCCAAACTGCTGATTAACGCTAAAAGCTAAAAACAAAGAGAATCTAAGGACCCTATTTATTATGGAGAAGTGCAAACAAGAAAGGCTTTTCATTTTCAGAGCTTTTCTCTTTTTTTAATTTTATTTTTTTTCCTTTTTTTTTAAATTATGTTATGTTAGTCACCATACAGTATGTCATTAGTTATTGATGTAGTGCTCCATGATTCATTATTTGCATATAGCCCCCAGTGCTCCATGCACTATGTGCCCTCCTCAAGACCCACCACCAGGCTCACCCATCCTCTCACTCTCCTCCCCTCTAAAACCCTCAGTTTGATTCCCTCAGTCCATAGTCTCTCATGGTTCATCTCCCACTCCTATTTCCCCCCCTTCATTTTTCCTTTCCTTCTCCTAATGTCCTCCATACTATTCCTTATGTTCCACAAATAAGTGAAACCATATGATAATTTACTTTCTCTGCCTGACTTATTTCACGTAGCAGAATCTCCTCCAGTCCCATCCATGTTGATGCAAAAATTCAGTATTCATCCTTCCCGATGGCTTAGAAATATTCCATTGTACATATGAACCACATCTTCTTTATCCATTCATCTTTCGAAGGACATCTCGGTTCCTTCCACAGTTTGGCTATTGTGGCCATTGCTGCTATGAACATTGGGGTGCATGTGCCCCTTCTTTTCACTACCTCTGTATCTTTGGGGTAAATACCCAGTAGTGTAATTGCTGGGTCATAGGGTAGCTCTATTTTTAACTTTTTGAGTAACTCCACACTGTTTTCCAAACTGGCTGCACCAACTTGCATTCCCACCAACAGTCTAAGAGGGTTCCCTTTTCTTCAGAGCTTTCTAAGGCAGGTGAAGTGGCTCTCCTACCAATAACCATCACTCTAACCTCTGGACTTCCCTTACCTGTCTATTAAAAAACATAGGGAAAGGAGAGAGGAAAGAGGTCTTCAAGAGCCATAGATTCTTGGCCTCATGGAAATTAAAATCTCCTCCTTGTTTATAAACAAGCTAAATAAGAGGGATCTGAGAGAACCCCTAATAGAGATGAGGATTCTAGCACCTCATTGGTTTGTCTTAGTGCAGGGTATTCCTAATTTCCCTGTATCTATCTAAGCAAAGTTAAAGTAGGTTGGCAAAAGACCAAAGACAGAGGTGATTTTCGTATTGTAGCTTGTCCTTCTAGTCTTTGGTTCCCATGAACAAGTGGGCATCCTTGAAGAGAATTGGACTGGAACCCTCTTACCAACACTTCACAGAAAAGGACTGCTAGCCAAGAGAGAGGCCTCAAGTAGGAGGAGGATATGGGGTCCATGATCCATGATCAGGTTCTAGAAACTGTGCAGAAGGGAGGCCTCCCATCAGAGCCCTCCAACAAGCAATAAATGCTTGTCATGGGAGAGCCATAGCCCCGGAAGTAGTGGTCATGTTCAAAGAGAAAATTATAATAAGCTCAGTCACGTAAGGGACAACTATTCTTTCTCCTTTACCTTTCTCCCCTCCTCAGCACATAAGGAAAAGTGAGAGGAAGAAAGTGCCCAAAGGCAGGTCAACCAATCCTGCCCTGAGCTCCCGAGTGAGGAACTGGTAGGACTAGAAAAGCAAGCCAGGCCCCCTCCAGATGGATCCGGGAGCCCTGGGCCTGGCTCATGATGATGGAAGGGAGAGTTTTGTATAAGAAATGCAACTGGAAATTTCAACTGGACAGAATTTGAATAATGGGAAATGACTCGAGAGTTATGGTATCTGCCTAGGATGTCGTTAAGGGATCCGCTACCCAGCTGGGAGCAGGAATTTGACATTACACAATAGGGGAGCAAAGACTGGTGAAAAATAAAACCATTTCATGTTTGTTCCCCACTGAGCTGAGTCTTCTCAATAAACTAGACACATGCAGATGCAAAAATCAACGGAGGCCATGGAGAAGGAAGGGCAGGCTTTAACAGTGATAGGAGAATATTATGTATGTTTCTCTACAGAGATAATTTACTAGAATAAAACAATCCATAAATCAAAGGCTGAGGACATACAAAGAAGTGAACACTGGCAGTCTCCTCTTTCAGTAGAAACTGCAGTTTTCAGACTCCTACTTTTACACTCGGATGTGGGCAGTGCACATTGAGGAATCTAGAGAGGTTTACACTTGACGCTACAAGGAACATTTATTTCAGACATGTGGCTACATCAATTAAATGCGATGTGTATTCACAACATTAGTCATTTCACACAGCAGCTCATTATAATGCATTGCCTTGCAAAAGCAGCCAAGATTCAGTGAGGCATAAAACCACAAAGCATCATTATAGATCATACATCACTATTTTAAAAAAAATATATTAAATTTTTACAATGGTTTTCTTCTCCAAATTACTAATACTCATCAAAAATAATCATTTTCCTCACCTACTCAGGGTAACTTCCACTTGACCTTACAACCCGATTATATAAATTGACCCTCTAATTATCTTAATTCAACAATAATTTTTAAAAGTGTCTTTCCATATCATAAAATGACAACTATAATTTTTGCATAAATATTAAAGAATAAACGGCTCTATAAAATATTATCCGAAGGAGCTATTTCTAATTTTAAAAGAGTCATTAATTAAGTTTCTGCATGAGACTAAGGTAAATCACATAAATGAAAAAGGACAAATAATGTGCAACATGATTATATAAACGACCGTTTTAATGTTATGTAGGCAGATTGTCACTCAATAATCTATGTGCAGCTACGCATTATCCCTCATGGCATCTGAGGCAATAAAAATAAGAAAATTCAGTGTGAATTCAGTTCAGTTCAACTGAACGAAGATTAACACATTGTGAGAGATAAAATGTGCTGAGGGATGGATGTAGACTCAGAAATGCAAAGATAAATAAAACATAGTCAATAAACAGGAAAGAGTGGAATAAATGTAAATATCCCCAAGTTTAAAGGTATCACCATCAACATAATTCTAGGTAAAACAAATAAACAAACACAAAAACGGTGTATTTCCTGACTGAAGCAATGTGCGTTTGCTGCATCAGTCAAGGCCCAGTAAGCAGCAGACGGCACACTCCCAACTCGTGTAACTGAAGAGGATTAATAAAAAGAATCTCTTCTGGAGCTGTAGGAGGGTCAAGAAATGCAAGATGGCCCTGTGAAGCACCAGGGAATGTAGCCCCAGCAGTTGGTCTCCTCTACACTGGGGAAAAGAACAAGGAAGGGACCAGAGACTGCATTTACTGAGGACCTGCTGAAACACGGGGCCAGGAGTATTGCCGATGACTGGACAAGGATTCTGGAAGAAGAGGAAAGCAGCCAATTCTAGAAACCGAGCGAGGGCGGGAGTGGGAAGGGGGCTGTACGTGGTCACATTTCTCTCTCATGCCGTGCTCTGAGCTCTAGAAGAGATTCACATTGACTGGACTCCATGCAAAGCTGAAAGCAAGAGAGCTCAGATCCTGAGGTAGGTGAGGCCAGGGCAGGACAGAGAAGTGTGGAGAATGGCTGTGGGGCCGAATGGGACAAGCAGAGGCAGGGCAAACAAAACAACCAGCTTATTTGTTCAAAGGGAATTTAGAATAGAGTAAATCACTTTTGTTCATCAGTAGTTTGAAGTTTCAAAAACCTGTTTGACATTTAAGTGAGATACAACACTGAACATAGTAAAATTCAGAAGTTTCGAGAGAATGTTTTAAAAATACTCTAGTCCTGGGACGCCTGGATGGGTCAGTCGGTTAAACGTCTGTCTTGGGCTCAGGTCAGGATCTCAGGGTCCTTCGATGGAGTCCCGCCGGGGCTTCTTGCTCAGTGGGGAGCCTGCTTCTCCCTCTGCTTCTGCCTGCCCCTCTCCCTGCTTGTGCTCTCTCTCTTTCTCTCTCTGACAAATACATAAATAAAATATTTAAAAAAATAAATAAAATACTCTAATCCTCAGAGTATCGGACATCCCGACATGGCCCGTCCACCTCACAAATCATCAATTAAGGAAATAAATGCCAGACATAAGCTTCCTTCTGCCTGGTGCTACTCGAAACAGGACACTAGCTCCCAACTTCTTTGGTACAAGAGACACGTTCTCTTCCCTAACTCAGTGCTGAAATTCTTACTCCATCTTTCCTTGTTTTTAGAAAACAAATCTGTTACATGTTAGGCACTCAACTGACAAGTTATTCTACAGACCTGTGGTGATTCAGGAAACATATAGGAGGAAATATAGAGAACCAGAAAAATGTAATGGATAATTTAGATTACATGAAATATTTATATTAAGAACAAGTGATGATTAAGTGCATTTAGGATTAGGGAAATGAGAGTGAATTATTAGGCATGGACAGATTTACCCCAAATAATGACATCATCGCAGCTCTGTTAAGGAAGATCTTGTGGACAGAATGGAATGTTAAGAGCTGTGTAATTGGAGGACTGGGAGAATTTGCTTGATTATTGACACTTGGCTATGAACAGGTCCTTTCCAATAATATGTGCCTTTTGCAGTATCATTGAACTGCTTGAAATTGATACCCATGGTTTCCTTCACCAGTCAATTGCTTGTTGTCATTTCTCACGACCCCCTTTAAGAGAGGGACTGCATTTTTGATATAAAGGAAAAAACATGAAGGCTTTGCCAGTGGGAAATGAGCGAGGCCGTGGTTCTTTCCATAAATGAGTAGATAATGAAAATAAAAGGGCATAGCATGTTATGGGGCTCTCTTCTGAATACACAAGTTGCACTTCTATCTCACAGGAACAAGGAGCACAGAATATTCCCCTGGGCATCATGTAAGCATTCGGGTCATGCTGGCTGCTTGCCTGCATCAGTTTATGTTGGGAGGCTTGATTCTCCGGGGAGAGTGTGTGTAGGTCAAAGGATATAAAAGGGAGATGCAGAAAAAATAATTACTCTGATACCTTCATATTGGTTAAAATTATTAGCTCTTACTTATAATCTAGGTATAATAAGATAAGAGAAATTTCTATCTTTTAGGTGATTCCACCTAAATAGAAATCATCATAGAAATGCAAAATTCAAAAAAAAAGAAATGCAAAATTCAATTTGTACCCGGCCAATTACATTGCAGGTCTTTACAATTAACATGGTCTAATAATTAGCTCAGCATGATTTCCTAAGTAGCTATGAGTAAGCCAATAATTTACAGTGGTAAAAGATATTATATAAGCACATTCAGAAACAAAAAGAACATTTACAAGGATGTTAAGAAGGTTAGGGGGATTAAAACAAAAACAAAAACAAAACAAACAAAAACAAAAACAAAAACACTTCTGTTGTTGATTTTTCACTTATGGATAGTATCCTTGACCCCTGCAGCATCCTCGTGCCGTGGCAGATTATCAAGTTATTCAAAGCCATGTTATCTGAAAAGTATTAATGGACAACCTAGAATTCTTTTTTTTTTTTTTTTTAAGATTTTTATTTATTTGACAGAGAGAGATCACGAGTAGGCAGAGAGGCAGGCAGAGAGAGAGGGGCAAGCAGTCTCCTTGCTGAGCAGAGAGCCCCATGTGAGGCTCGATCCCAGGACCCTGAGATCATGACCTGAGCCGAAGGCAGAGGCTTAACCCACTCAGCCGCTCAGGTGCCCCAACAACCTAGAATTCTTAATTCAGAGAAGGACAAGGCTATGGATGCAGTAGATGTGAATTAAATAAAAACAAAACAAAACAAAAAAACCCAAAAACTTTGGAACAATCCTTAAACCAACAATACTCTTGTTAACACAAGAATTCATGTCTATGTTTTCTCTCAGGGAAAATGCTGATTGGACAACTGATAATCTTCCACAATCAACCTTTTCTTTTGAATCTCCGTGAGAAAATTCTGTTTGCAGCATGCTTTTACCAAGATCCCTGGTTTTGATCTCAGTAAATGCTTTAAGTTCTTCTTGTATCACATGAGACCCCCAGAGGCGATAAGGCGTGTTTTGTGTTTTTTGTTTTTTTCTCTTTTCTTAACATAAAATAGAATCATCTACATTTGGAATACTTCTAATTTGCTTTCCTAGGATGAATGTCCTATATATTTTTACTGATTCACATGTTAGGTTAGTTTTTCCATAGATATGTCCATATGCGTACATGTGGTCATTAAGGGAGGTCTGGTTTGACTCCATTACATTCTTTTTAACTCAGTTCTTTCCATTCTCATCCAGAAATGTGAGCTCAATAGCTTTTGTATGATTTTTTAAAATATTTTTTTCTAAGATTGTATTTATGTATTTGAGAAAGAGAGAGTGAAAACAAGGTGGGGTAGAGGAGGAGGGAAAAGCAGATTTCCTGCTGAGCAGGAAGCCAGACACAGGACTCAATCCCAGGACCCTGGGATCACAAGCTAAAGGCAGACGCTTAACTGACTGAGCCACCCAAGAGCCCCAGCTTTTGTGTGATTAATAACAGCATGATTTTTCCTACCTTGTCTCAAGTTGCTTAAAGACAGAAGAGTAACCTTTCTTTAGCGCACAATCCCCTGGATATTCCTCTAATTCTCAACTCAGGCTTCATGTAAAATTTCTAACAGATATTGTCAAATACCTAAGGGCAGTGATGAAAATAATTACATATGTGGAACCTTGGTGTGTCAGGAACTCTGCTAAAGGCCCAATATAACTAATTTAATGCTCTTCACCTATGAGGAGGGTTCTCTTCCTATCTCCATCTCACGAGAGAGGAAACTGAAGCTTTAGTGATGTTATTTAACACGTGGAAGGTCACGTGGTTAGTAACTGGCAGTGTCAGGACTCAAAGATCAGCTTGTCATCATGGCTTGTCTTTTTAACCTTATGTTCTTCTTCCCTGATTAACACATAATACCAAATCTCCAGTCACCCTACAGATGCTCCACACAGGGTTTGAGAATCTATGGTAGGCTCAGAGCCCCGTCACGACAATAGGGTTAGAGATCTACGCCTGTTTTCAGTTCTGTGTAGTTTATGATTTTGGCCAGATCCCAGTGTGTCCTCTCGGTTGGGAGGTTATGGTTTGAATCCTTTATGGGTTTAATCCAGGGCTAAAGACAGTAAACCATTATAACAGAAAATAGAGGGCTGGAGGAAATTGCATGCCAGGCCCAGTGATAGACAAGTCAGAAGCCCACTGCATTTCTGTCCCTCTATACCAAAATCTCACCACTGTATGAAGTAAGCTCTCTACCCCCTCATTTGCAGCCACATGAGACCAAGTGGTAGAAAAACTTTATGAATAAAAAATAACCCATTCAAAAAAAGGTCACTGTCTTTGCTTCTGGATTTAAAACACGTACTTCTTTTCTCATACATCTTCCAGCTAACATTGTAAAATTAAGTTATAATGATAATAATAAATGGCTTGGTATCTAGTGAATATTCTCTGTATCTTTTTAAAAAAATATTTCTTTATTTATCTTAGCGAGAGAGAGAGCACAGGAGCAGGGAAAGGGACAGAAGAGGAGGAGAGGGAGAGAGAGAATCTGAGCAGACTCCTCACTGAGAGCAGAGTCCATGCAGGGCTAGATCTCACAATCCTGAGATCATGACCTGAGCCAAATCAAGAGTTTAATGCTTGCTTAACTAAGCCATCCAGGTGCCCCTCTCCTCTATATCTTTAATTTTAAACATTGACTTAAATTCTGATATTTTTAATAGCACCGTTATGAACTTAATTCCTTCTTTTCCAAAATTGAACATTTTGGACAATGCTATCTCTACTCCTTTAGTCACAAAATATTAGTAATTAATGTCTTTTCATTTATGTTCTGTATAATAATAACTGATGTCTATAAAGCATGTAACCATTTATCAAAAAAAAGTACATATTTATTCGTTCATCCAAAAAATCTCGTAATATGAGAAAGTGAAGTTACAGAGTGGTAAAAGATATTACCTGCAATTCAAAAGGCATATATCTAGTTAGAATGACATAATATGTAAGAACATAAACAGAACCAAAAAATAAGGACTTGCAGGAATGCATGTTTGTACAAATTCTCATTGGATCAGAGAAAATTATCACCTAAATGAATGGAAAAGGACATCAAGGGGTATTTCCCACGTTGCACAGGAAAAACAGGCAGGGAGCATAGGAAGAGAATTGGTGAAAGGAGAAAGAGTGACTACAAAGGAATAGAGACATGATAGGATGTCTAATGATCCAAGAAAAATAAGCCTTCAGGGGAAATATAGGAAAACAAGCCTCCAAGTGATTGTAGGAGAGTAAAAAAAGACATTTACTAAGGTAAAAGCTGGGGTTGCTTCAAGAAGAGCCTGGTGGTGGGTATTGAGGAGGGCACGTATTGCACGGAGCACTGGGTGTGGTGCATGAACAATTAATCTTGTAACACTGAAAAAATAAACATATTTGGGGAAATAAAAAAAAGAAGAGACTTGTATGCCAGGCTAAGAAGCTTGGCCATTCTCCATGGGTGATAATGAGACAGAAAGGAGACAAGGGAGAGGAGAGAGCCAAAAGGAAGAAAAATGGATGAAAGGAGGAAAGGAAGGGAAAAAGAAAAAGAGAAAGGAAACAGTAGAGGAAATAGTAGAGGATGTCAGCTCGTCTAAGTCAGCACCTAAAGGATGTCAGCACCTCAAGTCTCTAGGGGTTACTCTTATTGAAAAGCACAGCTAGATCCTGGTGCTTAAATATCAGCTGAACTCTTGGGGTCCTGATTTTTCCCCCTTGTTGGCCAGACAGGTTCTTCCCAAGAGACAACAAAACAAAATAAATTCTCTTCCCGAGAGAATCTCCGTTCACATCCTAAGAAGGATAGCTTCTTCCTCTAATGCTTCTAAGAAAAACACAATCCCGGTAGATAAGGTAATGTCTCATTGCTCTGGTTGAGGTCAAATGCCAAGAAGACTCATGGTGGGACACACTGATATAGCAATAGAGATAGACATACTGATTACTTAGGCAATATTACAGTATACATTCGTTCTCTCATTTACACCGCCTTTCATAGATGAGAAGACTTGACACCAGGGTTAAATGTTAAGGTCGCTGACAGCCAATACTCAAACTCAAATGTGTTCATGCCCAATGTCCATGTCCCAGATATAAATAAGTGCCTTCATCACAGTCAATTACCAGCCTGGGACAGTGTCCAGCAGTGCGCTGTGAAAAATTACTCCCTCTCATGAAGCACACTAATCTCTGTACGATGAGTCCCCACGGAGTTTATCTAGAGTTCTAAAATCTCTTTTAGATTTTCCTTAAAAATAAATCACCTTGACAAAAGTAGTTCAGACTCTGAATAGATTCCCCAAGTCTTATATCTACATAATAATGCTATGCATTAAAGAAAAGGCAAGATGAAAATATAATAAAGGCAGCAAATACCACATGGATTTGGTTTTGCAGTGGAAAACTGTTGAGAGGCCTGGGAGGTATTGAGTGATAAGCAGGTTTCCCTTCCCAAGTCCTTACTCTGTTTCCAGTATGACTTCTCACAGTTGGTAGGAAAGTGTGCCTCTGACTGAGCAGCTTGACATATTCTCAAGGACAAAAAATATGGTTGACAATATCCTTCCCATTCCAATTGTCAGCAGAAGTGTTTTCTCTCCAGGGAAAAGTATTAGCTCAATCTTCTGGTACTGGAAGTGAATACCTGAGTATCTTTACCACGCTGAGTCCCGCTCCCTTGGCAGTACCACAAATAGTATCTCACAAGATGGCTTACGTAGATTTTACCTGAATCTTGGCCCTGAACCAAGGACTTAGCCTCTGTTTCTGCCTACAAACAAATAAATACAAGGACATGCGGTGCACTTCTCTTCTGGACTTGAAATATAGAAGGTTTTAAACGGAATCATTTATTTTCTTTGCCAAAAGAAGGATCAGTCTCAAATAGCCGCAGGCTTTAACAATTACTATTTTGAAAATCTGACACTGTGTTATGCAGCATAGTGGAAAGAGCTCTGATTGAAGAGCCAAGACCTGTATGTATCATAAATTCTATTTTTGCATCTATATTGAATAGATTGGTGCCCTTTCATAAAGCAGAAAGTGTTTGAGAAGATGAATAGAGTAACAAAGTTTGACCTTTTAAGGTTCTGAAAGCCTAAGATCATAAATCTCAAATACTTAGAGAAAAATACATTTTAGTGAAATTGTTCGACTTGTTCCCTTTGAGACCTAAAATATACATGTAAAAACATTCTTGTGGTAAAATATAATAGGTATCTAGACAATAAGTATCATTTACCGTGCTATTTATGGACATTTAAAATGTAGTGATTAAGAAGGGCACAGACTAGAGCTAAATGTCCTGGTTCCTATGCACATACTTCTAATTCCAAGTTTTGGCTCTCTCTGTGCCTCAGTTTTCTCTCCTGGAAGATGGAAGACACTACTAATAGTATCTATCTCCTTGTGTTTTATGAAGGTTAAATGAGCAAATATATGAGGCTTAGAGAATAGCGTGTGGTACAAAGTCATGCCATGAAGGGATTGCTGTTACGAAGAGGATGTCATTTAGGAAACACTGTCTTTAATTATATTCCCAGTTGAGAATCTTTCTGCAGTCATTGTTAAAGCAAGCAAACAAAAAAGTAAAACGAAAACGTTTCTAAAGTTAGTTATGGTGTTAAAAGTATAAATATCATCATCATCATCATCATCATATTAAAAACAGCAGCCGCAGCAGTGGGCAGGCAGTGCATGGTGACTTTATGTCAGGCACTGTGCTAGATTTACAACGATCACCTCATTTCATGTTTATAACCACCCTGTGTCATATTCATCATTATCACCATTTCATTGTTTAATGAACTGAAACCCAGAATGATTAAGTGACTGCCCATGCTTACAGAATTAATAGGCTTTGAAGCCTGGAAATAAGCCCTGGTTCGGATGGGTATAGCTCACAATCCTAACCATAATCTCAAAGACTATTGTTCCAAACAAAGATACATTTTTCCTCCTAACATTTTTTTTCTTAAAAATTTTTGCAGCGATCTGGATTTCTTAGCAAAACTCATTTGGATAAACATTTTGGAAGACATAGAATAAAGACTGCAAGAACAAAAACAATAAAAGGACTTGCACTATTTTTGAGATGGTATGGGCAAAGAGCATATAAACCGGAACTGAATGTAATTTCGAATATATTCTTTCTCTTGTTCTTCCATACAATTGTCTTTTATTATAATTATTTTGGATTCCGGCATCTTGTTAAACTAATTAAAACCATCTTTTTATTGATATTGTTATAAACATTAAGAAATGATTAGACAGTACTCAGGTTCCTTAAAGAAGTCCTGGGGCACCTGGGTGGCTCAGTGCGTTAAAGCCTCTGCCTTCGGCTCAGGTCATGATCTCAGGGTCCTGGGATCGAGCCCCACATCGGGCTCTCTGCTCAGCGGGGAGCCTGCTTCCCCCTCTCTCTCTGCCTGCCTCTCTGCCTACTCGTGATCTCTCACTCTCTGGCAGATAAATAAATAAAATCTTAAAAAAAAAAGGAAGTCTTATTACTGGTGATTTTCATATAACAATTCATTTCCCATCATAATCTCCAAACACATCAAAATAATAATTCTCAAGACTACTTGTTACCAGATGAGCCAAGCATTTCATTATTTCTCACTTGGTAAACTCATCCAAGAAAGGGATTGTAACAAATACACTGCTACAGAGGAAATTTTATGATTAAAAATGATAATAATAATTCAGGCATTTCCAGTAAAGGAAAGACCAATTACCAAGCAATCTCCAGCTCTCTGCTCTAAGGTCTCCCACTGCCCACTATCCCAGAATTCCTGGGGACTCCCACGGTTTGCTTACGTGGCCTACATCTCCACAAATGTGTTCAAATTCACCCTGAACTAATCTCTTCCTGTATATCCACTCACACTCCTTTTCTCTTCCTTGTTCTTGCTAACCAGTACTGATACAGCATCAGTATTCACTTACTCCTTAATCCCTTGGACTCTAGTTTTTTCTCAGCACCTATTTTCTAAAAAGCTAGTGACCTCCTAATCACTAAATTCTGTAGTCTTTCTTCATCTTTCTTAATATCTCTGTAGATTTAGGCAACACTGACCCCCTCTCTATCTTAAAACTTGGCCCTAATTTGGATTCTAGGAGACTACACTATCTGGTTCCTTTTATTTTTATTCCCATATTACTTTTTCCCCCCTTTTTTATTTATGCAACACAAATTTATTCAGGAACAAACAGTGGGTTAGGAATAGGGATAAACAGACAAATAAGATGGTCTCTATTCCAGCACTTCACACTCTAAAGGAGAGCTAGACCTATAAACAGAATTATGGTACTTTGTGATAAAGCTTTTTCTTTTTTTTTAAAGATTTTATTTACTTATTTGAGAGGGGGGAGGGGCAGAGGGAGAGAGCGAGAGAATCTCAAAGCAGACTCTGCATTGACTATAGAGCCCAACGCGGGGCTTGGTCTTGAGACCTTGAGATCAGGATCCAACGATGGGGATCGGTGAGCCAAAACCAAGAGTCAGCCACTTAACTGACTGAGCCACCCAGAGCCCCTAAGCGATAAGTCTCATGTTAGAGTACAGATTCCCAAAATATGACCAGAGGACCAGCAGCATCAGCATCACCTGGGGATATGTGAGACATTCAACTCTGTGGTCTCTGGCCCACATCTATCAAAGTGGAAAGCTGAGGTAGTTTTTGTTGTTGTTATTGTTATTTTTAACAGTGGTAAAAATAAAAGAAACATATAACATAATATTTATCATCATTTAACTGTACCATAGTTAAGTGTGCAGTTTAGTAGTGTTAAGTATATTCATACTGTTGTGAAACAGACCTCCAAAACTTTTTCATGTGCAAAACTGAAACTCCATACTCATTAAACAACAGCTTCCCTTCTCTCTCTCTCAAACCGGCCCTGGTAACCACTATTCTACTTTCTGTTTATATAATTTGAATGTTTCAGATGCCTCCTTATATGTGGGATCATACAGAATTTGCTTTTTTGTGACTGGCTCATTTCATGTAGCATAATGTCACCAAGGTTCTTCAGTTATAGCGATTGATGGGACCTTTTTTCCTTTTTCAGGCTCAATAATATTCTATTATATATAAATGCCACATTTTGTTTATCCTCTCACCCGCTGATAGACATTTAGGTTGCTCTCACCTCCTGGCTATTAAGAACATGGGTATTCAAATATCTCTTTGAGATTCTGATTTCAATTCTTTTGGAAATTTTGAAAACAAGATTGCTGGATCATATATTAATTCTATTTGTAATTTTTTGAGGAACCTCCATACTGTTTCCCATAACAGTTTCACTGTTTTGCATTTCTACCAAGAGTGCTCACGTGTTCCAATTTCGCCACATCTTAGCCATGGAGAAATAACACCTGTTATTTTCTGGGTTTTTAAAAAATTATTATTATTTTTTTTTATAGTAACCATTTTCACAGGTGAGAGGTTACTTTTCAACCTTTTCTTTTTAAGATTTATTTATTTATGAGAGAGAGAGAGGGAGCATAACCAAGTTGGGGGAGGAGCAGAGGGTGAGAATCTAGAGAAGACTCCTTGCTGAGCCCCCAGTGAAGGGAGGCGGGGCTCGATCCCACAACCCGTGGGATCATCACCTAAGCCCAAACCAAGAGTCGGATGCTCAAATGACAGCCACCTGCTCTTCACCTTTTTACTGAAACCTAATCAACTCTCCTTCTCCATGTTGGTATTCTCCAAGTTTCTGACTTTGATCATTTTCTCCTATTTTTCTTTCTTGATTCTCTCATTTTCAAAGATCACTTCTGTAAAGATGCCTTTCAAATCTTTATTCCAAATCTTGTGGTTATTTGCCTAATTCAAAAGTCATTTCCAAGTTGCTTCTTTTTTGCACATTCCAATATAGAAAGTTTGGAAGAACAGATACTTGTTTTATCAGAATCCTTTACTATATTACTGAAACTGCAAGACACAATTCTAGTCAATGAGATACAAGAAAGAGTCTGGGTCAGAATTGCTTTCCTAATGTAAAAGAGACAGAATCCGATGATACTATACCTTTTCCATTTACTGTGAAAGAAAAAAATAAGGAATAATTATTTAAGCTATTGTTAGGCAGATGTTTCTAGACAATATAGATCTTGTCATTTTTCCCTTAATTCCATGCACCTATTTCCAAATGCTTGTTTAGATATTTCCACATGAATAGCACATCCACCTGTCAAATTTATCATAACAAATATCAAATTGATATAATGAAGCCCATGTATTTGTCATCTCTTTATGCTTTCTTAATACATGTGACCTTTTACAGAACAAGCATAAAAATATTTAAGTGAATTAATAAGTTGTGACCCAACTAAGCATAGGATAGCAAATAATCTGTAGGAACTTCGAATTAGAGGAAATAGCATTAAAATACATAGCTCTTCCCCTTACTTGGCTCTTTTTATCTTGACATGATCAGCATCCTAGGATAAGATCTCATCATGACGACATGGCTTAGCTCCTCTTGGACGTCATGTCTTCAATGCTGAAGACTTGAATTCTGTAACTCAGCTAACCTGAGATAAGCACCAAATAGACTACATACAATGGTCATAGCTATTACACAGCAACCTAAGGTATGCTTATCCAAATAGAAATGAACAATCCTAAGGCCATCAGGGCATTTTAGCACCTGTACTCAGGTACACTGACCCCACGAACAAGACGCATTATCTAAGGTAGTTACTCTGGATATGCATAGTGCCTTCAAACTTCTAAAAGGTAAATTCCCCTTTACTGACGGTCTACTTAAAGAGGAATTCACCACATTTATAAATAAGATTATCCTCAGCAGTGGATGGATTGAAAGTCATCATCAAACTCAAATTATTGACAGAGTTAGAAACCTTAATATCATTCCTGAGAAACTTCCTACAGTCCAATGGGTTCAACAGCAGAAGACTTAGATTCTGGTGATTTCAATGCGACCCTCAACAGATTGTTTAAATTTACTTTCCAGCTCCCTGACACAACCAGGGCCCTGTGTAACACAACCGGATCCCTAGGAGGGTCAAATGTGATACTGTACAGACAAATTCTTTGTAATTGAGGTTTTATGTCATTTATTTGCTCTTTACTTTCTGTAATGTCCCAAAAAGAATTAGCACTTGTATAAAGGATGAATGATATGTGTAGCTAGGATAAAATAAAATAATCCTCTTCTTTAATTTGCCATCCAGTAACACCACTTGTAGTTTACTCTGATGCTTAATTAATAAATAACACTCAAAACTTTCCTTCTATCTTTGATGTTTCTGAGAATCTAAGTGGTTAAATCATTTTTCTTACAGAAAAAAACCCACTTTTTTTTCACAATTTTTGGGTGGCTATGGCCTCAGAAGTTCTTCAAACAAGCTCACCTAGTTAAGCATTCATGAATTTCATGAGGTCAGGCTAGAGAAGAAACATTCTGCTAATCTTCTGTCTAACAAATGTCGTTAGAAGGAAAATGAAGTAAGTTTGTGAGGAAGGTGGAAAAGAATTCTTTATTCGCTGCTTTTTACTTGCTCCATCCAAGGTCAAAAAATCCTATAAAAGCCTTTCATTTTAGGCAGTTTGAATGATGTCTCGAAAATCAGACCAGATGATGACTCAGAGTTGGAAGAATGAAAAAGAGGGACAAGGTGATTCTCTGGTCAGCCCATCAGGTATAAGTATGACTTAGAAAGTGAATCTTAAAGAAGAGGAGTTTTTTTCTCCCATATTCTTTTTCACAGTGGTTTCAGAAGACAGACCCATAGGTGCACTACTATTAGTAACTCAAGTCAGAAAGAGAATCAGGTATCAAAATGACTGCAATGGAAAATGCGGGCATGCCTTTGCAGTTGTATCATCTATTTCAGTTTTTCTCCCCTTTGGAAAGACGCACTCACTCAGGAAGTGAATGTCGGAGTATCAAACTGCAGAGTGTCAGATTAATAAAATGCTAAAATAACAACAGAGAAAACAGATTCTTATTAGTTGCTGTTGCTATGCTTCAAACTGAAACATGGCTGGTGCACAGCGTAGGCTCTGCACCGAGTCACAAATCACCAGACAAGAACATCCAGGATATCCAGACCAATCGGTTCACTGGAAACATGGTCAACCTTGGGGAGTCTGTACCATGAAACCACCAATCCTTCTCTTGGAAATATACCAACGTCCCTCAAGAAAGACTGTCCTGAGTGTAAGAATAATAGCTGAACAATATCTGCAGTAAGTGGTGATGGAACATTTCTACTACAGTTTTAGTTTCGAAAGCACTTTTACATGTGTTAGTCTATTTTCATTCCCATAATAGACAGATCAGGACTTATCATCACTTTACAGCTGGGGAAGCTGAGCCCCCAAATGGATAACTTGTCTAAAGCTGCACAACTAAGTAGCAGATCTGAGATTAGAGCTTCCAGTTCTTAAAGTTAAGTTCTTTGCTCTCAATGTGACATCCCAATTGAGAAGGAATCTTTGTGGGGTCAAAGGGTTATATTCTTTTTTTTCTTTTTTTAAAGATTTCTTTATTTGAGAGAAAGAGAGAACACACAAATGGGGATGGGGAGGGGCAGAGGGAGAGGAAGAATCTCAAGCAGACTTCCTGTTGAGTGCACAGCCCCCCACGGGGCTCAATCCTAAGACCCGACATCATGACCTGAGCTGAAACCAAGAGTCAGACGCTTAACCAGCTGAGCCACCCAAGCGCCCCAAAGTATTGCATTCTTTTTTTTTTAAAGATTTTTTTTTTTATTTGACAGAGAGAAACACAGCAAGAGAGGGAACACAAGCAGAGGGAGTAGTAGCGGGAGAAGCAGGCTTCCTGCCGAGCAAGGAGCCTGATGCGGGGCTCGATCCCAGGACTCTGGGATCATGACCTGAGCCGAAGGCAGATGCTTAACAACTGAGCCACCCAGGCGCCCCAAAGTATTGCATTCTTGACACCCTGTTTGAGAATATTCTTGCTATAATTCTTCCCAACACTCTGAGAACAGCAGTTTCCCATAATAGCATTCAGAAATCTTGTTTTTATATTCACTGGTGGGGTTTTCAGATGCACCTTGTGGTTTTTTTTTGCATCTTGTGGTTTAGCGCAATAGTTCTTCTCCAGTTTGGCATTGTCTTTTTTTTTCAGATACTTCTTCAGATTGCAAGTTCAAGGTCAAGGAAGCTAGTGCCCAGGGAAAGTAAGTACTGCACATATATGCTTGAGAAAGCAGAATGGAGAAGGCACTGAAGCAGACTCAGAAAGATATGCTTCTGTCTTTAAACCTACACTAACCAGAGGCGCCGGCCTGGTTCAGTCGTTAAGCATCTCAGAGGCCATCATTCTCGGGTCCCGGGATCTAGCCTTCTCCCTCCCCCTGCTTGTGTTCTCTCTCTGTGTGTGAGTCTCTCTCTCGAATAAACAAAAAAAAAAAATCTTAAAAAAAACAAAAAACCCTACACTAACTGGAAAGGTTCCCTTTACAAAGAGAGGAAAATTTCTCTGAATATTAACATTGCCTTAAGGATATTTTTTTTTTTTTGGCAACAAATGAATTTGATCCTGGAATTTAAAGTTTAAAGCCTTACTTAATGTTTAAAGCCCTATATTATTCAATGTACATATTCATATTTAAAACCTGTATATATGTACATGTGAATACACATGCAGCTGTCTAGAGCTTCTATCGTGAGGCCTCCACTTGTTTCTTGAATTGTCTGAGGCCAGAGCAAGCTGCTATGTACATTTCACTACACCTCAACTGAAATTGAGGAATGAAAAACAAAGCTGTAACATATACTTCAGATGCTCTGACGGAGGGCCGGCTGCAGGTTGAGGTGGGTGAGCCTTTATTTATATCCAATTAAGATTTTCTTGGGAAAAATGCTTTCAGAGATTTTAAACCATTAATACGACTCTCAGTGTCCTCTTCATAAAACCAAAATAGCAATTAAAAAACTATCGGAATAATATTTATAGTTGTGAATATCCCTACAGATCCCATATCTGCTTAAACAAATATCCGTAGTGCCTTCGGAAGGCTGCTTCCTCTTTCATGGTTAAAAGCTACTACCCCAGTTTGTATGAAGGACCAGTAACTGTGTGAATTCACACACCAAATTCCTCAGGACGTGACAGAAGGAGCAGCTGCCATCTCAACATTTGGCTCCAACCTCAGTGAGCACATCTTAAAGGACAGCTCGACTTAACATCATGAAACCCAAGTAACCTGGCTCATGGCAACATGAGAAGAAAATCTTTGTGATGTGGAAACAGATGTCCCTTAACAGTGTTCAGGATGTGACATCACCTTCTGCCTTGGGGTACACAATTCCTCTCGGTAAGTTTAAAAATAATTTTCACATGAATTTAAATACCAGCCTGAACTTAGTTGTAATTATCATTCCATTCACATGGCTCTAAGGAAAGCCCAAGTTTCTTTAGAATTTTCTTTTGTTCCCGCTGGGCTGCATATATAAACTTAAGGTAATTAAAAGCTATTCCTAGCTGAAGCGGTCTAACCTTTTAAATCACTAGTTTCTGCTCTTTTCTCATCAGAAGAAATGTTTTGGCAACACGACACATCTCAGCTTTGCAAAACCAAGAGAGAATGGGAAGCAGGAGCCGACACGTGTCCTGAGTGCCCAGGTCGGTCTGCCTCTAGGGTGGCCCTCATCAGATGGGGCGTTCACCGAGCCTCCCCCTGCACATCTGCTGTGCCAAGAACGCGGCAGCCTGAATTGAGACGGGGTCGACGGGCCAGCCCCTGAAGGCCTGAGACACCTAACAAATGGTAACAACTGGGGGATACTTGAAGGCTCAGGAATGAGGGAAATAAACTGAAGCAGAAATAAGTCAGCTCGGATACCAAGTTAGACTCACAAATCGCAGCGTTCAGGTATCTTAGCAGGTAGAAGGATAAATGCTCCTAGATCGACTCTGAAGCATAAGTCATTGTACAGCTTACTGTCTCTAACGTAGCACGGGAAGATAGTGCTTCCTCCTGAGACTGCAGGTCCTAGAGACCCCTATGAGTGCCCCCTCCCCAATTGTTTCTGGGAGTTCCCTGGGGCTTCATCAAGTATTGCAGATGATTGCCATTTTCCTCCTCTTCTGCTCTGATGGGGCTCAGTGATGTTCTCAGCTGCTTCCTCCATTCCATACAGGTGATCCCTGACCGTGGGTCCTTCCCATCTCCCCAGGCACCGAAGCCCCTGCCCTGTCCCCACCAGTACCCTCCAGGCTGCCACTCTTTGTGGCAGCTCCCTTTCATCCGGGACCACCCACAGACCCCTGCACTGAATCTTCAGGATGCAAAAGTAACACTCCTCTTAGGACAACAGATTTTGTGTAAAAGCAATGGGAATTACAGTCATTTTTTAAAGTTATATTTATTTTATTTTATTAAAAATAAGGGACTCTTTCAGGAAATCCATTGATGTGACTGTGTTATCACTATTATTTTATTTTTATTTATTTTTTATTATTTTTAAAATTTTTTATTATTTTATTTCATGCTCTCCTTTTCCTCTATTTTTACTCTGCCCTCATCATCCATGTCCCCTCCTCTCCTACCAGCTCCACTGCCTCCATACTCCCACATTTTCTACGTACTCACGACAGTCATCCACAATTGTGTATTTTTTAAATACAAAAACAATGCACACAAATAGATAAAGGCGTTTTTCATTATTAGGGTTTTTTTTAAATGGCATTATATTACACTCCATTTTTGGCATTTGCTGTTCTCAATTACGCAGTCCCTTCTGAATCTTCCAAGTGTGCTTTTAGAGCCCCCATTAATTATGACCGCTTTTTCTAAGGTTTCCTAATATCCCTAGTTTGGACACATCAGAATTTATTCATTCTACATTCCACTACCAATAGGCATTCACCCTGTTTCCAACTTTTCACTATTTGAGCAATGCGCAAACATCCCTTTCCATATATCCTCAAGTACAAGTGTTTTACTTCTAAGAAGTTAATAACCAGGAGTAATGTTGCTAAATCAAAATGGACACTTACTTTCCATTTTAATAAATGCTGGCAGATTGTTTTTTTTTAAGTTGTAAAATTTCACATTAAATTAGCAATGCAATGCATGACAGTACAATTTTTCCCACATCCCTGCCAGCAATGGTCTTTAAATTTTTTGTCAGTTTATTAGTAAAAATTGATGATCACATTGCTATCTTAATTTTGTGTTTCCAAGAAAATACAGAATATTTCCAAGAACATTTTTAAATGTTTCTTGGTCATTTAGATTTATTTTTCTTAGGACTACCTCTTCAAATACCCTTCTCTAAACTTGGAAGAACTTTTTAAATAATATAGGGATTAATCCACCTATCTTTGACTTGCATAAAATATTCCATATCTACTTTTTCTCTCTTGTTTATGCCATAGGGTCTCATAGTCAAATGCCAACCTGTGTGGACTCCCATTTTAAGAAAACCTTCCCTACCTCTTGCTTCTACACTGTACAGTCTTTTAAACTATCTTACAAGAGCTTTAACACAATTCGGTTTCTACATTTAATTAATCTACCTAAAATGTATTTTTATACATAAAATATGATATGACTATACTATCATTTTCATCCAGACGGATAATTATTTAACCAATACTTTTTGTATTAAACAATCCATCCTTCTTAACTGCTGAGTTAAACCATTTCATAGAGTTAATTACTATGTATCCTGGAATCTGCTCTTGGATTTGATATTCTCTCTCACTTCTCCATTTGTTCATTCCTATGATCAAATCATACAGATCTGACTGCAGTTGCTTTATGTTTTGTTTTGATGCCTGATCAGGTAAATCTTACTATCTTTAAAAATGTCCTTGGCTATACTTGAATATTGATTTAATAAAGTAAATTTTAAGATCATTTTATCCAATCCTTCAAGTCCCTCTCCATAAGAATCCTTATATTTTATTTGCAATTATATTAAATTTACAAATTGAGTTTAGATCAATTTCTGTTTTATGCTAATTATAATTTTTTTCTAACACAAGTTAAGTTTTCCTGTTGGTAAAGATCTTATTTTATAGTCTTAAATAAGATTTTATACCTTTCTATGTAATTTATTCTATAAAAGAAGGAAGCTATTGATTTTTAAATATATTGATCTTATAACCAACCAACTCGTCAAATCATGTTTGGTCTTTATGAAAAGTTTCTTGGGCTTGCTAGATATTTTAATCATACCAATAGAGAAATAGTTTTGCTTTTTGCCTTCCAAATTTTATATAAGTAATATAATTTTCTCACTGTATTTTCTACACCTTCCAAGAAAACATTGAATAATAATATCAAGAATGGTTAATTTGGTGTTTAGTTGAAATGATTTTAGCATTGCATTGTTTAGAACACTTATCTTATTAGGATAGATTTTTATATCTCTATAATATATTTCTTTTTTTATTAGATGTGGCCACTAGATTTATCAAATGTATCTTTAGCATCCATTGACAGAATCAAATGAGTTTTCTCCTTTAGTTACTAACGAAATGGATCTTTTTTTTTAAGATTTTATTCATTTATTTGACAGAGAGATACACAGTGAGAGAGGGAACACAAGCAAGGCAAGTGGGACAGGGAGAAGCAGGCTTCTCGCTGAGTAGCAAGCTGGATGTGGGACTCTATCCCAGGACCCTGGGACTATGACCTGAGCCAAAGGCAGACGCTTAACAACTGAGCCACCCAGGTGCTCCAATAATATGGATCATGTTGACAGACATATTGATATTAAACCATTTTTGCTTTTTGAATCATATTTTTTTCTCTTTCCATACAGAAGAACTCTACTGAATACTGTTCCAATTATAATTTATGTACCTTTGTTTTTAATTGAAATTTGGTTATTGCTTTAAAAAAAATATTCATCAGATTTGTGTATTAAAGTGCTCCCTGTGTTGTAGGCTGCATTCTTGGGTGAAACCTAACTGCCTAAATTTCTGCTCCTTTATGATGAGAGATCAGAGAGCTTCCTAAAACTTCTGGGCAACACCCATCAAATGAGATTTATATAGACATAACTGAATTCCAGTTTGTGGACTCAACATGCTCAAACTAGAGTTACCCTGCAACTCCCCAACCACTCTTCCCAGTGATAGCTCATGCTCAAAAACTTACAAGAGTAAAAACTTAAAAGCCAATCTTAAATGTTCAATGGAGGTAGGACTCAGTCAAATAAGAGTCCATAGGGAAACACAGGGTAAATTATGTTTCTCTAGGTTGTCATTAACATTAATTATGTTTCCCAGCTTTGAAAAGAGAATGGAAAATGGCCCTACCTCATCCTTTTTATTTTAATTGGAAAAAGGCAAATTAATTCTAGGTATTATTTATTGCGTTGTTGCTGTTTTAAACTAGTTTAAGCAATGTTTCTAAACCTCACACATTCACCAGACAGCCAAGTGTGAAAATACTCAAAATACAGTTCTGCTGATCTCCATGATATAAGGATTTGGGCCCCTTACAGTCAAATAGCCACTCTGCAAAGGCCAAAGGATTTTTTAAGAAACATATTTTGCTTCATGAGTCAGTTTGTTTTCTCATTTCACTGTCAAACAGCCAGTCTTTTTCCATGCCAATATCATTATTTTCTTATGGAAAGTAAGGAGGTATTGAATGCTCTTTCCTCTATTGTGGGAGCCCAAACAAAAACAAGAACAAAAAACAAACAAAAGCCCTGGACAGATGATACAGAAGGAGTACTGTGCAAATGCAGACAGTAGCACAGAGAGAACAGGAATAAGAGAGAAAAGAAAAACAATGTAAAGAGCAGCATGGACTGTAATGTACTTGATACGTAAATGACAGAGGAGGTGAAAATGCAAATATACAGAGAGTAGCCTAAGTGCTAAAGGAAAAAACTTAAAATTGTAGTACTTCTGCTTTTGGTTAAGATGCAAAAACTTGCAAGAGAGACTGTCACCCCTATTGGAACACTAAGAAGTCAGATACATAGCAAATCAGAGTTTTTGCTAAACCTAGCAGAAAACTGAGGGTGTAAATAAACCGGAATGAAATGAAATCTAGGGAATGACAGACGCTTCCTGGAGGAAGAAATGCGCATGGCCCCGTATTATTCCTGACTGAGCAGCAGGGGGAGGAGGATATTCCACAGACACCAGCTGGACTTGTAATCAACTTTTTTTTTTTTTAAAGATTTTATTTATTTGACAGAGAGAAACACAGCGAGAGAAGGAACACAAGCAGAGGGAATGGTAGTGGGAGAAGCAGGCTTCCTGCAGAGCAGGACCCTGAGATCATGACCTGAACCGAAGGCAGACGCCTAACGACTGAGCCACTCAGGCGCCCCTGTAATCAACTTTTAATGAGCACATGTTACCTACCATGAAAGATCTAAATCCTGAGGAGCCCGAGGCATAGCGTGGGTCTTATTCCAACCACCTACTCCTCCCACTGAAAGTCACTTACTGAAGGAGGATTGCAACGTGCAGGAGAGCTGAGAGATTCACCAATGAGCAGCACAGGGCTTTCTCCAATGTGAGGTGGAAGAGCAGAGGCTGATTTCCCCCAGCACTAGGCTGAAGCTTG
>CM053604.1:101495372-101543840 GCA_028646535.1 Procyon lotor
TCGGGCTCTCTGCTCAGTGGGGAGCCTGCTCCCCCCCTCTCTGCCTGCCTCTCTGCCTACTTGTGATCTCTCTCTGTCAAATAAATAAATAAAATCTTAAAAAAAAAAAGTCACTTGACTAAATTCAACACTATTCTTGATAAAAACTCACAGGAAATTGGGGATAGAGGGAAATTTCTCAATTTGATAAAAGACATCTATGAAAAGCCTACAGTTAAGATCAGATTTACTGACAAACAAGATTTAAAACTATATTTTTAAAAATACCTTGTACATTAGCATGAAAAGCTACCAAAATATCTAAGTCTTAAAATTTATTATGACCACACACAAATGATCTGAACACAAATATATTGTTGATAAAATTTAAGTACCTAAAAAAATGGAATGATATACCTACCATATTTACAGATCAACAGACTTAATATTGTTAAGATGTCCATTCCCTCCAAATTGATCTAGAGATTTAACACAATTCCAATCAAAATCCCAACAGTCATTTTGAAGAAATTGATAAGCTATTCTCAAATTTATGTGGAAAAACTAAGGCTCTTAGAAGCAAAACAAAAACAAAAACCTTGATAAAAAGAACAAAGCTGGCAAAGATAGAGGATTTAAATTACCTGATTTCAGGACTTACCATAAAGCTACAATAGTCATGTTATGTCATGAAGCTAGACAAAGTGATCAATGGAATAGAACAGATCATCAAGAAATAGGCCTACATCTATCAGTAGACAAGACAATTAAATTTCTTGTCAAAGCACCTACTCAATTTAGTGAAGAAGAAAGTATTTTTGACAAACAGTGCTGCAGTAACTAGATATCTACATAGGAGAAAATAACTTTGATTCCTCATTCATAAATGATCTCGTTCATAAATGTAAAGGCTAGAACAATAAAATATTTTGAGGGAAGACCCTGGAGAATATTCTCATGACCTAAGGCATAATGATCTTTGGAGGCACAAAAAGCACTAATGAAAAGATTGATAAACTGAACTTACTCAGAATTTAAAGTCCTTAACAACAAAATACATCATTAAGGAAATTATAAGGCAAGCCACAGGGAGGAGAGGGGACTTGTAACACATTATACTTTTTTTGTAACACATATATTCATAAAAGCACTTAGATCCACATATATGAAAATTTCTTTTAAATTAACAGTTAAAAAATCAACTTTTTGAAAAGGGAGAAGTCTTGAACAGAAACATCATTAAAAAAGAGGGATTCCTGGGTGGCTCAGCCAATTAATCATCTGACCTCAGCTCAGGTCATGATCTCAGGATCCTGGGATCAAGTCCTGCTTCTAGCTCCTCACTCAGTGGGCAATCCACTCGTCCCTGTGCTCCTCCTCCTCTCATTCTCTCTCTCTCTCTCAAACAGATAAATAAAATCTTAAAAAAAAAAAAAAAAGATGAATGGCCAATAAGCACAGGAAAAGGTGCTTAACAGAATTAGTCATCAGGAAAATGCAAATTAAGACCCAATAAGATAACCACTTCATTCCCACTAGGATGCTAAATGAAAAAGATCAATATCATCATTGGTGGGGTTAACAGGAACTCTCACACAGAACTAAGAGTAGGAGAATAAAGTCAAACAATAACTTTGAAGAACAGTTGGCAGGTCCTAGAAAAGTTAAACATGCATCTGCCCTGTGACTTCACAATTTTAACTCCTCAGTATTTACCTCCCAAAATAAAAACAAATATCCATACAAATACTTGTACTCAAATGTTCGTAGACACTTTGGTCATTGTCGTCAAAAGTATAATTAAATGTAGAGAAATGCAAATAAGAGAATGAATAAATAAATTGTGGTCTCACTACAACATAATACCACTCAGTAGTAATATCAATCAGCAACATATATGAACCTCAAAAATATGTTTAATAAGCACAAGAGAACACATATGACTGTATTCACATAAATTTCAACAAGCAAAACAAATCCATGCTGGTATATATGGGAAAGTGGTAGTCTCAGAGTATGTGGGATGGCAATTGGCCAGAATGGGACACAAAGGAAATTTCCAGAATGATGGAAATGTTCTACATCTTGCATTGGGTAGAGGTTATATGGCTATTTGCAACTATCAAACTCATTGAACATTTTAGATCTGTCCATTTTGTTATATGTAAATTATGCCTCAATAAAATATAAACATGCTCTTTGTAAATATATATACCATTCATCAACAGATAGAAAGGAAGTGAAATTATTTGTGGAGGGCAGCAACATCTTAGAACCCTCAACTACTTCTATAGGGAATTGGTAACTCCTCTTGCAAATTATGTTACGGTGGAGATGAGAGCATCACAGAAGGCAAAGTGAGCCAGCAAGTTGAGAGGACCATGCAGTATACACAAAAGGAAGGGCCAGGTGGACAAAAGCAAAAGTTTAAGACTTAAACTTAACCATTTTGCAACAGGTAATAACAGCTATTCTTTCATGAATATTAGTTGGCCACTTCATAAAACTTATTCAGACATTTGCAATTAGTTATTTATGCTTAATTTAAGTGCTTAAAATTTTTGGATTTTTTTTCCCCTATAGAGGCATAATGACATTTTTTTTCTCAATTAATCAATTTTGAAGGTCCAACTGAAGAATGCTTTTAAAGCATCAGCCGAAGTCAAAATACCATCAGTGGAAAGGAAAATGAGGGTAATCCTAAGAACATATGTACCCTGGAGAGAAGAAAGGATCTTTTACTTAGGCCTACTTAAGTTTTCAGAATCTCAATTTTTTCATCTTTAAAGTGGGCAAGGTAATGCTTCCCTCAAATAAGTTTTTGGAGATTAAAGAAGAAACCACGTATAACATATTAAACACAGTGCTTGGCATGTGCTTAGTGATCAATAATATCAATTTCTTTTTCTTATCAGCTGCACTATATCTTCTACAAAGAGAAGGCTGGCTTACAGAATTCATATTTCAACAAGTATAATTAGACCTAATGTCCTAAAGAGTTAGTATAGAAAATCAAACCAAGTCAAAGTATACTAAATGTAAATTATTTTCTTTTCCATAGAAAAACACACAAAAAAACTTAACTGTACAGTTCTGTGTAGGGAATTGTGCTAGAAATTAACTTCCTTGGACATATAACTCACACAGTGTAATACATTTACATACAATCTTGGTAAGGTCACTTTTTCTGAAAGGTACAAACGGAGAGTTGCTAGTCACTTGTAGTAAAAAAATATCTTAGGACATATATCCTCACCTGAGAAATGTTCCGTATCTACTGGACACAGGACTCTGTTCTATAAACTAAACATCTAGCAAGTTGGGGATACAGCAAACATTTATTTACTCTAAGAAGAAAACAAATGAAGCAATGGGTACTTCTGCAAAATACATAGAAATTCAAATTTCTACCGTGAGCAAAGCCAATTTTGTGACCTAATTATATGTTTGCAGATTGATGGCTATCCTCAGTGTGGTGTTGAAAGAGCCTTTCTCAGTATCTTCCAAAACACCAGTTGCATGGGAAAGAAGGAAAAAAGACAATGTTTGATGGTGATGTTCTTTTACTATGTAAATTTCATGTTCTTCTGTGTTTTTTCTATATCACATGAAAGACCCACAGTCCCAGCTTGATTCCCTAGGGTTGATGGTGTCATGTTGTTTCAGTTTCCAGGAAGTTTAAAATAGAGCAATTAACCAGTAGATATCCAGAAGATATTAGTTTCACTGTTTGAACTTGGGCTCTCCTATCCTAGCCATAGGCTTCAATTTCAAGCTTTGAAGTCCCTACCAAACAGCTGGATGTTAGAGCTGCCCATTCTGAGAAAACAGATATTTTCCTCACGATGAGGAAAATAGTAAAAAGGTCACTCTGATTTTAATAATGACCCCGTCACAAACCATACCCCACCTCCCCACCTGCCAAGCATTATCTATCCACCTGACACAGTGTAAGGCTTATTGCAGTGAATGAGGAGGAGGAAGGCTGTAGGAGGAGGAAACAACAGTCATTCTGAATGGACAGACTCTTCTCATTGGTTACAATGATTAATTGCATATATGCTGAAGCTACTAAGTAAGATAATCAATCTTAGGTCCAATGTTTAGAGGAATACAAGAACAACAACTAATTACATAATGGCTGTATCAAGGGCACAGAAGAAAGGTTATCATTTCTCTTTAAAAATATCTAATATTAGGGGCGCCTGGGTGGCTCAGTGGGTTAAAGCCTCCGCCTCCTGCTCAGGTCATGGTCTCAGGGTCCTGAAATCAAGTCCTGCATCAGGCTCTCTACTCAGCAGGGAGCCTGCTTCCCCTCTCTCTCTGCCTGCCTCTTTGCCTACTTGTGATTTCTCTCTCTGTGTCAAATAAATAAATAAAATCTTTAAAAAATATATCTAATATTAATAGGTATGTAAATGGATATGAAATGGCAAAGTAACACATTTATTTGACTGATGAATTCCAAGTAATGATAGATTCAATAGGAAAGGGCAAGTAACTTAGTCATCTGACTCAACTCATTAGTTTGCACTCAGTAGAAAATTTCATTGTTCTGGGTCAGCCTAACATGATCGATGATTTGCTAGGATCAAATATTTAAACTACTTTTAAATACATGCAGATAATTCATTAATTTTCTAAAACACGTATTCATGTTCTCATTTCCTAGGCCTTAAAAGTACTAGGATCTGAATTTTTTTAGGTTGTTAAGTGCTCACAATTATAAACAGTACTTGAAAACCACTTCCTGCCTCCCCTCCCCTCCCCACCCCCAACCCAAAGAAAATCTTAAGTGAGAGAACAAGGGCCAGGAGAAAGACTGTATGTCCATGGGGACTATTAGCATATTAATAAACAGTGTTTTCTATTTCCAATTTCATCACCAGGGCTAATTGTTAGTTATTTTAAGGAAGAGGTTACGCCTTAATTAACAGTTCTTAGTAAGTGAAAGCTGGTTGCATTTCTTAAGTTTGTTCAAATTTCACAGTCTTGTATCTTAGCAGGGATTCCAGTTCATCCAGTTACTTTTATGTGATGACACCTCTGATCAAGGAAGGAAGTCTTTAAGAGACCTTAAATAATTAGTTTCCAGAATAGCAGCCAACAAAAAGCATAATTAATGAGTAAGCTAATTATCTATCCATAAAGCATTAACATCCATGCACATTTTAAATGAGGGAGATTAAAGGGGATAGAAACACCTTAGGTATCTAATATTTCTAACTCTGATGTTTCTAAGGACTTCACAAACTCAAGAGTTTAAGGGAAACATTCATTTCTGTAACACGGTGTTCCTAGACCTCTGCCCTTGCCACATTCTGCCCTGACTGTGCCTTGGGACTGCTGGGGGGATTGAATCTGATCAGGGAGGAACAGAAAATCCCATGGCTCCCATCAGCCTAATCATTTCTCTGCCTACTACTCCCCCGCACAGTTGCATCACCTCGCCCCACTATCTATTGGAACCATAACCTACAGGAAGGCGGAGTTTAAGGTGATGTTTCCCCAGACGACGTATGTGTGTCTCTATGTCCAGCAGCACTGTTTAGCTCCAACAGGAACTCCACCGGAACCTAAAGGCCTCCCTGCCTTGAAAGCATTCCCTGGCATGTGCTTCACTATTGATCCCCAACACTGCCATAGCTTCCCTGCCTTGAAAACATACAAAACTTCACGTGGACTGGAGAAATTTAAAGGAGAGGGCCCCTTTTAAGCCATCCCTCTCCCAGTACCTACCCAACAGCATTCTCTTCTGTCCAGGAATTTTTTTAAGAACGGCCTCTAGAAACAGTGCTTGGGTCCTTGACTGTCTAACCAGCTAGTCTGATTCAGGTGGAAGAAAGGTCAGACCCCATAGGAAGACTGAAGAATTTAGGACAGAAGACCACTGGGGCTTCACATGACCTCCAAGCAAGGAGGCCAATTAAAACCCAGGCCTAGGGGCGCCTGGGTGGCTCAGTCGTTGAGCGTCTGCCTTCGGCTCAGGTCATGATCCCAGGGTCCTGGGATCAAGCCCCGCATCGGGCTCCCTGCTCAGCAGGAAGCCTGCTTCTCCCGCTACCATTCCCTCTGCTTGTGTTCCCTCTCTCGCTATGTTTCTCTTTGTCAAATAAATAAAATCTTTAAAAAAAAAAACAAAAAAACCCAGGCCTAGGGCTTCTCGTTACCCCCCCTGTTTGCTTGGTGCCAGGAACAACTTCAGGAAAATAGAGGGAGTGTCTCTCTACACAGTATTGTCCAGGAATAAACTGTCCAAGTAGAGTACTTTGTCAACCCCCTGTTGTAGAATAATTACAGTATCCAGAAAGTTTTAAAACAGTATATAAAGTTCATCTCTTGCACTTGCCTTACGCCCACAGTATGACTCCCTCAGCAACTCCTTAGAACAACAGCTGAAAGGTAAACCAAGACATCAAGCCAGACTCCCTGAGAAAGAGAAAAATCTGTTCGGAAAGCATTTGCTCCTAACCGATTGCCAATTTGGCACTATGCCAAATGAGTTGGGCGTGGAAGGATGGAGGGTCGGAGGGGATCCTTAGCAAACTATAAACATAAGATAAGCATAAACACAGTATAAATACCTTCTTTGGAAAATGCCAGTTATATCCAACCAAAACCCAACAGTCTGGAAAAACATAACTCCTCCCCCCTCTCCCCCCCCAAAAAAGAAGTAAGTACAAGTACTTACAGTGTCATGAGACTTATCCTTGACATCATAGACTGTTAGCTTTATTTTGGTCTCCTCATAGATGGGATACTCAGAAGGGAATGTGACACCAGTCAAGAACAGTGGGTCTCTTGTTCCCTGTAACAGCACAAGCAGACAACTTTGATTCAATAAAGCAGCAACTGCGGTCGGCAGCATGCAGTGACACAGGAGAATGCAGAAGTGTGTCTGAGTCTGTTTGTTTTTCGAGGAAATAGTCCTATTGGAAGAGAGATCTGAATCACCAACTGAGGCTCACCGGCGGACAGCAAGGCCCAGAGGCCAAATACTGATAGAGCTGCTGATAGTAAACGGCACGGCATCAGTGTCCACGCTGCTAATAGTCTGGAAAAACAATTTCTGTTCATTATATGCAGAATTCTGCCTTTGGGTCAGTTGTCAGTCCATTTAGAATAGATTTAATGGATTTAACCTGAAATTCATGCAAATAATCTAAAATATTGACTGATCATATTAAAAGGAAGCTATTTTCTCATAAAGTACCATCTACTTCCTTTCTGTAATGATTCAGTTGAAAGCCATGCTCTGATAATGTCCATTTGTTTTTAGATGTTCAGTTGTGTTTTTTCGCAGACTGATTTGAAAACTAATGAAAGAAACTAAATATGATGGATTTGGGGCTATAAAATTACTAGCATAGGATGCAGTGCCCTGGATATTTCCATGCCTCAGGATTCATTTTGAGAGAGCTGACATCCAACATTAAATTTTACATCTATATTTAAATATATATATTGCCAAATATCACTGAGATATTTGCTGGAATTTAGTAAACCAGGTTTCTATGAGTTTCTGAAAGTCCGAGTTACTTATTTAGTCATTCATTCTTTCTCCTTTTACTCAACAAACACTTTTTGTCTAGCTCTGTGTTAGACACTTTGGAAAAAGGCAGTAAATAAAACAGTCCAAAACATCGATGCGTGTTCAAACATAAACAACTGAAATGTGTCAAAATCATTTCTTTTAAGTTTTGGCAATTTTTTTTTTTTTAAGAATAATGAAACTGGAACAATACTTGAATTTTTTTTCATAGAAATGAACACTTGTACAATTTTAGTCAAGTCTTCGCTGTATGAATGAGACTATTTTTGCTAATTCAACTACAGCATTACCTACAAATTACACCAGCATTGGAACCTAAAGTTTCCAAAGGGCAGATTCAAGGCTACATGCAGGATTTGGGTCATTCCCATTAGAGACATGAGTCGAGTTCAGTCTGAATCATTTATTCCGGCAGCCAGGCACAGGCCAGCACTGAGCAAACCGGGCTGGGGCAGGCTACTTAGTTCCCTACAGAGAAACTTCTCCGCCAAAACTGATGGGGCTTACAAGTCTGAAAAAAAGCATGCAGAGCTAAGGGAGTTTCAAGCACACTTTCTGTAGTCCCAGATGTTCCAGTATTTCTCATTCACTAAGTTCGTGAAATATGCCTGATGGGAACAAAATAATCAAAAGGGAAACACTTCCTCTTTTGAATCTGATCCAATACAATAACAAGTTTCCTCCCAACACGTATTGAATGTTATATTAATAACAATAAATGTAAATAGGAAATCTCTCATCTGATGAGTAATATTTACACCCTTTAGCTAGAAACATTACAGTTTCTCAAATTAATCATCTACCTTTCTTTGAAAAACATGGCACTTTAAAATAAAAGCAGAGACTGTAAAGTTTCCATCAGCGGACTGAAGAACACAGGAAAAAATGAAAAGTGCAAGAACACTTTTTGACTCTCTTTTATTCCTCCCAAATTAAGTATTCATTACATTTAATTTAAAAATATATATATATATGTATTTTTTTTCTCTACTTGGTGATCTATGTAAGGATTCAAAGTGAGATTTTTTTTTCCTCCTCACTAAAGAAAAATAAGGTCTCCTCTGAAAAAGGCCAGCTTTTCTCTTATCTGTTTATTCTGGTTAAGTTAGCAATGCGTGCTTAATAACCTCAGGTATGCTTTCCTAAATGACAGAGCACAGTAACATAGCATGGCTACAGGCCAAGAACTAACTTATTTCAGCTGTTTGCTCAAAGCCAGAGAGCGGCTGCGAAAGCGACAGCAGGGCACAGGAAGGCAGACACACAGCGCGCTCACTCACCTCCACAATTTCCGTGCTTGAGTATCTTGTCAGACCCTGCTCCGCGGGGTGGATTACTGAGATCTGCACCAGGGTGTTCAGCTTCCGATCACGAACGGGAGCCACCAGATCCTTGCATGCTGGCAATGACAGAGGAAAGAGAGAAAGAAACTAACACGGTGTCTCAGGGAAAACTGCCGTCCCGAGTTGGAAGTAAACTTAGCGATGGCGCTGAATGAAATCTCCTGGGACTCGGGCTGGTTTTTTTACAGAGGAAGTCCCTTGGAAGTACCTTACAGAAATAGGAAGTCACGTGCTGCGGAGCCGAATTGAGAGTTCATTTCCACTGACCACGGTTGCCACTCCTGCTCGTCTCCACCGCCCAGGTCTAATGTGTGACTCCACACACAGCTCTGGGACTTGAGGGACTTTAACTAGTCATTAAACCCTGGCCTTTAATTCACACTCCCAGACACAGTAAGCTGAGTTGGGCTGTATCCGGGAAACCTGACGCTGTTCCTTATTGACATTGGCGGGAGTAGTTCAAACGTATCAGTCCACCCTTCCTTGGTCCTCAGCAGTCTATGGGCTATGATCAAGCACAGCCACAGAAACTGGGAAGAGCGGCTGCCTCACCAACGCTGCACACAAGTCACAGGCGAGCGGCACAGGAGGCAGAGGAGGGGTTAGAAACGCCCTCTGTCTGGGATTCCAGCCCAGTCTGGGAGGGAGACATGTGGAATAAGGATGGGTTAATTCTTGCCCAGGGGCCACAAATGTAAGAACTTTCCCTTGAGACACCAGGCTCATATTACAGAGGCTCAGCGCCATACCATATTTACTTGAATATTTCCTCCTCCCACAATCGTTCCCACAATCTGGGGGGTGCGAGGGAATCCAAAACTTTATTCCTTTTCAGCATGTCCAGTATCTCTTCTCCCCTGGTTTTGAAATAGTAGTATTACTACCTGCATTTGGATGGGCTAAGTCTGATGTAAAGTGTCCTCCCCAGAGGGGGTTCAAGTTACACTCAGCTGGTGGCTTAAGGCAGGCTGGGGGAAACTGGGGTCTGGCTCCCTGGGTGAGAATGTGCTGGGCTCATACCCTCCTCAGCCCACGCTTCTGACTGCTGCAGGAAGGGACAGAAGGACAGCGCATTTAAGCTATATTCTGCCGCTGCAGCAGTTCAGAGCACCTTCATCCGCTGGGACAGAGGTACCACGGCTTAAATCCAAAATTTGAAAGCAAAGGAAAATTTAAATGTCATTATCACCTTTCAGTGGCTTACAGATCATCTCATTAATAGAAGTAGAATGGGAGAGAGGAAAAAGCAGGAGCTTTGGAATCAAACAGGTCAGTTTTTTGCCTAGTTCTATTAGCTAGCCAATGCTGGGCAAATGTCTTACCTTCTTAACTCTTCTTGTCAGACTTTGAGACCCTCTCATTCCTGTATGGTATTTTGTCATGATTTGTCCCTATTTAAACCACCTCTATTTAAATGCCTCTGTCAATACAGGAGAGCTTAGGAAAGCATATGTGGAAAAAGTAACAGCTACAGTTTTAGCCCTCCCTATTTTTTGAGGCATTTTGCTAATTATCTTTTGATTTCTCAAAACAGAACTTTGAGTTTTTATTTCAGTTTTACATGTTAAGAACAGGAGGCTTACAAATAGTAGGGGCTCACATTTCCATTACTAAAACCCTGGTGGTTTGTTTACATCACTCCCCATTAGCTCCGTTTCTTTTCTGAGCATACTGAGTCCCTCTCCTGCACACTGGCGTCTCTCTTTGGAAGGCCCACTGCCATGATTCTTTGTTGTCTGACCCAAGAGATTTACAGCCTTAGGAAATACTGATGCGAGGTTTCAGTGTCAACATATCTCCGGAAGGAAAAAAAAAAAAGTTAGATTTAGACTTTACTGTTCTTTGGTGGTTACTCTGATCATTTTCTCTACTTGCCTTATGAATGTGTTTAACTTCATCATTCACTCGCTTGGTTATCGGTTCAGAGTGTACAGCTTTCTCTGCACTTACGGATATTGACTGTATCTGTCCCTGGATTTTACAGCTACAGTTTATTTTCTTCAAACACATGCATCTTGCCCTCTTCCTTGGTTGTAACCTCATCTCTACCTGATGAGCTTATGACACCTCTGCTCAAAATAAGTTACTCCTTTTCAGATTTCTTATCAGGCTTGACTGTGGGCTGTGGTTATTTCCCAGAAGTGAGCAGCTTTATCAGTGAAACTCTCAGACTCACTCCTAATAAAAACAGAAAATCTTCATTAAACTGAAATGTTCTGTCCAACCCAATTTACAGATATCCCAATACTGACGAAGTAAAAACAGCAATAATGGCAGTTTGTAATTCTCTCTTTTCGGTATCTAAAAACAGGCACAGAAAACAAAAACTGAACTCACATCTTAGGTAGAACATATCTCTTTTCTTCCTAACAGTCCAGATGATTTTCTGTTCCCTCATGCTTGTGCAGTAAGATATCATGGGAAGACCCTGAGATCATTCAGAATTCCTGAGCTGTATTCCCACATTCCTTATTTTTTAGTTATGTGAGTTATGTGATGTTAAGTAACAAACTCGTGGACATTCAGTTTCATCATCTGTTTACCTATCTCTGAGGGTGGAGTTGAAAAAGACATTAGCCCCTTTTTATTAATGGACTTTCTATGAAAAATAAAGTTTACTAGTATCATTATACTAATATTTACCCATGTTAATATCAACATTTACCAATATTTTGTGTTCTATTATTCTGTAAAATGTTTTTTATTGACTCAGTCATATTCAGATAACTCCTTAGACACTGTCACCTGGTCCAAGATTTCTTGCTAAATACCAAGCCAGTGCATGAGTCATTGCATTTCATAGAGTGAAACCCACACACACCACGGATCTACACAAAGTGAAACTGTCCCACTGGAGGGGTGATAAATGATGAGTGATTGGATTGCTTCATGGAGCTATTACTCATTTGATCACTATAAAGTCTAACCTGTATAAGAAATACCTGGTAGCCAATAAAGAAGTCTGAAAACTCCATTTCTCAGTCTTCCAGCCATACTTGCCACTGCCTGTTATCCAAACAAAACTCTGCTCTGCATAAATGGCCTTCCTCAACTCATAAGACTCAAAGTGCACTTTGGGTTTTGCTTCTGTTGTTCTGTTTTATCCATTTAAGAATTTCTTGAATTAGGGGCGCCTGGGTGGCTCAGTGGGTTAAAGCCTCTACCTTCGGCTCAGGTCATGATCTCAGGGTCCTGGGATGGAGCCCCGCATTGGGCTCTCTGCTTAGCAGGGAGCCTGCTTCCCCCTCTCTCTCTGCCTGCCTCTCTGCCTACTTGGGATCTCTCTCTCTGTCAAATAAATAAATAAAATCTTAAAAAAAAAAAAAAAAGAATTTCTTGAATTAAATGGGTACTTAATAAATGCCTCTCTGAAATTATCTATCTATCTATCTATCTATCTATCTATCTATCTATCTATCTATCTATCATCATCTATTTGTCTATATTTTTTAGTGTTTATTGCTGCCTTTTTACCGGTTTTGTTTTAGACTGATCTATTTAAAAATATTCCCAAAGTCCAAAAGAGTTTACATAGACGAGATGCTGATAGCTTGAGATTCAAATGTGCTTGTGTTCACTAAATAGACTGTTTTATTTTTTACCAAAAATGAAAAAAAAAAGCATTATAGAAGTAATGAGTATTGTTTTTTAAAAATGCTATAATTTGAAATTTTATTAAAAAAAAATAAAAAAGGGTTGCCAGGGTGGTTCAGTCGGTTAGGCATCTGCCTTCAGCTCAGGTCATGATCCTAGGGTCCTGGGATCGAGTCCCACATCGGGGTCCTTGCTCAGCCAGGAGCCTGCTTCTCCCTCTGCCTGCTGTACCTGCCACTCCCCCTGCCTGTGCTCTCTCTCTATTTAAGAATAAATAAAATCTTAAAAGAAATAAATGAAATAAAATAAATAAAACAACAGCTCCGAGCTACTTTTTTTTTTTCTGCTAACTTTTCTACAGTAACTAGCAACATGAGGGTTCACTTTCTATTGCCAGTGCTTTGAATGAGATGCCCATGGGCATCCCCAGCTCAGATTCATACGGAAGCCAGACAGCTCTCACTCCATGGAAGGGAATCCTTGGTATAAGTGCAAGGTCAAAAATAAATGAAGCTTCAGTATCTTGGGGGAGGCCTCGGCATTGAGCAAACTGGAAAGTCTATGCCCTATTAACAGAGGGGACCTCTATTCAGATTCATCGCCCGCAGAAATGAAAACCCACTGTGGTTTGATTTGAGGATTTGTCCAGGGCTTGAAATCCCAGTCGCTGTGTAGGCTAAAGCTGTAGGAACCACACAACATACCTCTGTGATTAGATTTGGCCTAAGGAACAGAAGTTTCTAACTTGTGCTCTAGATTCTCCGAGCTACTACTTGGAAGCTTAGGAAGATAGCACAGATCATCTTTTGCTCCAGTAGTTCTAGGCAACGTCTGCAGAGTTCTTGTTAAGTTAAATATTCTCTACCCAGAAATACTGTTTTCATAAAATATCAGCTTCCATTCCATTTGGCCATCATTTCTAAAATCATCTCAAGTCCCCTGAGTCCACCCAACCTTGCCATCATTCTAGCCAACTTTGGCTGGAGGCCTCGAACTATCTCTAGACACTGCTGTCGGAGAGTTCAGTCCCAGTAATAATCATCAGAAGCAGAAGACAACTGTTCATTCAGGTGCCTTTGAATTCAGTAGTATTGGCCAAATCCTAACATTCTAGGACCTGCAACAGATATGGAGTGTGAGAATAAGCAAAGGTGCCTGCCACGGGCTTTCACAAGAGCAGGGACAGGAGCCCTGTGAATTCACAGTGGACTCCAAGCAGCTCTCTCTTTCTCTTAAGAACTCTTTCTTCTTTGAAGTCAGGTCATTTTCCTTGCCTCACTCCATTTTATTTCTCTTCTTGCCATTCAGTGTCAGTGGCATCTTACAAAGTGTATCCTCTTTCCTCCAGAACAAAGCAATGGCCACAAGCAAAGGAGACGGGAGCAGGGGACTTGGACAAGAATTTTCACCTCTCTATTTTCTGTTCTTATATCAGCAAAAAGAAAGGCTTAGAGGAGAAACCACACAGTATAGCATAAAGAACATAGAGGAAGGCTTTTTCTTTTTTTTCTTTTTTAAAGATTTTATTTATTTGACAGAGAGAAACACAGCGAGAGAGGGAACACAAGCAGAGGGAATGGGAGCGGGAGAAGCAGGCCTCCTGCCGAGCAGGGAGCTGGATGTGGGGCTTGATCCCAGGACCCTGGGATCATGACCTGAGCCGAAGGCAGACGCTTAACCACTGAGCCACCCAGGCAACCCGAGGAATGGCTTTTTCACTCAAGATAACACTATATTTGAAATCTGGATCCAGCCTAAAGGGTTATGTGACTTTGGATCCAGCCTAAAGGGTTATGTGACTTTGGATAAATTATCTCTTCCTATATTTTAATCTTTAGAATGGATGTAAAAGGACATATTTCATGGATTTGTTATTAGATTGTTATTATTAATATTAATATGAATATAGTTATGGCTTGACACAAAAATGGATTTTATCTAGCCAGTATTCTTACAGTAGTTATATGATTAGGATAGTCCAGATTGGTCCTTCTGGTTTTTCAGTAAAAGCATTTTATTAAATTCACAGCTGTGATTTTGGGGGGGGTATTTTCTTGTTTTTATATAGGTAAATAAAAATGTTCTAAAACATTTTACTGGGTTATTTGTTAATTTCAGATCATAGGTATCATTAATACGTTGCCTTCGATGAAATCAGATGTGTACACTTACAATTGTTAATTTTGCCTCTGACTAGGCACTTCCAAAGAAGAAGCCAAAAATAACAGAAACTTTATTTTCCGTCTGCTGGGCAGATGAGCTACATGTAAATTTTTGTCAACTCACCCTATGAGTTGGGGTTTAACTGGGGGGTTAGTGTTCCTTCATACAGAGAGCGATGGCTCATGGGGAGATGTTATTTTAACACTTGAGATGTCCCAACCAGTTATGGAAAGACTTGCTCCTCTGCTTTGTGTACTTTCTTCATCAAAAAGGGGGGCGCCTGGGTGGCTCAGTTGGTTAAGCGGCTGCCTTCAGCTCAGGTCATGATCCCAGAGTCCTGGGATCAAGTCCCACATCAGGCTCCTTGCTCGGTGGGGAGCCTGCTTCTCCCTCTGCCTCTGCCTGCTTGTGCTCTCTCTCTCGGACAAATAAATAAAATCTTAAAAAAAAAAAAAAAAAGGAAGACTGCAAATGCTAGTAAGCTGTTTTTCTCTTGCAATTAAAAATAAATGTTATAGCTAGAACCCAATATAACCTGATGGAAGCATACCTTCTCCTTTGATGAAATCCTACCCCTTGTGCCCTCTATGGACTCTTCATAGTGAAAATGGAAGAGATATATCCATGCCCTTCAAGGGCCAAAAGGCCGGGGCACTGCGAGTGAGGGATCTTGAAGAGGAAAACAGCCTTATACAAACAGGGCTTTAGGGAAATAACCATCTGGCTTCTAGGCTCCTTCAACAACACCATTCTTATCTTTCTGTGGCTGAGAGGATCAGCCACTTCCCCAAGGCTGTGGGAAAGACTCTTGCAGCCTAGAATACAGTTTTTAAATTTACTTCTCAAATCTTTTTGTTCAGTCAGGCTTCTTATAAATGTCACATATATATCTTTCTCCTTGTACTCCAGAAAATTAGATGCCACTAATCAACTGATAAGCCAATTTGGGTTATGTTTCCAGTCCAATAAATAACTGTACTCCATTATATGGTTTCACAGTTACCATCCTATACCAGTGATTAAATCGAGATTGCACAAATTTACAACATACATTAAAAAATGTAACACTTAAAAAGCCAAATGGCCCTTTCTAATTGCTTTGCCACTATAACATGTATAATATGCTTTCCTGTTTTTGGTCTCTTCTTCCTTTCTGTTCTTTATTCTCCCTTTCTCTCCAGAATTTTAAGACAACAACTTTTTGAAGCCTAGGCTGCCAACCTTAGATCCCCCAAGTGGATTCTGAAGACAGTATGGCTTCGTTCCCAGGGCATTGCAATCCATGATAATTCAGTTGTGTGTGGTAAAATGGCAGAATGCAGAGTGTCCCTGCTTCATATTAGCATCCACAAAATGAGATCTTCCTAAGTAGTTGGGAATACTCTATTCACTTTTAAATATTTTCTGAAGGTTGCTTCTTAGACAAATGTGGCTTAATATCATACTGACTTATTTATGGCCATTAATGTATACATTCTATGTGCATTCAGTGTTCTCTGTAGAATCTTTAAGAGTCTTTAATTCATTGAGTCTAGCATTACATCTTGCCATGCCTGTTCATTTTAGCGTATTTTCAGCTAATCAAGGCTACTTTCTGTAATTTTTCTCATTTGGCATCTTCCCTTTGTGTTCTCTTTTCTGCCATCTCAAATTTCCTCTCTAACATATGTTTCTCTCATCACTCTGAAAGACGAGGTCATTGAAGTCATCACTGTATATTTACAAGACATGGGACTATCAGGGCCAAGAATACATCTCTCTTAACCAGCCACAGCTTTTTCTTCAATTAAACAACTGTTTGTAAGGCCTTATAGAGGTAAAACGAAAATGTGTTATTTCCCCCTTAACTGTTGTGTGGGGGTTTTAATTAACACATTCTTCCCTCAAGAGTATGTGAACCATGCATAACTGCCAACATAAGCAAAATTTGTTGGAAAAATAAAAAAATATGTAAAAGTTGGCATAATAAGGTTAGAATGTATGGACTTCTTTCCCTTTTCCTTTTTTGGTTTTATTTTGTCTTTGAAGGCAATGAGTTAAAAAAAAAAAAGTCCCAAATTCAAAATCAGGGCTTGACTTTTCAAGGAGGATAAAACCTCCCCCATAACATGAACCAACAGTATTAATTTTAGGTTTTTAGAAGGTCAAGGGGAAATAAACAATTCAGTGTTTAAGGTTGAAAGGTAAGATATAAATCTAAGGGGCGCCTGGGTGGCTCAGTCAGTTAAGTGTCTGCATTTGGTGCAGGTCATGATCTCAGGGTCCTGGGATCAAGCCCAGCTTTGAGCTCCCTGCTCAGCGGGGAGCCTGCTTCCCCCTCTCTCTCTGCCTGCCTCTCTGCCTACTTGTGATCTCTCTCCTTTCTGTCAAATAAATAAATAAAAATATTAAAAAAAAAACAAGAAATTAACCCCTCCCCCCCACACACATACACAAGAAAGAAAGCCATCCTTATGCAAGAATTTTTTAGACCTACTGAAGTAATGTTATATTTTTTGCTCCTATATTACAACAATAAAATGCTAATATCTAACAACTCTTACGGTTGTTCTCATTTAAGATAATGCATGAAGCATGCAAAGAAGATGGGGGTTGGGGGGCAAATGTACTGCATACTTACTATGTGTCAGGTAGCACTGGGCTTAACTTCGCTTGTGTTAGCACACGTCCAGAACAATAATGTGCCTGTTGCTACCTTATTGTTCCACTAAATTTCATCTCTCCCTCTCTTTTTTTTTTTTTTTTACTAGTCAGTTAGTCAGATTTGTAGATCACAACATGTGCCTCAAGGATGAAGACTATATTTATTGATTTGCTTTTTACCAATAGCAGAGTATTCAGCAGTATCTAATTTTTTTCCCTCAATAACGTCATTCTGTTCTGTCTGGTTCTCTGCATGTTCAGTGGTGATTTAGCTTTGTAACAAGAATTTTAAAACTCTCAACACTCTGATAATAGAATCTAAATAAAATGTGAGGAAAGGATGAGACTAACGCCTTAGGGAGGAAGCAGATGACAGAGTTATTGAGGAACACAGGCAATAGTTTGCAAGAGGGAATTTAAAAGATTTTGTTAGAGAAACATTGCTTTGGACTTCTTGCTACACTGAGATTTGAGCACCACTACTCCTAAATTTCATTATAACTGGTTCAGTTTTAAATTAAGCTGATTTCCTTCATGTAAAAAGCTAGATTCACATTGTAGGGAAAAAAGGTCCTGATACAATTTTTTTTCCTTTTCCCCATAACAGAATAATATACAAATACGCCACCGCATCTTATGCATATCTGTATGTATTAAATAAAAACATGCTGGTCTTTTAAAAGTAAAAAAAATGGGTGAGAAGAAGAAATTCGCTTCCTTAGTGTGGAACATTATACATATCAAAAGAAACTACCCACTCAGTACAGGTTCTGAATTTAAGTATCATTGAAGAATCTAGAGAGGGAAAAAAAAAAAGAGCCTCTTCCTGGAACAATGGTGCTCTCGGGAAATGCTCTTTGATTGTCTGTGCTCTGGAGCACTGGAGAAGCCAGCTGCACAGAAGACAGCATATTTGCATATAAAAAGAACAAATTTGGTTCAAATCATTGTTGTCAGTACCAGAAGACTCCCATTCTCCAATTGTCCCCAGCTCCCCAAGCTTCTCTTATGTCAATCCTCAGAAAATACTATTTTGTCTTGTTTTTGTGACTATCACCTTGGTGACTGAGACTCCATCTTCAGGCAGTTGAATTAAAAACAAGTCTGTGCCCGTGTCTCCTCAAGTGTTGGTACCCAGCCCTTTCTGCTGGAAACCCCAAACTGGTCTGGCCTCATCACCTGACACTGGATACAGACTGGGCTCTTTGTGTGCAAGCTTCAGACCCGCGTACCACTTCAGAGACAAGTGCTTGCAGCTTCCCGCTGCTCTTTTCAGCAGGAACATATGTGCAGCTTAAGAAAGGAGGAAAACGTTATTCCAAGAATGGGAGCAGGTCCCTCTAAACACTAAAAGAAATATTGTGAGTCAGTTAATAGAAATCTGTAGTGTTTAAACTAGGCTCGCGGAAGGACGAGGAAACACCGGAGAGAACAACCTTAAGCCTTTCACCTGCCCAAGGGCCAAGAGGACAACATGTTGCCAGGACTCCCAGTTTGACATGAGAACCAACAGGATTCCTACGAGGACAAGCACAGGGCCCATCAGTGGATTCAGAAGGGCATGTGGGTCAGTGAGGAGTGGCTGCCTGCTTCTCTGTTTTGTCTCCAAACCAAGAGATGAGGCCAGTGGGGCTGGCGGAGACAGTTCCAGGAGGGGTGGCAGAAAAGTCAGAGCCCGAATCACCGAAGATGGATGGCGAAGAGAAGTGCACTCAGAGTTGTTGAACTCTCAGGGCACAGGATGATTGATGTCTAGGAGGCATTTGGGAGGCTGAGGACAAATAAAGGAAATAGAGGCCTGGAATGTTGCCTTCAGGGATTGATGGTCTCCTGAAAGAATCCATTTGTTTGGGCAGGAAGTAGCAAGCAATCTGGAAAGCAGTTGTTCAGTCTGGACATCTTCACACACAACACATTGACTCACGGTCTGGCTTTCGCCAAACCCTGAATGAGGCGATTTTTTGACATGCCTTCCCAAACCAAAATATTTTAGATGAGTTTTATTGTCTATAATACACTTAAGGGCTTACATTTTAGGAGGGGTTGCTTAAATTAAGGTAATTTTTAAAAATTTTTCAGGAATATTATTTTTTATAAATGTGCTGGACTTAGTATCTGTATGTGGAATTCACAGTTTTTTGCTGTCCCTCTAATTGCTGTCCCTCTAATGCCAAATATTTTACAAGTGGATTAAAAGCATTACATCAAAGCTTTACATAAAGAGAAAATAAGAGGGGAACAAGGAAGAATGGGAGGAATAAATCATTCTAAGGGGATAGTTAGCCTCTTCTTTTACTTGTCTCCCTCTAGAACATCATTTGGGGGCAGGAGAGTTTTGAAGAGCTTGAAGAATGTAACACCCCATCTTTCTTGAATCTTCTTGAATCTCTTGAGTCAATCATATGTGTGATTTTCTTTTAGATAAGAAAAATTGGGCTTTCAGGGTGTCAATTCTCCCATCATAAGATGGTTGACTCACAGGAAATAAAACAAGATTTTGGTACAGATAAGCTAAAGCTAGAAATGACTAGTGATCCAGGAGACACAGAACATGAGAAAGAAGACAAGCGAGTGTGTAGGTGAGAAAGCAAATGTGGGATAGTCTAAGGGCAGGGAGGATCTAATTATTCAGAGCAAAATCCACAAGTTCAACACCATGTGGAAAAAAGTGTAGCGCAGACAATTTGAAAAGTAAGAGATAGTGGTTCTAGGAGAATCAGAGTTTGAAGGAAACAAAGAAGATACTTCTTAGAAAAATTGGGATCTCTGAGGAGAACAGTTCAAACCTAAGTTTCAGCGGAGCTCCTGCTAGCTGACTGAAGAGTGCTTCAGAGCCTTAGCTGTACTGGACGTTTCAGAACAAAGGAGAAGTAGTTTACACTACTCAAGTTAAAGAACCACCTTCCTTACTCTTCCAGGATATGTGATACACTAGGTAAGATAAGAACATGAGATACCTCCTGTTTGAAGGTCTCCTTCGTAGTTCTTACTTGCTTTATGCAGTAAGGTTCCTGGTCATAGATCCCAGTCCCGACTGGGTAACTGGATTTGTAATGGGGTCTCAATATTCTCATCTGGAAATGGGGATGGTAATGATAGTTCTCCTCACTGAGAGTTTGTGAAAATCGGATTCAACATGTGGGGAAAAAAAAGATTGAATTTCTGACAACATACTGATAATATATTTCTCACTTTCACATATATTTGCTCAAACACCCTGTGAAATAATTACAATCCACAACTTACACATAAAGAATCAGAGTTTTAGAAAGGGTAAGGAATTAACCCAAGACAATAATTAGAATAATACCTCTAAGTGATCACTCATACATCTGGCACCATTTTTAGTGCTTTGAGTACTAAAGCACAGATTAATCCACAACCCCGCCCCTAATAAAAATGTATTGTTTAGAGTCACGCAGGCAACCAGCGACAGAATCAAGATTCAAATGCTCTCAGGACAGCAGCACAGCCCATGCTTTCAAAAGCTGCCCTTGTATTACCTTCTCTCGGGGTTATGTAGTAGTACAGGCTTAAATGTAAGCTCAAATCTCTGGACCCAGGGCATTTCTACTATTTTAGTTGTCTGTTATGCTTCTTGTTATTTGTTTGTGTATGCTCTTAAGAACATCTCTATAAGAAGATTGCTTGCTTCGTGATTCTGTCATAACCCCAAAATCTTGAAGTGACTTTGTGAAGAATTTTAGGCATAAAATTCTACACAGGTAAGCAATCGCCAGCTACGCAGTCTAGTTACAGAATGCCCTTATTCAGCTCAACCTATGACTGATTCTTCCTGTCAGTTCTTTCTAGAAGAACTCCAAGGGCAGTAAGGCTGTATCCCTCCTAATACCTAATTTATTAATAGCAAAATACCAATGGTTAAATAATTGTGTTTATTGAGAATTTTAAAATGAGTTGCTTTTTACAAATAATTGTGTTAGCAATAATGACAAAACATTTCAAGGGCATATCTAAATATATAAACTTAATTTATGAAGAAATGTGAGAGGAAAAAGGCAATGGCATTCAGGCATGCATTCAGTTCATGGATATTTATTGAATGTCTAAATGTACCCAGCATGATTCTAGGTGACAGTTTCACAGCAGTGAACGAGAAAAGAAGTTCCCTATTTAATGGAGTTTATACTCTAGTGGGACATGAAGTTTAAAATAATAATTTAGTGAGAATTTTAAACAGGGCATTTAAAATTGAGTGTTGGGAGGGAGGGTAGATCAGGAAAAGCTTTTCTGATGAGGTGACGTTTGAGCTGTGACCTAAAACATACTAAGGAGCCAGCTCAGGGAGGACAACAACTGTGAAGACTCAAATGTTTGGCTTGTTTGAGAAGCAAAAAGAAGACCAAAGTTGATGAAGAATGAGCTAGAAGGTTAGCTCAAGTATGGTGAGAATGGTCTGCTCCTTAAGATATTTATAGAATGTGATAGGTATTTCAATTTTATACTAAGTGAAATGGAAGCCATTGGAGAATTTTATCTAGGGAAGTGAAGAAATCACATTGATAGTTTGAAAAGATTACCCTGGCTCTTCTATCAGGAGTGGACTATGTAAAGCAAAAGCAGATGCCAGCTTCCCGTGAGGACTCCCCTAACTGGCTCCAGTGCGAGCTGATTGCTGCTCAGAGTTGAACAACAGCAGTGGCAAAGGAGAGAGTTGGTCAAATTCAGAAAATATTTTCAACATGGAAATTATAGGACTTGGTGATGGATTTAATGCGAGGTTAGGGAAAAGGAAGAAGAATCAAGAAAGGATTATAGTTTGGGGACTGGCGTAACTGAATGGATAGTAATGCTTTTTATGAAGATGGGCATTATGGAGGAACAACATTTTGGGAGGGACAGAAATGAGAATCAAGAAATCAGTTTTTAGTTATCTTAAGCTTAAAATACCTTCTAGATGAGCAAGTGGAGATATCTATCAGCCAGTTGAAAATTGGAGTTGGGCACTCCAAGGAAAAGTGAAGGTAAGAGTTACAAGTTTTGGAAGCAAAGGCCCATAAATGATGTTTAAAGCCATGGACTGTGAAATTGCTTAGAGTGAGAGGGTATTTAAGTTTCACGTGGGGTTAAAGCTGATATTCTGAATTTGGACAAGTTTTGAGTGGGAATACCTTTTTTGCTTAAACGGACTTCTGAGACCTTTACCACTATAGATAACAGCCAAGAACAATCTTTTGTCCTTGGTAAAATAAAGGTAATATAAGAGTTAAGTGGCAGAACACTTGAAAAGCTTTGGGCTTTCTCATGCCCAGTGTAAGACCACAGACAAGTCACTTAACTTCTCTGAGAGTCTGTTTCTTCCATTGTGAAATGGGCATAGCACCACTTCTGCCAACTGCGAAAGGTCAAAGCTCAAGTAAGAATCATTTGAGAAAAGACTGTTTTGTACAGTGGAAATATGAAGGGACTTTACTTTGATCCTGTGTTCCCCTCTACTAGGTCTCCTCTCTTCCTCATGGCATGTTTCCCAGGTGGACAAGGATACATGTGGACACCATCTGCTCCACAAGAAGGCTGTGGAATTTCAGTCACACAGATAGCAGCATCAGGGGATCTTGCTCCCTTACGACCTGACCTCCATGGCTTTCGACTTTATGCAAAGCACAACCACCTAATGAACAAAGCCCCTAGGTAGTCCTGATTCCCCAATTACCCATGAGCAGCAATAGACTCTACAAAGATAGACCTGATCCAGTGACCATCTGATCTCAGTAATTAGACAATGGAGGAAAGAAAGTAATTAGGTAAATCACACAATTGAAAGAGTAATAAACTAGATGGGGCATGTTGATCATGGATAAAAGACACAAATAAAGAAGGTGGAAAGTAAACTTTTTTTTTAAACCCTCTAACTTAACAAATAATTTGCTAAACCAATGTGAAGAATCAATTTTGGCCTGTAAAGTTAGACCTGGCAAAGACCTCCTTTAATTGAAAGCTCCTATGGTATATTACTTAGAAAGAAATGTGACAAGAATAGATATACTTTATCACAACATAATTCAATTAAATGATACAGTTACAGCAAATGGAAGTGGGAAGAGAAGTTTGATTTCTCTTATACCTCTCCTTTAATAATGATGTCACATATCTCAACTTCCTGAAGAGTACCAAACTAGAATCTAGACCAGTGTCAATTAGGACAGGCTATATTTCAGCTGCGGCACACATTCAATCTTGAAACTCTAGAAACCACTACCCACACAACAGACCTAGTAAGAAACTCTAATTGGTTCACTTTCTCTTCTTCCAGTTAAATCTCTAATTATTTCAGCAGTACAAAAACATAATGCAGGTCTTAGATAGCCTTTAATGTCTTCTCTTTCCCATTCCTGCACTTTTAATAATCAACCACAAAGAACATGGCCTTTAGAGTTAAAATCTATATTCTTCCACCTTCTACCCTATTACCCTTGGGCAAGTGACTGAATTTATCTGTGAAACATGAATAGTGAGAAGCACCTAAAGGGTCAGTTGTAGAAGCAGATATAAAAAATGAAAAGGATACAGCCTAATACTGGCACTTAGAAGGAGTTCAATAAATGATAGCAATTATTATTCCCAAAGATACAGTGTTAAGACCTCCTGCTCAAGGAAGTACTCATTGAATACTCACCTAAGATTATATTCCATATAATAAAGCTTAACTAATCATTAAATATTTGTCAGATACTGGTTTAAGTGCTTCATGTACATTAATTTATTTAATTCTAACAAAAAACTTATAAGGTAGATACTGACACCCTTCCCGTTTTATAGATAAGAAAACAAAGATTCAGAGACACTGTAATTTTTCTAAGGTCAAGCAGCTAGGTGGTAACAAAGACAGGATTCAAATGCTTGCAGTTAGCTTCACACTCCCATCTCTTAACTGGTGAATATATTGCCTCCCCACTCAGACTATAGACTGAAATCTGAGCCTGAAATGCAAATCCACTTCTATTAGTTGTCTGTTATTTAGGTTGTGCTGTTGGTATATGGTTGTTCTGAAAACATCTCCTCAAATGTATTGCTCGTTATCTAATGCTGTCAAAATTGAGGTAGCTTAAAGAAAGGGAAGATTCTTCTGTACACAAACTCTGAACAGGTAGGCAGTTATCAGGGGCACAGTATGGTTGCAGAGCTGACCAAGTCCAGCTAAGCATGGCTAAGCCGTTTTTGAGTTTCATCTAGCATAACCCCAAAGTCAGTAAGGCTCAATTGTTCCTGATACCCAAATGCAATTTGCAAGCAATAGACAACGTTTAAAAGGTTGTGTTCATTTAGAATTTTAAATCCAGTTTCTAATAAATGTGCAACAATTGTAAAATATTGCAAGAGAATTCCTAGAGCCTTAAATTATTTTTGTTGTGAAATTATAAGTAATAAAAAGGGATGTGTAAGTGAGCATTAAATGCATTACCTTGGAAAATGAGCTCTAGGATTTTGTTTCATGGAATTTGCTACTCCTTTTGCCTGAATTGTCTCAGTGTTCCTTTTTTTCTTTCTTTTTTGCCAGTTACATTTATCTATCTATCTATCTATCTATCTATCTATCTATCTATCTATCTATCATCATTTCTTGTGTTCCCTCTAAACCAATTGAAATCCTGCTCATCCTTCCAGATCTGGTCCAAATGCCACTTCCTCTGAGATGTTGTTTCTGATGCCACAGTTATATTTAATTACTGTTTACTTGGTGTTTCCATAGTTGTTGGTGTATGCCTTTTGCCCTTATCATAATCTGCTTAGCATTGTAGTTGTCTGTCTCCACCACCTCCTAGAAACTCTTGGGAAGCAGGAATCATAAGAAAGGGGTATAGCATGGTGGTTAAAAGCAAGAGCTTCAGAATCAGATAGATAGAACTCAACTTGGATCCTTTATTCTTATTATTATTATTTAGAGAGAGAGACAGAAAGAGCATGAGTGGGAGGACGTGGGGCAGAGGGAGAGAGAGAATCTCCAGTAGGCTCCATGCCCAGCTCAGAGACTGACGCAGGAGTCAATCTCCTCACCCAGAGATCATGACCTGAGCAGAAATCAAGAGTTGGACACTTAGCCAACTGAGGCACCCAGGCATCCCCTCAGCTTGGGTCCTGACTTTGTCACTCAACTTTCATAAGATCTTTGGAAAGTTGACCATTGAGAATTTTAGATTTTTTTAGCTCTCAAATGAACACAATATAGAAGCACAGGCTCTATATTCGATATCATATATCATTAGATATCTATATCATAATATAGATTAGATATCTATATCATAATATAGGAGCGCAGGTTCAAATCTTGGGCTCATTGCTTGACCAGTTCATGCCTCTTTCCTTTCCTGTAAAATAAAAGTGACTGATAATAGAACAATTATCTCATAATTAAATTGTGAAAATTAAAGTAATTAATTCATGTAAATTACATTAATTATGCAAATTAATGTAAGGTAAACAAACACTTGATAAATGTTAGTTATGTTTAGTGTTATCACCTTGTGGAGTTGTGGTGAGGAAACCATGGCATTCTGTTTGTAAAGAGGTAACTACCGTTTCATAATACCGTAAGTATTATAGATTCTCAGAAAATGGTAGCTACTCCTGTGCTATTACTGTGATCCCACCACTTTGTATAATGCCTTGTCTTTAGAAGGTACCCCACAAATTGCTCAGTGGAAAACCATGTTTTGTAAGGGAAGTATCATATTGTAAGAATCAAGAAAATGGCCATCTATGTATGATGAAGCAACAAATAGGACAAGCACAGACCTGATCTAACTCTTACTAGATACCTCTACTATGGCTGGAAGATGATCTTACAGCTTATAAGAATTAATATCTTATCAACAAAAATTAAATACTCTGTGCTTGGTATTCCCTTTAGCTGGAGCAGCATACCGTGCATAGGGTAAAAAATACTAAAGAAGATAGACTGAAGTCTTCCATTTTCCCACAGGAGCTTTAAAAAATGTCAGAGCTTTATAATCATTTATAGAACACAGACCAGCAGGAAAGTAGAAGTGTGCACATAGGAGAGAATTGGTAAGTTTGGCCTCCTAAGATTTTTTTTTTCTTTTAGAGAAACATATAGAACAATTCCTGATTTATAGCAATTCATAAAGTATGAGTGGACCTGACAGGCAGGTTAATGAAGGCCCTAGCAAACTATAAAAGCTGTGTCTATAAAGAGATGAGACTGTTTTTGTGCAGCTTGTCAGTCTGAGCACATGTTAATACACTTTTCAAATTCTGAACAGAGAAAACAAATCCCATAATTTACATGACTTGTTGTTTTCTTGTTGTTGTTGTTGTTTTCTCTAACCAGGCTATAAGAAATATAGTGGCTCTATATATAAAATCCAAAATCAGTACACATAACCTTATATATGATCCAACAGTAGAACAAAGTATTTAGAATTAATACCCTCCTGGACAAAGGCTTAATAACCAAATAGGTAACCTCTCCTTTCTGAAAGCTACTCTAATATTTGAACTTACCTACCTAGGGACATCTTGCCATTGTGCCATAACATAATGTTGTGATAAAACTGAATTTTAATTACTGAATTCTAGGATGGTGTACATCATTTACGTAGTATAGATGTACAGTGGGTTGTATATTCACAAGATCTTTTATTTAATCCTCATTTCCATAGAAAAATAGTTACCACAAGTACTAAATTTCAATTTGCCTATTTAGTCACATTATGTACGGCAGGAATGATATGTCTTACAGAGTGAATGTGAAGTTAATTTCTTATAAAACACTTGGAATCACTAATTTTTCTGTATATACCTCTATTCTAAAAGACCAAGAAGATGAATCAAGAATCAAAACTGAGAACACATTTTCCATTCTTTCTTCAAGGAAGACAATATGGTTGGCCTTTCTACATATAGCTTGGTATAATATTAAGTAAGTACTTAATGCATGCTTTTTGCATGTGTGTTTTCTGGATTTGAAGTCTTTATCTTGTTTCAAGCACCAAGTGACTGCTTATGCTGCTCTCCTGGTCTAGAATGTAATTCCTCCTTTCCTCTTCCTATTCTTAATCCTATCTTCTTATTTGAAGAACTGATGTTAGTCAGTCTTCCTTAGGAAGCCTTTCTGACTACTCCTTCCTATACTAATTTGATTCTTTACACAATCTCTTATATTCTTAGAGGCCCTAAAAATAGTTTAGCTTTTAAAGGTCTCTTAAATGATTTCAGGACTCTTAATTTGACCTCTCTAATCATGCAATGAGCTAACTGAAGATAAAGAGCAGAATTTTACTCCTTCAGCTATGTCCTTGTTGTTGTTCAGCTTATTCAGGTTACTCACTCTTATTTTTTTAAAATATTTTATTTATTTATTTATTTATTTGAGAGAGAGCAAGAGCGAGAGAGAGCGCATGAGCAGAGGGCAGGAGCAGAGGAAGAGGGAGAAGCAAACTCTGCACTGAGCAGGGAGCCTAATTCAGGATTCGATCCCAGGACCCTAGGATTATGACACGGGCCAAAAGCAGGCTCTTAACCAACTAAGCCACCCAAGCACACCCACGTTATTCATTTTTTAAAATGACAACATCTGATTATGATGTTTAAATGGGCACATTGCAGAGATTTTGGAAGATATGAGAAAGTATAACAAAGGAAATAAGAATTCTACTAACTTGTCATAACCATAGTTAAAGATACTCATACCTATTCTTCCAATCTTATTATTTTGTACACACAAAGAGAGTAAAATAAGGGTTATGTTGTACATGTAGTTTGTTATTCTGCCTTGACAATTTTTATATTCTCTTGTTTGATAAAATATCCTTCTGACAGATCATTCTTAGGACTGTATAATATTCCATCTTAAGACTATATGTTTCACTATAAAAATTAAACAACTCATGTTGATTGACCCTTGAGTTGAGAATAAAATACAGTAGCCTGTACTTTCTGGCATCCATTCTGAATTTGAGGTATTGGCAGAAAAGTCAAGAAATGAAATGATAAAATGGAAATAAAGAGAGTTAACTATGTCTGAAGATGTATGATGATATATGACCATATTGCTGAGATAACAGATTTATTTCTACATTGTCTATTATTGATTTTTATCTATGACAGCTTTCACTATGTTACTATGAAAATTATAGCCATTGCTATACACTTATTAATTTTAGAGAAAACTGAAAAATGAAGCAAAGCTCTTAAATAATTTGAGGCTCAGATTTGTCTGATTTTATGTACTAATAAAACCTTTAGGGGAGAAGTTGATCCATTTTCCTTCAAGAGGAAAAAGTGTCTGCAATTATCATTCGATCTCTCTGATATGAGGAATTTGAGAGGCAGGGTGGGGGGTTGTGGGGGGTAGTGAAGGAAAAAATGAAACAAGATGGGATCGGGAGGGAGACAAGCCATAAGAGACACTTAATCTCATGAAACAAAAAATGAGGGTTGCTGGGGGTGGGGGGGTAGGGATAGGGTGGCTGGGTTATGGACATTGGGGAGGGTATGTGCTATGGTGAGTGCTGTGAAATGTGTAAGCCTGATGATTCACAGACATGTACCCTGGGGCAAATAATACATTATATGTTAATAAAAAAATAAATAAATAACAAAAAAAAAAAAGAATAAAATAGTCCCTCCATCTCCCAAGTCAATTACCTCTCCCCCAAGCATGTTCTATAGAGTTGTTCTGCTTATTCTCTGCATAGAACTTAACACTACCTGAAATGATTTACTTACAAGTTTTCTATGCTCCCAATACAATTTGCATGAATGAATGATTTGTATTGTTAGAGATTTCACTCCAGCAGCCATACCTTTACATTCCTATCATAATTGACAGTGAGGCTGCTGATATCTAAAATGTGTCTTTCGATGCACCCTATATCTGGTCATTGGCTTCCATTAGGTATCAGCCATCAATATAAATTATTTTATAATTTATATATTAATTATTTTAAGAATATAACTTATAAGAATAAGGAATTATAAGAATATTATATAATTATTATATAATTATAAGAATAAGGAATAATTATAAGGAATAAGAAAAAAGAATAATTCCTTATTATAATTATAAGAATAAGGAATAAATTATTTTAAGAATATAACTTCATAGTGTCAAATAAAGAACACAAGGAACACATGCACACACACACATGCACGCCATCTCTCTTATCTATTTTAATATACATTAGTACCTATTGTTTTGGATTTATGATATGTAATATCCACATAAAAATATGAAAACATACTCATGAATATTCTATTGACTTTGGAGCTAATAAATGAAGACTTCTGTATGAAAGCATAATGATGTATAACAGCATAATTTATAACCATAAATGAGAGGATAAACTTGGGAAATAGTTAATAGTTCTTTTTTATCTTTGGCAAGATTTGTCTTCTCTATATATTTTCCACAACGGTTTCAAAAAAAATGTACCCAGATTTTAGGAAGTGATATCTCTTCTTCCTTCCTTCCTTCCTTCCTTCCTTCCTTCCTTCCTTCCTTCCTTCCTTCCTTCCTTCCTTCCTTCTTTTCTTTTCTTTCTTTCTTTCTTGGAGAGAGAGAGAGGGAGTGCATGTGCAAGCAGAGGGAGGGAGAGGGAAGGGCAGAGAGGGAGACAAGCAGACTCTGCTGAGCAGGAAGCCTGAGGCAGGGCTCCATCCCAGGACCCTGAGTTCTTGATCTGAGCTGAAATGAAGAGTTGGATGCTTAATCCAACGAGCTGCCCAGGCACTCCATGATCCCTCTTTTCAAATGCTTACTTTGTTAAAATAAAAAACAATTTCATTAAATTGTAAGAAAATCTGTGTTCTCTTGAGTTTTTAATTTTTCTCTCTTTGTGGACATAAAAAAGGTATAAACACATTTAAATGAAACAATGAGAAAAATGTGGAAGTAGGGTTGCAGGTGTAAGCGTGAGTTACATAATTTAAATTCAGTAAACCACTAGAAATGTAGTGGCTATGGACCGGAGATACTCACTTTTTCAGTAAATGCTGAAGTTGTGTTATCAAGACATTTTTAACCAATTAGCTTGCTCAATTGACTAAGCATCTCCTACCTCATTTACTTGAATAAAGATGTAGCAGAGGAACTTTAGCAAGATACAGTGATTTTATAATGGCATACAGATGAGGCAGAAACAAATCCTCAGTGGAAAATAACATAAAAAGCAATATGATGCCTATCAAAATTAGTGTAGTTGTTTTCCCAGTTTAAAAGCAAGACCCGTGGGTTGCCTGGATGGCTCAGTGGGTTAAAGCCTCTCTACTTTTGGCTCAAGTCATGATCCCAGAATCCTGGGACCTAGCCTCGCATCAGGCTGTCTGCTCAGTAGGGAGCCTGCTTCCGCTTCTCTCTCTACCTGCCTCTGTGCCTACTTGTGATCCCTCTTTGTGTCAAATAAATGAATAAAATCTTTTAATTAATTAATTAATTAATTAATAAAAAAGGCAAGACCAGGGGCACCTGGGTGGCTCAGTTATTAAGCAGCTGCCTTCAGCTCAGGTCATGATCCCAGCATCCTGGGATCAAGCCCCTCATCAGTCTCCCTGCTCAGCGGGAAGCCTGCTTCTCCCTCTCCCACTCCCCCTGCTTGTGTTCCCTCTCTCACTGTGTCTCTCTCTGTCAAATAAATAAATAAAATCTTAAAAAAAAATAAAAGCAAGACCATTGAAATTCTCAAGTTATTTGAATATTTTGGCAAGAATCAGGAATCAGATATCAAAAATTTAGTTGAAAATGAGGTGGAACAAAAGCCTCCTACTTTGTTTAATTCTTTAAAAAAATTTTTCTGTATTAAAATGCTTTGTTTTTTATTAAATATATATGAATTTTTAAGATTTTATTTATTTATTTAACAGAGAGAGAGAGAGAGAGATCATAAGTGGGCAGAGAGGCCGGCAGAAAGAGAGGGGGAAGCAGGCTCCCTGCTGAGCAGAGAGCAGGATATGGGGCTCGATCCCAGGACCCTGGGATCATGACCTGAGCCCAAGGCAGAGGCTTTAACCCACTGAGCCACCCAGGCGCCCCAGTATATGAATTTTTAAATAATGATAAAAATATATTATTCTCTCATTATTATGAAGTTAACTAGTTAGCAGGTGAACTCTTAAAGAATTTGTGCGTTAAAAAACTAAAAAAAAAGTACCAAAAAATACAGTAAAACCTACATGAGTTTAATTTTAATGTCCTTGACAGAGTAGTTTTTAAAAGGCTTTTTTTTTAAATTTAAGAAATACTACAGTCGAGGATTTTAAAATGCTCAGAAGCATAACAGTTTGAAGAACATATCTTCCAGGATCAACAACACAATTTCCTGAAAACTGTAAATAACTTTGTTTACTTGTAAGGCATTTTTTTGCCACATGAGAAGATAAAATTATCTTTGTTAAGAATTCTAGTGGCTTTTTATCTTTTATCATATAGTAAATATGATAAAAGAAAATTGAAGTGTTTTTTTTATAGGAGGAACGTTATTATGAATAAATTCTCATAGCTGCTCCTCTCTTGAATCTATGATTTAAGCCATAAATATAAGTGACGACAGCATTGTTACTGAATTTGACTGGACTTTCAAAATAAAACAAAATAAAAATATAGCCAGGTGTTTAAACAAGACAGATAACTTCATTCGAAAAAGACGGTATCTATTTGGTTTGGGCACCCTGTGTCTTGAAAGCTGGTCTCCGTGTTTGACTAACAACCTCTCCTCCAATTGTCTCTGCCACCTTCAGATTTTACCTTATTCTCCAGGATGCAAAGAAGAAGGTTTTATCCATGTTTTGAAATACACTAAGTTACTCTAACAAATATTTACTCTTTGAAATCCTAGTAAGAAAGTAAAAAAAAAAAATTTCCTCCTTTAATAATGAAAGATAAATAAAGGCTCAATTAGCAAGTTACAGTGAGTCAAGAGGTACATAGGCTTCTTTTGGCACTCGGCTCTCCTCAACAAGTTCTTTCTATATCTGACATCATTTGAGAACTCTCTAGAAAAAAAAATATATAGCTTTTTGGTGCTACCACAGAAATTTCTTGAGTTTTTCACATTTTTTTCTTAATACCTAACAAAATAAAAAAATCTAGAATCCTTAACTTACAGTACCTTTTAGCTACATTTGTAACAAAAATAAAATGTTTTTTAAAAATGAATTATGCCAAAATCCAGAACACTAAGTGCTGGTGAGGATGTGGGGCAACAGAAATTTTCATGCATTGCTGGTGGGAATGCACAATGGTACAGGCACTTTGCAAGACAATTTGGAAAGTTCTTACAAAACTAAGCATACTCTTACCATATAATAATGTGCTTCCTGGTATTTAGCCAAAGATGTTGAAAACCTATTTCCACACAAAAACATGCACACAGCTTTATTCATAATTACCAAAATTTGGAAGTAACCAGGATACCCCTTATTAGGGATCCCTTAGTGGGTGGACAAATAAACTATGCTACATCCAACCATTGGAATATTCCAATGAGCTTCAAGCCATAGAAAGACATAGAGGAAACTTAAATACACAAGACTAAGTGAAAGAAGCCAATCTGAAATGGTTACATACTGTACAATTCTAACTATATGACATTCTGGAAAAGAAAAAACTAGGGAGACAGTTAAAAAAATATCAGTAGTTGACAAGGGTTAGGGGAGAGAGGGATGAGTAGACCAAACACACAGGATTTTTAGGACAATGAAGATACTCTTTATGATATTTTAATAATAGATATATGCCATTATACGTTATCCAAATCTATAGAATGTACAACAATAATAATGAACCCAAATGTAAACTATGGACTTAGAATAATAATGATGTGTCAATGTAAGTTCTTTAACTGTAACAAATTACCACTCTGATAGGGGAAGCTATGCATTTATGGGACCAGAGGCAGATGGAAAATCTCTATACTTTCTCTTCAACTGTGCTGTGAGCCTAAAACTGCTCTAAAAATAAACTCTATTAGAAGAAACAATCACAACATAAAATTACATGTAGTTATTATCTCAATAAGTTATACTTCAAAATGTAATATTTTGAGTAAAGGATATAAATTTGAAGTCTATTTCATCATATAACGAAAATGTATCTTCTTGGAATAATTGAGACTTCAAACCACTAAAAACTATCGATAGTAAATGTACATATTTCAGTTTGCCCATAACTTCATAAAACCTGTATATTAATATTTAAAGATTTAGAGATCTGATCTCTGTATAAGAAATTGAATACCTGTATGTATTCTATAAAACCTCATTGGTTTCAAAACATTTTAGAATCATAAAAAGAAAAAAACCCCTCTCTCAATGGTTCATATGAACCATATGTCTACCCTCTTCAAATACCACTTTGCAGCTAAATCCCTAATGACAGTTTGCAGTCGTGCCAAATTGAGACACAAGGCAGGTCCCACTCACTAAGCAGTGAATCAGTCACAGAGTGAACATTTGTAACTAATCTTTGCACCAGGTTACAAATTTCTACATGTGACAGATCTATAAAGTTGCTTAAGCAAGTAAAAGTTTTGAATTATAGTTAAATTCTCAAATATTAAGGATCTGTCCAAAAAATCAAGATGGAAGAGAAAGGGGGTTTTTGAGTGTGAGACCTTAAAAAAAAGAGGCAAGAATTTTTTAAATGGCATAAAGGAGAACCCCATGAGCTTAATCTCCGGCTCAAGGAGCAGATAAACACACGGATTTTGAGAAATGTTGATTAGCAGCAAAGTCCAGTCACTGTATTAGAGTGAGCGCTGGGCACCGGATCTGTGGTCAGCTGACATGGTTGAGAGCTACAACTCTGTCACCACTGAACACTATACCCTTGGGTAGTGAACCTGCTCCACAGCTGAAATTCTTTACTTACAAATTGGGGGAAGTGACATCATATAGAAGGATGTTTTCTCCTTTCAGTTTTTTTTTGTTTTTTTAAAGATTTTATTTATTTGACAGAGAAACACAGCGAAAGAGGGAAACACAAGCAGAGGGAATGGTAGCGGGAGAAGCAGGCCTCCTGCTGAGCAGGGAGCCCGATGTGGGGATCATGACCTGAGCCGAAGGCAGATGTTTAACAACTAACTGAGCCACCCAGACGCCCCTCAGTTTTTTGTTTTTTTAACCGACATATAATGAACACAGTGTTATATTAGTTTCAGGTATGCAATATAATGATCCAATAATTTCATAACATTTCTCAGTGCTCATCATAATAAGTGTACCCTTAATCTTTATTATTTTACTCATCCTGCCACCCACCTCAGAGTAACATCTTAAAGTATGAAAGTTTTTTTATAGAACAATGTCCGTAAAAGTTTGTAAATTATATAATGATTGAAGTAATGATATAATGATATAAGCACCTCAGGTTGTAAACTATATATACGAATTGCTATTCTATTTATCAATAGAAATAAGACAGAATTCCTTACCAAGGATGAACTCCAACTGTGGTTCATTTGGAGTCTTCTGAATACCTATAAATAATGAGTAAGGATTCAGATGAAAGATATTTAACTCATAATCAAAAATATGTCGATACATATTACTATGCTTCATCCTGCCCAGAATATACAAATGTATTATTTGGCACAAAGAATTAACTCAGTTAATTGTCCAAATTTATAAGCAGTCGGTTCTCAGGGGAGAACATAATATTTGTAGCAGAACTAAATGTGGTTAAAGATTTGACTGATCTACTTAGCTCTATGGCTATAAAGAAACAAAAAATAATTGTTTTCTGTAGCTTTGACAAATTTAAAATGTATTATTCAATTCTTAGTTTCTCTAAGATGCATGTAGAAAAAGGCAAAGCCTTTAAAAAAAAGCTGACCTCACAAAAATACTCTATTATATAGATTTTTCTTTCAAACCACTCCAGCCTGCTGTAAATAGTAAATTATTAATTAAAGAACTATTTCTAATAAGATGATGAAAGACATTATGGTGATGGTAATTCTGCCAACTTATTGATTGCTCAAATCAATGTTCTGATAAATGTTTCTATTCCTTTTTTCTTGATTTTTAAGAAATCTAGTAACATGGCTAAATGATTTAGAGTAAAGTGGAGGGACAGTCTGAGAACAAAAGTAAGTGCATGGGAACATGGAGTGTTTAGAAGGTAACAAGATCAGGCTGTGGCAAGTGATAATGTGCTATAATGTGATGATGTGGATATCTGATGGCCACACACAGCTCGGGGGCTTCCTAAAGAAAACTGGATGAGAACTTGAATGCTACTTATTGTAACTCCTCGGTGGCCAAACTAGCAAAACTAAAATGTATGTAAAAGTAAACCATTTGGTAATAAATGTAAAGACATGACTAAAATAATTTTCTTATTATTTATTTCTACCAGTATATTTACCAAACACAGTTTAAATTTACTACTAGTATATTGTTAGAACCACCTCTTTGTATAAAAACCATCTATTTTTTATTTACAGGGTTAACGCTTTTTTTAAAAAAGAGATTTTATTTAATTGTCAGGGACTGAGAGAGAGAGCATAGGAACAAACAGGGGAGAGCAGAAGGCAGAGGGAGAAGCAGACTCCCCGCTGAGCAACCCCTCCCCCCTGGGGCTGGATACCCGGACCCCTGGGATCATGTCCTGAACCAAAGGCAGAAGCTTAACAGACTAAGCCACCCAGTTGTCCCCAGAGTTAACATTTTTTGCATGGTAACCATTTATTTTTTTCTCCTGCTGACATTTAACAATACTATGGTTAAAAATTTTACACTTTCCAAAAGAGATGAAAGTGACAATCAATCGGTCCATTTCTGTTCAAGTAGTGTAGATTTTTTTTTTAAAGTTATTAAAACTGCTGTAAGCTTTGACAACCAAATTTCTTAGAAAGCTTATCCAACTAATACTGTTTTCTAAAGATTATTTTTATAATGTAAATTGAAGTCTTCTGAAAAGACACAATTCACACTAAAAAATAAAACTTAAACTCTACAATTTTAAGCATGAGAGAAAACACAATTTTTCTAATGATTTTAATTACTCGAGTAGGACAAAAACCAATTCTAATGCTCAAATGCAAATCTTGGCAAATCCCCATGCTTGTTTGATTTCTGTGACATCCTGCTTTCAGGTATAGCCTTGACAATCTCCATGTCTAAAGCCTTAGATCAAAAGCCTTTGTGCTTTTAACTTATATGCTTTTTATTTTAAAGAGGACATTTTTATGTTAAAAAAAATTCCTTAAAAAAAAGATTTTATTTATTTGACAGAGAGAGAAAACAAAAGCCTGGGGAGTGGGAGAGGGAGAATCAGGCTCCCCACTGAGCTTGTTGATCCCAGGACCCCAGAATCATGACTTGAGCCAAAGGCAGATGCTCAATGACTGAGCCAACTAAGTGCCCTCCCCCAAAATTATTCCACATGAGATTATATAAATGATTAATTAAGTGAATATAAATGATATATAAATGCTAAATAGAAGGTGTACATAAAGAGTATTTATTAGTGGGGCGCCTGGGTGGCTCAGTGGGTTAAAGGCTCTGCCTTGGGCTCAGGTCATGATCTCAGGGTCCTAGGATCGAGCCCCGCATTGGGCTCTCTGCTGGGCGGGGAGCCGGCTTCCCCCTCCTTCTCTGCCTGCCTCTCTGTCTACTTGTGATTTCTCTCTCTCTCTCTCTCTGTCAAATAAATAAATAAAATCTATTAAAAAAAAGTACTTATTAGTGCCTTAATACACATTCAAGAACTTTGATTCTACTATTTGATATTTAACCATTTCATAGACTAACATCTATCTCACTCAAGATAAAAGATGAGAAGCACATCATAGACACACTATAACAAAATAAATAGTGCAAATGAGAAAAAGTTAATTTCATGCCATTGTTAGAACTGAGGTTTCTGTGATTACACATGCATGTGTGTTTAAGTGACCTAATTTGCATTTTCAGAGTGTTACAGAGAAGGGAACATATACTTACTTGTGAACTGGAAGTCCCCAGTATCATTTGCCTGGGGTGTGGGAAGAAAGTGCTGGCCTTCTTCTGATGCCCCTTCTTCTTTGATTTCCATGATCAACCTTCACACTTGTTTAATATCTTCCAAATTTCTGTGTCCAAATGTTACTGACAATGATTCCTGGTTTAATATAGATGTATCTTCAATTAAAGGCCTATATCCCACTCTGAAATTCTGCATTTAGGAAACAGAAACAGCAAAAATCTCAGTTATTTCAGAGTTCAGTATAAAGAATTAAAGATAGGTAGAAACTACAAATTCCTTCTTGCCTATCTCACTTTTATTTTCAAGATCAATCCACCCACTTAATGTGTCATAAACTCTAAGTTAAATGTGTATTCTCTATGGAATTATTTTATGGTCATATGAGGGATTTATAGATCCTGAAAGGTGTATTCTTTCTCTTCTAGTTCATTCTGTATAACAGTAGATAGCAATAGGGGCTTCTAATTTAATATGCATCAAATTTAGCAGCAAGAGCAGTCAGCACCTTGTTAAGACATTAGCATGTTTTGCAATGTGAATATTACTATTATTCCTTCCATTACAACTATTCTTTATGCTCATATCTCGATCCACGTTTGTTTGAACTTTATTCATGAGCACGTAGAGATAATTTGGCATGATGATTTTCTTCCAATACGAGCCAACAAGTTGTACAAGAGTTTCCAACCTCATCATTACCCATAGAGTCTCTTGCTTCTCTGCCTGATAAAGTTTTAATTGGTTAATAATCAGGGTATATGGTGAAAAGAATGAATAATAATCTAAAAAGCTAAAGCTCAAGGGGAAATGAAAGTAACAGTAAAATGATGAAAATCAGCATGGGGGAAAGAAGCCTCTCCAAGAATTTAATACCCTATGCAGATAGTTTCAAATTCATTTTGATATTTAGCCTGATATATATGACCAAGAATGAATTAGAAAAAAATCAATGTTGTTTTAAGTCAAGTTACCACCTGAATTAAAATGTATAAAAAATCTTTAAATGTCTGCCCAATGTTGTTTAAAGAGATAGTGACAACCAAGTTTGGTTTGGAATAATGAGTTGGTCTCCAACTTCACTAATCCACAGCTTTAGTCTTTGTTGTTTTACCAAAGCATCTTCATTTGTAATTCTGCTCTGGTTTTTAAAGATCATCTGGCAAAAATTAAATCCAGAAATCATCTTGAATCTTTAGAAAATACTATAATAAAGTTGCAGATAAATACACATTGGCTTCTCAGGATATAGCCAAGAATAAGGGCCTGGCGTGAAGGGCCATTGTGCTATCAATGAGACCAAATCTATCAATTTGAAAATTATATTTTGAATTAAGATAATGTTTTCTATTTTTTTGATGATTTAAATTTAGAAGTCTCTTCTGATAAGGACAGACACATATTCATGGAATCACATTCTATGACAAATTCATGAGAATTAGTGGGATAATATCTATGGAAAACTGCCACGCATTTGGGACTTGGATACAAGGACTTTGTTAACTTCCTTACATTTCTTCATCAAAATCTCAACCCCTAATCTTGATCAGTTATCTTAAAAATTGAAAAGGAAACCTAGGGGCACCTGGGTAGCTCACAGGGTTAAAACCTCTCCCGTCAGCTCAGGTCATGATCTCAGGGTCCTGGGATCGAGACCGGCGTTGGGCTCTCCCCTCAGCAGGAAGCCTGCTTCCCCCTTTCTCTCTGCCCGCTTCTCTGCCTGCCTGTGATCTCTCTCTTTCTCTGTGTTAAATAAATAAATAAAATCTTTTAAAAAAAGGAAACCCAAATAAAGCAATATGGGTAAATCCTAGCAAGACAACAGCTCAGCACACTATGATGAATAATTCATAAAATAAATGTCAACTCTCTGTGTGAGTGAGTGTGCACTTTTGGGTGGATGGAGAGGACTGAAGATGCCTACAAACACTAACATGGTCCCATTATAGGCATATCTTATCCGTTCAAAGCTGAAAAATACAATTTCACAGCCAATGAAGCCAAATACATAAGACATGGATCATATGACAACCTGTTATGATTTTAATCACTTTCATTCTACCTTTGTTGCATTTGAGGAAAAAATTGCATATTTGATACCTATTAACAAGGAACATTCCTCAGAAAGAATCAGTTATATTACTAGAAAAGCTCTAGAAGACCACTGTATTTTCTAGGTGATAAATACAGCATTAGCTATGGTTATGGTTAAGTACAATAGTTCCTTCTCTGTGTCTATTTGGAAATTTTTTGGTTCGGAGATCATGCCCAAGAATAGACTCAAATTTTTACATACCATGAATATATCTTATTTTATTAATTTTTTCCATAAATATATTTTAAAAAGTCAACTAGAGTGACTAAACTTAATTCTTAAAGCAAAAAGAAGCCACATGAAATGTACCTATTGTAAGAGAATGACATGATTATATTTGAGTTTTAGAAAGTTTACTGGATGTTAAAGTAGAGAATGTACTAGAAAGTGGAACTAACTTGTTTGGAGATTATTTTAATATTCTAGGAAATATTCTAGGAAAAGAAATTAAAAAGAGAATCTAGGTCAAAATAGAAACATATGACTAGAGAAGAGAAACTGGATTCCAAAGACAACTATTAAATGGGGTAAAGGACTATTTATTAAATGGAATTACCTAGCCTCAGTAATGGAATTAGATGTACTTTAGAATTGAGATGATTAGGGCGCCTGGGTAGCTCAGTGGGTTAAAGAATTGAGATGATTAAAGACAGGAATTTCAGGTAAAAACCAGTAAATTATGGACCACTAAACTATCTGGAGTATAAAGAAAGAGAGATTTTGGTCAAGGATGATGAGTTTAGTTCTAGCCATTTTGTTTTTGAAATGTCTTAAAATATTCAGAAAAAAGTTGAACACATGAGTCTAGATTTTAGGGAAGATATTAAGGCTCAAAAAGTATATTTTTAGAAATCATTGGCTAATAGTTGAAATCAAAGAGATGCATGAAATCACTGAAAGCAAATACATGTAGTGAGAAAAAGGGATAACTGAAGACTGAACCTTAAGGCACAAAACCATTCAGGGGAGCAGGAAGAGAAATTAGCTGGTAAAGGCACTGGCAGTGATAGGAGAAGCAGCAGAGAAGAACAACTGAGGAAACAATGTCATCCCTCTATTTAATGGGTGTTTCTCAAGTAAACAAAGTCATTAAATTAAGAAAGAGTAGCTCCCAGCCCTTCTTAACCAGAAAGCCTGTTTGTGAAATTGAGGCTACCCTGCAGTAGTACCTTCTCATTCTGACCAGGTAAAGGTGCCAAGAGTTTCTTCTGATGACAACTCCTGGAAGATTTGCAGACTTCTGCTACTCAAGCTGAGTCAGGTAGACAAAGCTGATCACCCCCACAGGAAAGCCAGTATAAAAAGTTCCAGTGTTACATACAGACAAGGGGATTAATTCACAGACAAGGCTAAGGTTAGCTCCTATTCCTCTCAACTAGAGAACCTATTTGGGGAACTGAAAGTAAACTAGAGTAGCCCCTCTCCTTACTGCCTAGGCAAGGTAGCTGAGATACACTGTAGAGAGTATCTTCCAGCTCCATCCAACCTGAAGGTCTGGCAATTCCAGGAAGTGTGTGTCCCCATGGCACTGCAGCTGAGAGTGGGCAGTCAGAGGCAATAGTTTGCAGAACAAACCTAGTGGCCATGTTCAGTCAGGAAACTTGGAGTGGGGGTTGTCTTGAGTTAAGACAACAACAAAAAAGCTTTATGGCTTCAGAGCTGCTTCTCCCACTGCTTGTGGGCAGAGAATCTAATTTGTAACTACATTTATTGCTAATACAACTTTCAGTCTGTCCAACTAAGGAGCTTAACCAGAGCATGTGGAAATCTGCATAGTTCATTCAACAGCCCAACATACAGTGGCACTTGAACAGAGAGCACAGCCTGTGCCTAACCCTATCTGCAGAGCAAAACTACTTACCTCACCTGACCAGGGACTTCAGTGCACACTCTGGCTTGATTCACATCCCCAAATAAATTATACAGGTCCAGAGTCCCATTCGACTGCCCTGCTAGGCCAGGGAAGTCAATTCATAGCTCTACCCTCTACCAAATATTAAACCCAGTCCTGACCATCTAGTAAGCCTCACCAGAGAATTCAGGCAAGCATGGAGCCCATCCTACAGCTTCAGTAGGGTAGGGAACCAAGCCCATAATACTATACAAATATTTTCAGCCAGTGGCACCGACCCCACACACTCCCTTCAGAATTTGCCCCCCAAAAAGACCATAATAGCAGGACCCTCCTGCCCAAGGATATTACCAGAAGTCAAACCCAGGAACCCAAACTGAGCTGACTGTTGAAGAGCTGTCTCTACCAAAGAAAACTTGTAAAGTCTAGGAGAGGAGCCTAATTATTAAAATAAACAGATGGAATTAATAAGGACACAAAGATCACATACACAAAAAACTCGGTAAATAAAACATCACCAATGGAAATTAATAAAGTTCCAATAACTGACCCTAAATAAATGGAGATCTATGAACTGTCAAATAAATATTTGGATTTCTTGTTAGTATGTAAATGACATCTTGAAAGTTCTGAAACAAGAAAAATATTAACCCCAAATTTTTTACAAAGTAGAAATAACTTGTAAAAATTAAGAGGGATAAAGACTTTTATCCAGACAAATAAAAATTGACAAATTCATTATCATCAGACCTGCACTGCAAGAAATACTAAAGGAAGCTCTTTGAGCACGACATAACAGAGAGATACTTAGATCTACAGAAGAAATGGAGAGTGCTACAAATGGTATAAATGAAAGTAGATGTTAATTTCATCTTTTCTCACTAGTGACTATAAAAGATGATTGCCTAAGTCAGAGGTTGGCATATTTCTGTGACAGATAGTAAATATTTTAGGCTTTTTGGATTAGACAGTTTCTGTCACAACCATTCAACTCCACTATGGTCATGTAAAAACAACCATTAACAATATATAAACAAAGACACCTGGTTGTGTATAATATTTCATTTGTAAAAGTAATTAATAATCAGGAGTTGGTCTATAGGCAAGAGTTTGCTAACCTCTGGCCTAAAGCAAAAATAGTAGCGATGTATTAAATACTTATGACATGTAGAAAAGAAACATATAATAATAGCAAGAAGGAATGACAGGGATGAATAGGGAGTTACTGTTGTATAGTTCTTACACTAAAAGTATAGTATACAATTATATCACTGAAATATTTGAAGGCAGACTAATTAGTTAAACATTTATGGTAATTTGGGGAGTAATTAGTAATAACCTTTAAAAATAAGTATAAAAAGCCAATTGGGGAGGTAAAATGGAATAACAAAAAATACAAAATAAATTCAAAAACAGAGGAAAAGAACAAAAACAGATGGAATATATAGAGGATACATCGTAAAAGGTTTGTTTTTAATCAAACCATGTCAATAATCACATTAAATGCAAGCTACACACATAGACACACACACACATACACACACACACCAATTAAAAGAAAGAAAAGATTATCAGCTTGGATTAAAAAAGAACCAATTATATGCTTCATATTTATAATTAAATATAATGACATGGATAGGTTAAAAGTAAAAGGATTGAAAAAGTTATATCATGGAAACTTTAATCAAAAGAAAATTGCAGTGACTGCATTAATAGCAAATAAAATAGATTTCATGTAAAGAATATCAGCATTATATAATGATAACATGGTTATTCACCAAGAAGATGTAACTATCTTAAAGGTAAATGCACCTAACAGAACTTCATAATATATGAAGCAAAAACTTAAAGAATTTAAAGGAGAAATAGATAAATCCACAATGATATACTTAGAGACATCAACATTCCTCTCTCAGCAATGGACTGAACAAGTAGACAAAAACATCAGTGAGGATATAGAATAGTTAAATAAATACTACCAACAACTTGACCTAATTTACAGTTATTACACAATTCATTCAATAACAGCAGAATATACATTTTGTTTCAAAGTACACATGGAATATTTACTAAGATTATATCCTATGTTATAAAACAAACTTTAACAAACTAAAATAAAAATGTGTGTGTATGTACATTTATATCAAAATCAGTCACTACACTACATATCAAAATGTGCTTAGAGGGAGATTTATAGTATTAAACACTTATGTTAGAATAGAGGTTCTCAAATCAATGATCTAAGCTGAAAAGCAATTCTACTTCCAAGGTTATATTCTAGAAAAATTCTTGAAAATGCATACCAGAAGACAAAGGAATTTTCATAATAAATCAACTTCAATTAAAAAATATTAAAACAGGCTAAATGTCCATCAATAAGAAAATGGACAAATACATTGTAGCCCATTCATTTTATACAAAATGGATCTTCATTTCATATATCAACATTGATTAACTTCACAAAGTATAAAGAAAAGAGGAGAAAAAATTAGGAGGGGCAGGAAGACAGAGGGGGGCCATGATGGTGTTTAAAGAAAATTTTAAAACGTGTAAAACAGTATCCAGTTCTATGCTGCGTAAGGGTACATACACATGAAATACAGTCACAGAGAAATGCATGATAAACACTAAAATCGGAATTGTTATGATGTTTGGGAGGATGAGTGTGAGTACTGTGATCAGGAAGGGGAACAGAAGAAACTTCAACAGTAATAGGAAAATTTTGTTTATTAAAGTGAGTAATAGGTACCAAGTGTCTTCTATATTTTTCTTTATACTCTTGGTATGTCCTAAATACTCATTATAAATTTAATTAACTAAAAAGGCAAAGTCGCGTGTTGAGAGGAAGTGGGAAGGAAGTTGGGTAGGAGCTTGGAAAAGAAAGGTGGAGTTTGGGTTGGCCTTTAAGAGTACCAGATGAAGGCCTTTAAGAATACCAGATGAAGGGGGCAGGTGTATGGCTCCAGCAGGGCCTGGAGACCACAGACCTGTAGAGGTCTTAGCCTGACTATCTGTGGTCTTTCTCCAATAGCGCTTAGCAGCCTCGTGGAGAAAGATGGTTTAGTTGACGGTGTAGGGGTTTGGGCTGCTGATGCAGTGAGAGAAAGTGCAACCAAAAATAATACAGGGCTCTCTGCTCAGTGGGGAGCCTGCTTCCCCCTCTCCTCTGCCTGCTTCTCTGAAAAAAAGAATATAATAATACAAGTATGACCAAACAGCTTTTAGATTGGATTGGGAAGTCATTAAAGGGGAAAGACGTAACACATTGGAAGATGAGAGAATAATTTAATTCTAAGTGATGAGAAGTCCAGGGAACTGCCACCAGCATAAATGGGTGGCTGAAATTGTGTGGTATTGTTGGTCACTAGCCCTCGTAAGAAGAAGAAACTGTGCATCATGAGTGTTCAGTGGGTTATTGCCACGGAAACTGAAATCTCCCAGGAGGACAGAAGGCAGGACTGGGAACCAGGGGAAGACTGTGTCTACTAGGAAAGTCTGAAGAAAGCACAAATTTGGCCAAAAGCATGATGAATAGGGGTAGAGGTGTAGTACAGAAAGACGTCAGCAATCTTATACGAGGTCTTAACCGCTTAAAGGGCTTCCTGTGAATAATAGGAAGATAGCAGCCCTGAGTCCAGTCTCTGAAGTATATGGCCAGTCTATATTAGAGCAGGCAGCCCAGGACCAGAATACCAGAAAACCAGGTTTCCATTAAGACCAAGATACCAAGGAAACATTTTCTGAAGACATAGAAGGGGAAAGAAACTGTTTTTCATAGGAACAGAAGACCCCAAGGATGTTTGTGACATTTTAAAAGTGAGAAGATCCGGAGAAGATTGAGTCAGAGCCAACTAAGCCCATAGCAAAATGAAGATGCCACAAGGGGCAAAGGATACTGGGCAGGAGGTGCTTGTGGTCTAGGGGGCATCCCAGGATGACAGGGATGTAAAGCATCATATGATGGGCTGTGTTCGGGTTCTAAGCATACCTCTGGTTAAAGATGTTCCCTAGCCTGTTCAGGCTGAGGTCCGGGCAGGCAATGTTGGAGACTTGCTGTCACTATGTACCTGTGGCTTTTGTTCAGGTTTCCAAACAGGGTATTGATATAAAATGTTGAATAAATGATTATTTCTATCCATTTCAAAAATAAACAGAAGAGCAATTCTCTATTATGGTGATGGTATAGCCTTTCAGTAGCTCACCCACTAAATGTGTTCACTTCATGTCAGTGTCCCCAAACTTCAGAAGCCAGGACATTCTGATAAACCAAATATATTTCACAATGCTGATCACTTTAGCCTCTACACACCTGAAATTGACAAGACGGAGTGTGGATGGACAAGGCTGGTAAGGAGCAGCCAAATGCTATATAAGAAGAGGTAAAACCAGGTATATGATGCAGATGGGGATTTACCTCTCCCTACTCAGATTCTTTTTCCTCATTGGAAATGTCAGGGCACTTTAAAGCCTACCATCTTTGTAGGATAATAATATTCAAAGTTCTGCAACCAGGCCTTTATTCTCAGTAGCAGGGATTTATTCTAATTTATATCATTTAAAAGGAATAGAAGAATTAAAAAAAATGGTTTCAGGGAAAAGGTTCCTTTCGAGGAAAAATGGCATAAGTTGGCAAATTTGATATTTTACCTGAAAAAAAAATCAGGCATGTTTTTAAGGTCAAGGCCTTCCTTCCTAACTCATGAGGCTCTTGACCAGGCAGAAGATAACGGCCGTCAGAGCAATGAATTAACATTCAAGGGCAACGTTTCTGCCTGGGAAAACCAACTGTGTCAGGAGAAAGGTGAATTCTCCAAATCATCTGTATGATTTTGCTACCAATATTAAATTCAGTGTGAGCCTGCTTTGTCACAAGGAGAATAAAGATTAGAGTTGTCAGGGCTCCAGACTGAAGTTCAGCTTCTGGGGCTGAGTATTGAGTTAGTCAGCAATGTGCTCCTCATCTTTATCACAAGGAAGCAGCACTGACAGACTGAAGAGGAATAAATCTTTAAGGTTTTGCCACTCAAGATGTGGTCTGTAGACCAGCAGTATGCATCACCTGGAAGTCTATTGGAAATGCAGAACCTTGAGCCAGATCCCAGATGTGCTAAACTAGAAACTGTGTTATGGCATAGAGGATTTCCATCTACATTCAAGCATGAGAAGCACCATTTTAAGACATAGAAGACTACCTAGAATCCATGCTCATAAATTGGGAGAAGTGAATATGGAATTCCACCAAATAAAGAGCCAATATGGGGTAAAGACCCATGTCACTTAATGGAATTCCTAGACTGATGCCAAGAGTTATGAATCCTGGCTTGGACTTCAGTCTCTCCAGTCACTGGTCCATGACCTACCTAGAGCACTTTCATTTCTACCCAGAATTTTATAATCTGGATTGTCTGGGGCCCTTGACACCCACCTATACTTTTACTCTCCTATTTGTTGGCCTCTTTGTATTAGACTTTTTCTACTGACCAGTCCTAATCCAGCCTTTATGGTACTCACTATTTCTTCCTTTGATCTTTGCTTTCTCCAGCCTTAGCTCTGCTGCTGGACTTCTGGCAAGGTCAGAGCAAGGCACCTCTGTTGAATACCTAGGTAAACAGAGCCAGGTCACTGTATGCCACACTTTGGAAAGTGTTGGAGGCTGGCCAGGACATGTATTATGCAGCTCACAATAAGAACTAGTGTCTTAATGTCAGCAAAAGCAGGATCATCTGGAGTCCAGGAATTTACTGAACATGTCTGGACTGAGCGTTTAAGAATATACATTGGTTCAAACTATAGTGGCACATGAAAATGGGGAGGGGAAAGGATTTAATAAAATACAATTGACTGGTGTGGTACACTTCCTTTTCTTTCTTGTAAATACCATATCAAAGGAGGTTCTACTAATATCCGCTTCAGAGAGACTCTCTACCACTGCTTTTGAAATTCATTTTAGTCAACAGCAGCCACAATTTTCTGAGTATTTATGTGACTTTTCTGAGTACATATTATATGCCATGCTCTGTGTTGTCATAGTATATGCATAACGTTAATCTTTATAACAGATTTAAGCTGTAAGTCTAGCTTCATAGGTGAAGAACTAAAGGTTAAAAAGTAATTTGCTTCCCTTAGTAATTGGAGAAACAATAAAGTCAATTTGAGTTTCTAATTCCAGAGTCCTCTTTATTCTATCTGCCATCATTTTTAATTTTATCATATAAAAAAATCCCCAAACTTTTATTATTATTTTAAAAAAGATACTAAGGCAAATGTAGAGAAATAGGAGGAGGGTCTAGGAGACATTTATTTTATTTATATTTTCATTTTATATTATTCTCTTCCCTAAAAATAAATATCTCTGGAAAACCTATGACATATCAATAGAGCTTTTAATGCCTAAGTTCCTAAGAATCCCCAGGAAAGAACAAAACAAAGAAAAACAAAACAAAACAATACATCATGGTAGATATGTTTATATTTCTGTTTATAACATTTTGTCTCATTGAAACATACTCATTTTTATAACTTTTACTTGGTCTTCATGTGAATATACTTTCAGTGGACAAGCTGTCATGAAAAAAAATCAAGAACAAAAATTCTAAATAATTGAAATTTGAAAATAAGCTCTAAGGATTTGAACATATCCAATTCTCCAGATCCACCATTCTGGTTACTTAACAAAGGGGTAATATTTTCTCCTTTTGCATCTTTGAATCACGGGGCTCCCTTTTGGAGACTGCCATCTCAGTGAAGAAATATTCCTGAGTTAAGGTGTGTAATAAATGAATACTTACTTAAACTAGACAATTTTGATGTTTCAAAAGACAGAACACAAAGCAGCAATGCAGAGAAACTTGGTTCAGCAGGCAGAGGGACTATTCCTTTAGTTTACTGAATATCAAGGTCAGTCTGTTGTTGCTCGTTTGTTTCAAATTAAGATAAGAACAATGTTGGTGTCCACTACATTTAAAGTAAAAGAAAGAGGCTTGGCCAACCCCTGTGACAAGGCACCTTTATTCCTGAGAACTCAGCACCAAGCCAGATCTGCACCATATTTTACATAGATTTTTAATAGTGACCTGATGTCCTGAGGGGGAGTACTTGGACCAACTTTGGGAATGTGGTTAGTCTGCTGTCTAATTTGTTAGACTTTGTTGTGTCCATCATAACAATGGTAGCATCTTGAAGAATTACAAAGTGTAGATATCAAAACATGCTTGATTTAATTTCATTCATCTATTTGCAATAGGTTGGTTACATATGCCTTCCCATCATCACTCTAAAATATTATAAGCAAGTGTTCTAACAGAA
>CM053604.1:101543940-101556728 GCA_028646535.1 Procyon lotor
CTCTCCAGAGAAGTTCAGAGAGGGCCTGAGGTTATCTACAAAGAACATAATATGGTATAACTAAGTTCTCTCATTCATACTGCCTACTGCATAAAGATAATGAGTCTCAGGTCTTTCCCTGCAAGCAGGCCCTTACTCTCCAATGTATACAAAATCACACATTCTACCTTAAAATGTTTACTCAATAAAACTGCACTACAATGAAATTAAGAGCAAACAATATGTAATGAAAAAGAGAGAACTCAGTTGCTAAACTCGAATTGAACAGAAAATTATAAAAAGAATGAGACTGAGTAGTAAGGTTCAAGCCATCGTTCCATCTACAAATTCATCTGGTATTTCTCTAGTGTATCTCATGGAACTTAAGAAAATCATGGATTGATTTGAAAAATTCCCTCTGTAATGTGGGTTAATCTTTTGGGATCAGCTAGAGTATATTAAGGATTGCCACTGAGACAAAATGATATTCAAGCTCAAATTCCATGTGAACAGTATGTCATTAATTTATGCTCGAATACTGAAATAAAACATGTATAGGCTTTCCTTCTACCTCTCCCATTTTCTCAGTCTCAGACTGAAACCCTACAACTTCTAGGATTGCTTTGATCCCATGTGTAAGAAGTAAGGAGAGTAAATACCATAATCATGAATTCATATGATATGCATTTATTGAGCATCTTCTATATGGAATACAGTATACAAATAGAAAAGTTTCCTTTTATAGCCTGTCCTTGCCAAAGTGCTACTTTCAATCCTTTAAGTAGAATGACCAACATAACACCCACCTCCACATCTTTTTCTCCTTCCTTCTTCTAACCCTCTGCCCCATTTCCACACTTCCCCCCACCACCACCCCACCACACATTTTAGCACTTAACATTTCCTGACTCTTTTTCCCTTTGGTAAAGTGCTCTGAGAATTTCCTTACCCTTTATCCTTTGTCTGAAAAGTTAATAAATGTGTCTTTGTTTGACTATTTCTTGTCATTGTTCTCTGGTTTTGTGGGGTTTTTTTCCCCCAAATATGTTTATTTTACTTTTTCAGTGTTACAAGATTGCGGCCTTTCTTTTATAATTTAACTGTTAGTCTGTTATCTGATATCTGAGTCCCTTTCACATGGCACTTACTGTTACAGTAAGTTGTCATGAGAGAGGTTGTACAGCAATGTGGTTAAGAAACTTATTTTGGGGGCACCTGGGTTGCTCAGGCGGTTGAATATCTGACTCCTGATTTCAGTTCAGGTGATGATCTCAGGGTCCTGGGATAGAGCCCTGTGTAAGGCTCAGTGCTCAGTGGGCAGTCTGCTTGGATTCTCTCTCTTTCTCTCTCTCCTCTGCCCTTTCCTCTGCTCACACACTTTATCTCTCTAAAATAAATAAATAAATCTTAAGAAAAGAAGAAAAGAAAAGAAAAGGAAAGGAAAGGAAAGGAAAGGAAAGGAAAGGAAAGGAAAGGAAAAGAAAAGAAAAGAAAAGAAAAGAAAAGAAAAGAAAAGAAAAGAAAAGAAAAGAAGAGAAAAGAAAAGAAAAAAAGTAACCTATTATAGATCCAGAATGTTGAGTCTCTGCCACTTACTCTGGGACCTTGGGCAATCTCCTTAACCATACTATCCTTTAGTTTTCTCAATATAAATTAGTAAAATGGTAATATCTACCTAATTAATTGTAGAGAGAATTAAATAAATTAATATATGCAAATTTTGGGGGCATTCAATTTCTAGCAAAGATGAACCAATGCAACAAAACACTGTATCTCCACTGATTAGAAGTAAACACAAAAAGCAAGCTACCTGAGGATTTAAAAAAAATAAGCAAAAGCAGGGAAATTGTGAAAAGGAGCTAAAATATGGAGAAGTAAACCACATGAGGGTGAATTTTTCACTTTCCTTGTGCTTTTGACCTGAAGGTAGTCCCCGCTTCTTGGCATATGCCATAAAACTAGGACAATTTTTTTAAAAACTTAAATCATATAATCATGTGTTCAGAACACAATGGTAACAAAAAATATCCAGAAAACTCAAATGTTTGAGAATTAGGCAACACACTTATATATAACCACTGAGACAAAGAGAAAGCCACAGAAGTAACTGTGAAAATACAAATCATCAAAATTTGTGGGATGCAACTGAAGTGGTACTGACAGAAATTGAGAATCCTAACATTAGAAAAGTCTTAAATCCATGATCTAACATGTCACTTTAGAAAACAAGAAGAAATACATTAAACTTGAAGCAAGCAGAAGGAAGTGAATAATAAAAACAAAAGCAGAAATCAATGTGATTGAAAATTAAAACATTGAGAAAAATCAATGAAACCAAAAGCTACTTCATTGGGAACATAAATAAAATGGATAAACTCTATCCAGATGGACCAAGATAAGAAGGTACTATATATTACAATATTGGAATGGAAGAGAGAACATCATTAAAGATCACTGACCTTAAAATAATAATAAAGAGAACTTGTTTTGAAGAATGTGAAGATTAAAAAAAGTAACAGATGAAAATGAACAGTTTCTTGAATAAAAACTACCAAATTGCACCCAAGAAGAAATAGATAACCTCAATATCCTGTACCTATTACAGAAATTGAATTCATATTTAAATACTACAAATAAAACACCAGGTTATATGGCTTTCCTAGTGAATTGTACTAAAGATTTGAAGAACACTGACAAATCTACACTCAAACTCTCAAATCTAATCTCAAACTCTTTGAGAAAACGGAAAAAGGGGAATACTTCCCAACTCATTTTAGAGGTCAGTAGTATCTTGATACAAAAGTAAAGACGCTATAAGAAAAGAAAAATACAGACCAATATCTCATGAACTTGCACAAAAATTATCAACAAAATCTTAGCTATAACAAATATAATCAATAGTATATAAAAAGGGTTTATTCCAGGACAAACCAGCATGCAGAGTTTTTTTTCCAGGAATGCAAAACTACTTTAACATTCAAAACTCTATTAATGTAATTCACTATATCAAAAAACTAAAAAAGAAAAACATTTGATCATCCCAAAGATGCAGGAAAAAGTACTTGAGGAAATTCAACATGCATAAAATAAAACTCTCATCAATAGAATAAAAAACTCTCAGCAATTTAGGAGTAGAAGGAAAGTACTTGAACCCCATAATGGGCATCTACAAAAGTCCTACAGCTATCACTATAAGTGCATTATAAAAGAGTTAACACTTTGCTGCTAAGATAAGGAATAAGGTAAGACTTCCACTCTTTTTTTTTTTTTTAATAATTCCACTGTTTTCTTACCTCTTCAATTTCATCCTGCTGGTCTTAACTAATGCAGTAAGTCAAGAAAAAGAATTAAAAGACATACAGATTGAAGATGAATAATGCTGTCTATCTAGCAGACAACATTGTGTCTATGTAGAAAATAGCCAAAATTATCTACAAAAAAGCTAGAAATAAGAAATTATCAAGGTTGCACAATATAAAGTTAATATAAAAAAGTAAACTGTCTATAAACTAGCAATGAAAATGGGAAAATGAAGTTTTAAAAAAATACTATTTATTGTAGTATCAAAAACATAAAAATTTTAGGAATTTTTAGGAATTTTTAGGAATTTTAGGAAAAATTTTAGGAATTGTTTGATTTCAAACAAAATATGTACAGGATCTATAATGTTATAATCTATAAAAGCACTGATGAAAGGTAAAATAAAATGAAGTTGTACTTATATATTTGTATTTTATTTATTTATTATTACATTTATCTATTTATTAAATGAATATATATACAATGTTCATGAATGGACAGTTATTATTATTAGGATATCAGTTCTCCCTAACTGATCTCTAGGTCGTTAGACCTTTAGGAAAAAAAATTAAAATGACAATGAGCTATTATTATTACCTATTAGAATGGCTATAATATATAATATATGTTATATAAATAATATAATATATTTAATATTTTTTAAATTGGCAAGCCAACCTTTGACAAGCATGTGAACCAACTGGAATTCTTGTGCATTGCTCATAAGAAGGTAAAATAGTATCTCTACTTAGGAAAAAAATCTGTCAGTTTCTTATAAAGTTAAACATTTATCTACTATATCACCCAGTCATCTTGTTCCTGCTTATTTCCCCCAAAAGAAATGGAATTTACGGTCACACAAAAACCCATTTTTAATGTTTTTTAACTAAAAATTCAAAATCACCCAAAATTTCTTCAAATGATGAATTAATAATCACCTTGAAATACATCCATAAGATGGAATATTACTCAGCAAAAAAATGAATGTATTGGATGAAGCACTGGGTGTGGTGCATAAACAATGAACCTCGGAACACTGAAAAAATAAAATTAATAAAATAAAATAAAATAAAATAAAACAAAATAAAATAAAACAAAACAAAATAAAATAAAATAAAACAAAATAAAATAAAATAAAAAAAGCAATATGTCATTGATACCCACAAAACTTAGATGAATCTTAGGCACATTACAGTAAGTGAAAGAAGCTAGACTCAAAGGGCTACATAATATATAATTCAATTTACATATCATTCTGGAAAATGTAAATTATGGAAACAGCATACAGACCAGTGATTTCTAATGGTTGAAGGTGGGCAGGAGAGGTTGACCATAAAGTGGTAGAAGACAGAAGATTTTGGGGTAAGTATTCTGTATCTTAATTGTGGTGGTGAGTATATGCCTGTTCACGTTTGTCAAAAAGTCTGGAACTGTACACCAAAAAGCATGAAATTTACTGTGCGTATATTTTTAAATAGTAAATATAAAACAAACAAAAAGAGATTAGAAGATATAACAAGTGGCCAATAAATATTTCTAGAATTATTATTAATATTTACTATTACTAAGATGGCTAAAAAAGTGGAAAATGGACTGAGAGAGGTACAAGCGGAATGCTTTGATAATAATCAATATAAATTTAATCAAGAGGAATGCAGAATTGTGAAAGGAAGTAAAAAGTATCTATTTTGTAAAGAAGTGAGAAGAAGGAACTAGGAATAAAATATTGATTTATAAAGACCAACAGTCCAATTACCAAGAATTAATTGATAAACTCAAGTCTGATCTGAATGGGCATCAATAAATAGGGGCTCCCTTGAGTTTGAGGTGAGGGATGGGGAAGCAGTAGAATGGGTTTCTGAGGAGAGGCAGTTCTCAGCCTCATGGGTGTGTCCAAATCATAAATCAGGAAGCATTACCCAAAGTAAGGTAAGGTGTCCTGGGAATAAGGGGACCTAGACCACTGGGTGTTGGGTCAGACTCCAGACTATGAGGACATGGCGGCCAAAACTAAGGACACTAACCAAACTCAGACGGCTGATATGACTGCAGCCCAGTACTCATCACTTAAATTTATCTCAGCAGTAACTCAGACACCAGTGGAAGCAAGTAGTAAACTCTGCAGTGGTTCACTCCTTTAGTGAGTTTTTTGGTAAAAGGAAACAGGATAGAGTAGAGGATGGAAGAAAAGAGCCATTAACATATGCAGCTTTCACGGACTCCAAGTCAGTGTTACTTTCCACGGATGGGGAATAAGGGACAGTGCCTGAAAACAAATAATAAAACAAACAAAAGGATGGCTAAGATAGTTATCTCAGGAGATATCTGGAACTGCTTCACAGAGATGATATTTAACTGGACTTTGAGAGATTTGTCCATCAAAAATGTGGGGATAGATAAAAGGGAAGGAAACCAGAAGAGAGGTTAAAGAAGAAAGTAAGAATGAAAGACACGAAAGGAGAAAACATTGAAAGTAAAGGTGATGGGAGCAAAGACAAAAAGCTACAAATGTAGAATATGCATAAGCAACAGGAAGTTGGCTAATCTGATGGGAGCAGAGTGCATGGAGAAGCCGCAGGAAGCGGGGGCATTATCACTGAATTACATCATTCATAGGGAGGACAACTGCTTTTGCTTAGAATGTTAGAGATGGTGTTTGTAAACCAGGAAATAGGACAATGTGTGTTATTCTCTTCCTGGCACTGTTAATTGGCTGTTTTACTCAATTAAACAAATATTAATTGAGCAACTGTCATGCCTAACAGCATGCAAATTGCTGTAATTCAGAAATAGTATGTCACTATGGTTTTATATTGGGGTTTACAATCTGATGAGCAGAATCCAATATATCTATAAGAGTACAAAAAAATTTGAGTAAAGGGAGTAATGAATCTGCTTTTGAGTCTTTGCCTCCAGGGTAGAAAATCAACAAGCACTTTCTGACTGTTTTGTATTTGTACTCTTCTGTGCTAGACATTATTTCTGTATTCTCAAATTTAGTTTTGTTTCCTGTTACTTATTTCTCTTCTTTCTTTCCTTTCTAGAACTTAATATATCTAGATCTTCTACTATATACCATTCAGTGTGTAAGTCAAAAGACAAGACAGAAACCATGTTGTATGAGATTTAAAATTCCATTTTAGAGAGGGGCAAACTGAGATTGCATATGGTTAGAAAATGTGTCTAAGGTCAGATGGGGAATAAGTTAGGGAACAGGGATTCAACGCAGGCTTCAGAACTCTAAAAACATTGTTTCTACACTAAGCAAAATATAGTCCCTAGAAATTACAATTGATAAAGAGTAAAAGACTAGTCATTTGGTTGAGAAAATTCCTCCTGAAAGAGAAAGCAGCAAGTTCAGTTTCATGCCAGATAACATGTTTCCCAGAGGCCGACTCATTCAATCTGGCTAAGATATTATCAATTTCTATTTTTGCTTCCACTTTCATGTTTTCATTTTGATTTTTTCCTTTCTTTTCTTTTTCTTTTTTTTTCCTGGTATTTCAATTAAGATTTCTAATTAGATTCCAAATTTGAGACATCTCTAGTAGACAGCAAATAGCAAGAGTAGTAATTCAAGGACAGCTGTCTCATCTTTTTGGGGATGAAACAAGGCTTTTTGTTTCTAAGTTATGCAATCCTAGGGAATTCTTCATGTATTTTTCTTATTGTCTTAAGAATAGTTAACTGAAATAAGAAATGCTGAATTGATTTTAAAAAGTCAATGCCCTTTCCAAAACAGATGCTTCTCAGCACCTCTCTTCTGGAATAAGTGTAAGTTAAGTTTAATATTCTGGCTCCCTGAAATTCTTATTGCTATAAATACAAAATCTCCCCATTTTATACAATATCATATCATTCTTATTTGCTAACATAGGCACAACCCCAAGTCACTTTTCTCATTTTAAGACTTTTTCAAATTATGAGAATTTTACAAATCAAGGAGGATAAGATATTGCAGCTGAGATGCAAACCTTTTTTTTATGGTTTTCCTTTGCCTGATTTAAGAGAACAAATATTACTAACACTGATAAAGAGAATTATTTAGTAAGACCTTACTCCATATTATTTTCACATGAAAAGTATAATCAGGATTCAAAGCAATTAACCATATAATTCAGGTCAAGAAAAATCTTCTGCCTGAGAAAGCGAAACCACTGAAGCAAAATAGATTTGTTTCTAGCTTGAATTGTCTACAATCCAGTAAATTAGTAAATTATCTATTATAACTTAATGTGCATAGCCACTGAATAGGTCCAATTACCTAAAAGCAGGCCCGGCTCAGAAGTATAAGGAACCTCTTAAAATACACATTTCCAATAAAGAACCTTTGGGAACATTGTCTAATGTAATCCTGAAAAATAGCTTTGGGAAATATCAGGTTAAATAAAGGCACACACACACATACATGTAAACATAAACATATATGCTTGGTTATTTACTATTTGTTATAGGTTCTCAAAACCTCTAATATTAAAGCTCCTGCAAGTATTACAGTATTCAGAAAATTTCAGAGTTTCTTGACCCCAAACCATTTTATGTGGTACATATCACGGAACTAGTGTTCAAAGAAGTAAACACATTGAGAATCTCTCTGTACTATCCTGAGACGTTGCGACAGAGCTTTGGCAGGAAGATACGGTCAGATGGTAAATCTGAAAGCATCTCTACTCAGGGGAGTCGGGAGGAAAGACTAAGTGACACGTCACAGAAATGCCAAGGGCAGAAAGTAGCCCAGCAGACCTGGGCCAGAGGCCCCTCACCGTGGCCAGTCAGGCCCCATGGGACTGGACCAGTTCCTGTATTCCTTTTCACCCAATTATCAACCCAGCTTCATCTTATCTCTCTCTCTACATTTGTGACTTTGTTACAAACATTTAATTTTTATCATGTATTTTCTTTATTCACTGCTATTCCATCTTCCTGGAACTCTTTGCCTCATACTTTAGCTCTTGGTTAAAATATTCTTTTCCAGGGGCGCCTGGGTGGCTCAGTGGGTTAAAGCCTCTGCCTTCTGCTCGGGTCATGATCTCGGGTCCTGGGATCGAACCCCGCATTGGGCTCTCTGCTCGGAAGGGAGCCTGCTTCCCCCAATCTGTCTCTGCCTTCCTCTCTGCCTACTTGTGATCTCTCTCTCTCTCTCTGTCAAATAAATAAAATCTTTAAAAAATATATTATTTTCCAGAGAAATATCCTGTTTAGCCAGTCCACAATAGATTCCCTCCTTGTCTCCCAGTACTTTCTCCCACAAACTACTATTTTTCTTCATGGCACTTAATCACAGTTTTTATTCAGATGTTGATATTTGCTTATTTATTTCGTGTCACCTCCACAAGACTGTTAGCATCTTAAGGGCAGCAATGTGCCATGCTGTTTTGTTCAATTCTATAAAATCACCAATTACCTCACAGATGAGTGTTTGCCATGTAACAGGCCTTTACTGAATATGTGTTGATTTAATAAAAATTATTATTATTATTATTATTTAATTCCTTCACATTTCTATCTAGGCCTGGCCTCCCTGAAACTCTCAAGATTAATTTAGTGCTGGGGCGCCTGGGTGGCTCAGTGGGTTAAAGCCTCTGCCTTCGGCTCAGGTCATGATCTCAGGGTCCTGGGATCGAGCTCCGCATCGCACACTCTGCTCAGCGGGGAGCCTGCTTCCCTCTCTCTCTGCCTGTCTCTCTGCCTACTTGTGATCTCTCTCTCTGTCAAATAAATAAATAAAATCTTTAAAAAAAAAAAGATTAATTTAGTGTATACATAGAAATCAGTTCCTCTTTAGGATATGGTCATATGGTCAGCCATCTATAACATATAGTCACACATATTCTAAGACACCAAACTAGCATTTTTGTAAAATATTTTTTAACAATAAGGGTCTAAGATTGAACATTCATCAATCTAAATGAGTATTATGTGTTAATTGCTGAGAATCATTCTTGTACCTGCTTTACTGTTGTATTCCTCAAATAGCTCTGCTATTCGATTATTGCTTTGCCGACTTCAGAGCTCTGTAAAGGACAAAGGGCAAAATGTTAGAGCGTGGTGTTTCACTGGGAGCTTCTCTTACCAGTGCAGACCTAGCTAAAATATTTTATATGTTCCCAATGCCCATCGTTCCAAACCTGAGGGCTTACCATCACAAAATCATGGGACATAGCTATTTCTTGTTTATATTGTTCTGCTGGGAAGAATTATAGCTGACCCTTATTTGTTTGCTTACACAAGCCAGGTACTATCCCAGGTTGCAGGTATTAACTGATTTATTCCTTATCACTGCTCCTCAGGAAAGGGTTAACACAGCAGGCCCGAGTTACTCAACTCTGAACTTTCCATTGAAAGGCCTGTCTACAAGTCTGGCCTTGGGCCCGTTCCTGGAAGATAACCTCTGAGCTCTTGAAATAGCCTGATAAGAGAGTTTTTGTGTGCCTGTGCCTCGGCCTGTGCTCTTTCAGTTTGACCACATACATTTATGGTGAACACCTGTTTTTTCTTGGGGAAGGGGGAGGCTAAAGCCTGAGTAGCTGAAGTTAATTACGGGGTGCTGCATGCGTAGTGACTGACCCCTAATGAAACTACATGCCTCACCCCCATTAAAACTCTAGAGACCAAACTCGGCTGAGCTTCTTCCCTGACAGACCACACTTCACACAAATTGTCACACATCGTTTCTGGGAGAATGAAGCTCATTCCCATGGGGTTCCACTGGGAAGGAACACCTGAAAGTTGGCAGAGGGACTTTGCTTCCCCTTTGCTGATCATAACCTGTTTCCTTTCTCTGCAATAAATCATGACTGGGAATATAATGGTTTTTCTGAATCTCGGGAGTTCTTCTAGAAAATCATCAAGCCTGAAGGCGGTCTTGGGGATTCCTCCCTCCCAGCCCCCACATAACACCCTGTAAGGTAGGTACTGTTATGGCGCAACTTTCATGGACAGAGAAATTGGCAAAGAAAGGCGAGGTAACTAGATCAAAGTTCCAGGACTACTTTAAGTGTCAGTCTAATGATCTGGTTCCAGAGACTGTGCATTTTATATATTTTACCAATTATGTCATGGTGTTTATCAAATATTTATAGTTATCTGTCATTCAGTAAGTGTACCAAAAAATGCAACCTGGTTCTTTTTCCTTATTTTATTATCAAGAATAATTTTCAAATTGTGAATTTATTATTAATTACCAAGATTTCATTTTATGTGCCAAAAAGAGAGTAATAATAGTAACTTTTATTATCAAAGTTGTTCTTTAGCCATTATACTTTATTCAAAACAAACTTTCCTCTAGCCTTCTCAAAAATGCAGATGTGACATAAGATTTCTCACATTCTCATATATCTCTCGCCATTCTAAATGGTTTTAATTTTTAATTTTTTTATTTTTTCAAAGATTTTATTAATTTATTCATTCGAGAGAGTGAGTGAGAGAGAGAACACAAGCAGGGGCGGAGGGAGAGGGAGAAGCAGACTACTCTGGCCAGCAGGGAGCCTGATGCAGGCTCTATCCCAGGACTCTGGGATCACGACTTAAGCTGAAGACGGATGCTTAACTGACTGAGCCACCCAGGCACCCCTCTAAATGGTTTTTAATACGAGGGCTGAAAACTACAGAGTCAGCTTTAAATCACACCATGTATTGCTTAATTTGGGGAAAAAAAACACTTTATCATGATTTTTCTTAAGATATCTAATTTTTTTAGCCTGATAGAACCAGAGTTGCTTTTAAGGTAAGTGCTTGAAAAAATAGTTTCAGAAGAGGAGAAAGCATAAAAGCTAGTCATTCAGTTGCTACTAAAGAAAATGAATTGCATGGAGCACTGGGTGTTGTACATAAACAATGAATCTTGGAACACTGCATCAAAAACTAATGATGTATTTTATGGTGACTAACATAACACAATAAAAAAATAGAAAATGAAAACCATCTATTGATTTTTTTTAAAGATTTTATTTATTTATTTGTCAGAGAGAGAGAGAGATCACAGGCAGAGGCAGAGGGAGAAGCAGGCACCCTGCTGAGCAAGGAGCCCGATGCGGGACTCGATCCCAGGACCCTGGGATCATGACCTGAGTGGAAGGCAGCCACTTAACCAACTGAGCCACCCAGGCATCCCCCATCTATTGATTTTTAAACACAAAAGATAAAAATAATTTACCAGTTATGTAGAAAAGTCATAAATTTGCTATAGTTTGCCTTTATTCACATAGACTTTGCAAAAAGTACTTTGCTGCAATTAGTCATTGCCATTAGGTGTATGAGGTAGTAGCTTTATTCTAACACTTGAACAAAACTGTAATTCATTCTCTTATCTCTCTTTTAACCCACTCAAGAGTAAGCATTGTACTCTGTTGTACATACAGTGGATGACAGTGTCTTGCTCTTATCACTTAAATAGACTGCACATTTCTTAATACCTTGAGGTGTCATTACATCTGCAAAGGTAATGAGTCTACCTTGCAATGTGTTATATACAGAGGTCAGTGTCCTCTCATATGACTCGTAGTATCCAAACAAGCCCTTGAAGTAACTTTAAAAAATATGAGTCAAGCATACAGAGCAAGGGCAACACCTCACAGAGTGATGATGAAATACATCAAATGTAAACCGGATAATTGTGCAAGTCCAAAGAATAAAAGTTTATGATGCAGAAGGACCAACTGTATTATGTGAGCCTGAGTCTTTCAGACTCATTTTGTCTCCATTATGGTGTTATCCCTTGTCAGCTTTCATCATATAGCAAGAACCAATATTTGCCCAAACCCACCAATGTGTGTGGTCACTTTAAATAAACATCCCACATACTTAATGCCAATCCAAAGTCTTATTTAACACTTATCATCACCCTCACAAAACATGATCAAGTAGATCATTATGCCTTGATTAGGTCATAAAAGTTTGTTTTGAAGTTGAAAAATGTAAAATTCTATTTTGAACAATTTCTGGCTATTAAGCTGGATTAAACATTACTGATTAGAATTAAAATATGCAATATTTTTAAAAATTGGAATAGGGACACCTGGGTGGCTCAGTCAGTTAAGCGTCTGCCTTTGGTTCAGGCCATGATCCTGGGGTCCTGGGGCTGAGTCCCATTTTGTACTCTTCTGCTCAGTAAGGAGCCTGCTTCTCCATCTCCCTCTTCCCTTCCCTCTGCTTGGGTGTGCTCTCACTCTCTCTTTCTCTCTCTGACAAATAAATAAATAAAATCTTAAAAAAATTGGAATAGATTTATGAAAATCTATGGAATAGATTTTATCAAGATTGGTGCCTTCTTTAATTCCTCTACCCATTCTGTTTGTGGCCCTGAATGATACTTTCATCAATCACATCCTGCCTCCTTCTACAGCATCCTGTAGTGATGGGCATGTAGTTAAATTCAAAGCTAGCTATTTGCCTTTTCCATGTTTCTCCATGAATGAAAGCCGGGCTTGAGGTGCCTTATTGTTGTTCCCAGACAGACTGGGTGAGTCCAAGTGAAGATCTCCCATCAGTGAGAGTATTGGGAATAATAA
>CM053604.1:101557228-101575564 GCA_028646535.1 Procyon lotor
CCCGAGAAAAACATTTTTAAGTAAACAAATTCTACTTTACATAAATGTACATGTTCATGTACAGCTGAGTAATTCTTTAGAAAATATTCTATCTTCCCTCCTTCCCTCTAGAATTAAGTTCACAAGCAAGTACTAAGTTCTGGTTTTGTGGAATTTTAAAAAATCAAACAATCTTTCCTTATCTTGCAAAATAGATAGATGATAGATAGATAGATAGATAGATAGATAGATAGATAGATGATAGATAGATGATAGATAGATGATAGATAGATGATAGATGATAGATGATAGATAGATAGATAGATAGATAGATGATAGATAGATAGATGATAGATGATAGATAGATAGATGATAGAAGGCAACTATCATCTGCATAACAAAATGTATTGACATTTATACATTTAATAACCTTTTCCATGATACAATATCCTGTATATCACTTTGGAATTTTATTTAAAAAGTGAATGACATACTCAGCTCTGTATTGGTGATAAGAGATCCCGTCACCACCAGGACCATGTCTTCAAGTTAGGATCTGGTTCTTAATATCCTTTTAAGACACAATAGGGAATCTTTTATTGATCCATTATTATTTGACTCAGATGTGTTACAAAGCACGAAAAAACTGCCTAAGAGCTTGAGCCAACAAGGCGTCATGCAGGTAGAGAAAGGATGCTCTGGAGTGTCTTGGCCTAAATATAACATGGAGAAAATGTGTCAGAGGGAAGTCTTGTTCTCTTGGACTAGAAAAAAAAAATTCACCACACAAAACAAATAATACAAACAATGAAATGAGGGAAAGACATACAAGGACAGAAAGACGTATTTAAAAATAAAAATAACAGTCTTTTAATTTCAACTTTCCCTTCCCCAACTTCTTCAGTGGTTTTATGGACCATCTACCCCCTTCTGCATCAGTTCCCCACAGGAGACCTGGCTGCCTTCAAAATTTTCTCACTTAAAAAGACTAGGTTAAGGGGCTTACTGTGCTCTTGATTTAGTGTCAATTTAACATTGAAGCAATCTTGAAAGAAGCCCGCTCCCCTGCAGGGAGCTGCTGGAGAATTGGCAAAAAGGACCAGAGAAAGAATTGTAAATGCTCGCCTCCCTTTCCTCCTAGAGAGCCTCCCCTGGTGCCTTCAACTTCATTAGAAAAGCCAATTTAGGCTTTTTAAATGGCTCCCAATACTGACTTTTCTATCCCAGTGATAGTGAAATTGACCTCTTTGTAAAGCACAGCAAGGGCTCAGAAATTAGTCTAGAAGTCCCCCAGCACCTCCCCCACCGCCCACCGACCTCCAGAGACCAGGAACCACAAGCCCAGGACCTTTACCCTGGAACCTATTTTTAAGAAGCCTACCCTAAAAGCTGTTTATAGCCAGCAACTGGTCTCTTTCGCACTGTTCTTCAAATTCTGCATACAATTCTCAGTTATCATAAAGCATACAACGCAGTGATGACCAGCTGACCTGCGGGACTTGACAGAGCTAAGGACTCTTCAGGAACCATCTGTTTAGATCCCTCACTACGCGACTAGGAAGCTCTAAGTGCACCTCCGCCCTCCAATGTGTCTCATTTCCTTCTCATCTCCATGTTATCTTTAGCTGTAAATGTCACCACATTTTCTAGCAAATTCTAAAACCCCAGGGCGGAGGGGGTGGGGGTTGGGGGGGCGGGGACTCAAAGAAAAATGATAGCCCTTCTGACACCAAGACTAGAATGTGTTTTTGAAGCATTTTGAAGAAAAAAAAAAAAAAAGAGCAGAGGGTCCAAAATGCCTAAAAAGAGCAGACTTTTTGTTGCTAATTTTAGTTTCTTAGAATCCACATAATATAGCATATGCCACAAGGTCCATGTTTGGAAAACAGATGCTACTAGAAAAATTTCCCCTGATTAATACTTTAATTGTCAAGTTGTACCTTTTTAATAGAGTCAAACAATTAGAATCCAGCAGGATTAGGGAGACCACTAAGAAAATATCAGGGCAGGTACCCCATGTCTCAAAATCAATCTTAAGATTGCACCTACTTATCCACTGACAATCTAAATTTAGAAACAACACAATCACAGCACCCTAGTCACCTCCATTTAAGGAACCTCAATTTATCCTGTGACTCTTGAGTAAACTGCTTGCCTTCTCCCTTCTCTGTACTTGCTCAGGCCAATTCAGGAAACAGGTGGATACTTCCCAACTACAAAATCCTTAAGCTAATGACTTTGGATTACACTTTCTCCTTTGTTCATGCTTTCCCTTCAAGGAGCTCTGTGGAAACTCTAAGAAAGAAATGTAAGAGAGAACCAGAAGGTTGGCTTCCACTTCTCACTCTGCCACTCACCACAGACTGGCAGCCCTTCACTTTCCTGGACTCATTGTCTCCTCTGAAATGCAAGGGATGGGTTATAGACAACCTGAGCACCCCCTTTTGTCTTAAAATCTACAAAGAATTACTCAGTAGTTCTCGACACAGATTAACACTGAGTCTTTACAGAGAAAAGAAACTTATGGACCATGTGAAATGATTCCTTTGCTTCACTGGAGATCTCTGTTCAGAAGCCACAGATGGGGGGCGCCTGGGTGGCTCAGTCGTTAAGCGTCTGCCTTAGGCTCAGGTCATGATCCCAGAGTCCTGGGATCGAGCCCCTCATCGGGCTCCCTGCTGGGCAAGAAGCCTGCTTCTCCCACTACCATTCCCTCTGCTTGTGTTCCCTCTCTCATTGGGTTTCTCACTGTCAAATAAATAAAATCTTTAAAAAAAAAAAAAAGAAGCCACAGATGGAACAAATCAGGCTGGATTCTCAGCTGCCTTATGATTACTTTAAATAGATTAGTGGAAACAAATAAAAAATACTGGAAGAGAAATAAACATTGAAGGCAAAAAATAATACAGAATATTAATAGAAAATATCCCTCCTACCATTTTATAATTCACTTCCTTCCATTTCCCAACAAGACTTAACAGTGAGCTTAAAAATATTCTTGGATTAAATTTGCCAAAATAGTCTCCATTAAATTACTTAACGTACTTGAAAAGTGTATTTGCTTTTACTAAATGTACCTGGATACAAGCCGAAGTCTCTCAGGAAAATATTTCTCTCTAGTAGGAGACAAAACTCAAAAACAAACACTTTGTTCATTAAAACCCACATATCACTATTAGTCCAGTTATAACATAGAGCCTTTGCAGGTTGGTTATGTGGAGAGGTGTGGGGGTAGGTAATCTGCAAAAGTGACAATACAATTTATTGTACCTAGAACACTTTCTTAATCATCTCTTTTTTTTTTTTTGAGCGTTAAACAACCCCTATACCTATGTTGTAAAAATTATAAAATCATCTACATATTGTACAAAGCAACCTGGCAAAATAACCTCCACTATGGAGACATCAAAATCACTGACTCTACTTCAGTATTGTACAAAGATATGAAGTCCTGAAATTGAAGTCCAGCAATGAACCAGGAGACTGAGGAGTCCTAAACATGGAGCTAATTCTACAACATCCCTACCAGAGTCAAAGCATAGGTTCTGTTAGCCAGGAAGTCCAAAACAAGTGATTTTGCTAAACTGAATAGCTATTCTGTTTCCCTACAAATAAATTTTTTAAAAATTAATACATTGAAAAAATATTAATAATGCCGAAAGCACTTTCCCCATGCAAAAGATCTGGGTGTCTTAGATCCTAATGTGTTTTTTTAAGCAAAGGATCAAGTATAATGCAGCTGTCACTTTCCTCATGCAATTATCTATAAATTAGTAGTTCATTTTTAAAATACTATGCGTAAGTCTTATGATTGGAAATAACTGGTTGAAGGAAAAATAAGATGTTGTATTGTGTGGTTAGCAGCATGCCTCAAAGCCAGGAACCTATCCAACACATATGATTTAATAAATTGTGCAGCAGAATTGAAATCAATTATATAAAGCTTATTAAGACAGCTACAGTGCTCTAGCCAGCAGAGCACTAAGTTATCCATCTGCAACCAAATCTTAGCTGTCAGGTCTAGGTCTCAGTAGTCACATACATATCATTCACACAAATGAAGCCAATGTTCTTATCAGGATGTTGGACTGCAAGGGACAGAATGGGCCAGAAAGAACCTAAACCCAGGGGCACCTGGGTGGCTCAGTGGGTTAAAGCCTCTGCCTTCAGCTCAGGTCATGATCTCAGGGTCCTGGGATCGAGCCCCACATGGGGCTCTCTGCTCAGCGGGGAGCCTGCTTCCCCCTCTCTCTCTGCCTGCCTCTCTGCCTACTTGTAATCTCTCTGTCAAATACATTAAAAAAAAAAAAAAAAAAAGAACCTAAACCCAGACACTTCGATCCGGTTAGAGGTCAAGTTCCAGGAGAACAAGCCAGGATTTTAAGAATCAGACAAGTGCCCCCAAGAGGTCAGAAAGCCACAAGAGAGCTTCACAAGAGATCTTCATACAAAGGCCAACCTCATTCCATAACTGTGCCAGGCAGCTTGAGGAGACAGTTATAAAATGTGGCTTCTACCCCTCCCAGAGCACAAAATCTTGCTGAGGGAACAGAATATATCCACCTATCAGTGCAAGGCAGTAATGACCCAGTGCCTAGCTCTGTAGCACAAACACTCCTTTTTCCCACCTTGTACTAATTTCTACCTCCTACACAAACTACACCACCAGTGTCTACCCAACTTCACCACTTACTTCACTGCTTACACCCAAACTGTCTTATCCTGGCATCAGCAGTGCCTATTCCACCCCCGTATTCTTGTCTTATCATCAGCTACTTGCAAAACTCTGAACATTTCAAAATGAGGTGCTACACAGTCATCCATTTTTGCACATCTCGGTTCGCCAACCCCTGTGCCAGCCAGCCAGTTGAGAAGCCTAGTGAGGGCCAAATTGGATAACACCAAGGATAGCCATGCAAAAGCAGGTTTACAGTTCCACTCTTTTATTGTAAAATTACTTATTATATTACTTTCTTTGCATGTTTTCCTTGTTTTTATAAAAGTACTTACTTCCAGCAAGGAGGTCGATAAAACCTCGTTTGCAGCCCAGCACACTCCATTGTATGCATTTATTCTTAGAAGGGTAAGTCAGAGGGAGTGAAACACAATAGGGAAGTTGGCAAGCTGTCACTTTCTTTTAGATTAAAGTATGTCAGTTATAGTTTATTATCTCAGTGATGAATTTTTTTAAAAAATTCTTAGAATCTCATCATCTACATGTTGATGTCAGTTGTAAGCAGCCTAAGTTGTTATAAAATTATCTGTTGTACAATGCTACAAAATTTCCAGGAAAACAAGGCATTCAAATAATAGACTTCTAGTGAAGACTCTGAGGCTAAACATAGGCCAAGTAACCCCAATCCTGCCCTCCTCTATGATACTGCTTAGCTTTCCCCAACCAACACCATCAGCCTGACTCCTGGAAAAACTAAATTTATAGAGTTGTCATTAATTAAAAAGCAAAAGTCTGGCATCAATTGTGCAACTGAATTATATATATTAGCATATAAATCAAAATAATACTCTAACAGAATAGGTAAGCCAAGTTTGTTATTTCTGGCAATAGATTTTAATGACAGGATAATGTTCTGTTCATCTTCTCCTAAAAATCCCATCCAATTAGATATAACTATTAATCTCAACTGAAAAAGGTTTGAATAACATATTCTCAGTGAGCTTTTCTATATAATTAAATGACAAAAGCTTATTTCTTTTCATTACTTTATGTGGTTAGACCATACACTGAGAACCTATAAGAAAAACAGGATCTTAAGTGTCCTTACCACACACACACACACACACACACACACACACACACACACACACACACAGAAAAGGAATTAACTATATGAGTTAATAAATCTGTTAATTACCTTGATCTTGGTAATCATTCCTCATTGAGTGTGTGTGTGTGTGTGTGTGTGTGTGTATCCAAACACCACGGGGGTGCCTAGGTGGCTCAGTCAGTTAAGTGTCTGCCTTGGACTCAAGTCATGACCTCAGGGTCCTGGGATCAAGCCCTGCATCAGCCTCCCTCCTCAGCAGGGAGTCTGCTTCTTCCTCTCCCTCTCTTTCTTTGTTCTCTCTCTCAAATAAATAAATCTAAATTTAAAAAATTAATTAAAAACACCACATTGTACACTTCAAATGTATACAGTTATATTTGTCAATTATCCCCTGATAAAGTTGGAAAAAATATTCAGGTTGAAATGAATTTTTTTGTTAATCAAGATAAGCAACCACAGTCATCTCATAAGGGCAACTGTTTATGTGAACACACCCTTCCAGTAAAAGAAAATAATGCAGTTACAGATCTTACAGCTTTTTAGCAAAATTTCTGATACAAGTGTTATTCTGATAAATTTCAAGTCAAATGATTTTTCAGGAAATATTTTTCACAGAAAAAAGATATAGATGAGATAAATGTTTAAGTATCTTACACTGAAAGGATATATCATCATTTCTCTGTCCAGCATCATTCCTGTCATGATGATGCAATTTTAATTTCCACAGAGATTCTACCTCTCCTCTCTCAAAGGATTTTTTTCTACATTAGATAAAAAAAATCACTCATTTTTATCACCAGACCCTGGATGTCATCATTACCAGTATCCAGATTCTCTGTATCCCAGTTGCAAGCTTCTCGTTTCCCAATTTTTCTAACTCACTTGCTGTCACCAACAATTTTCAGGCTTCATCAGGATCTACTGAGTAGTCCATCTCCTGGCCTAAAAATCTAAGTGTGATCTTTCAGACTTGATGCTAGGTAGTTGCAAAGGCTTTACCTGGCTGGCCTCACAGGGATAGGCAGCCCTCTCCATACCAGACCTGAGGCCATATCAGACTTGAGGCACAGTTCAGGCATGACAGTCTCTGAAGCGATCTGCAGTGGGGGACTCAGGCCCCCAGGCCCCCCATGTTCTCAGGCACGTCTATATTCTTGGCTCAGCACCATTATTCTGAGGCCTTTTTATTAGGAACTTTTGGGCTAAGGCCTTCCTCAGGAATGTCTGCCTACACCTTCTTATTGGGAAGAGCAGAAGGGAACCTTGAAGGGAACCTTCACTCTGACTCAATACTTTTGAACTGCTAACCCTTTCTTTCTGCCCTTCTCCCTGTCCTGGGCCCATAAGATTGCAGTAATCTTTTGTTTGGGACTCCCTCTGGTAGTAAAGTGATTCCTCATGTCTCTGTTGATCACTGAACACCCAGCCAGCATTGTTCATAGGGAAACATGGAACCGTGATGTCAGTGATTTCTTTGGCGTAGTCTCTTGCATATACTTCTAATCTGTAAGTGATTAAAGGTTTGACTGTTAATTTTGATTTTGGCTTATTGTCTTAACCGGCTTTTCTGATACCTGGCAGCCCAACTCAGTTCTCTCCCAACTCAGATTGGCCCCTAAAATCTATAATCCATTGGAATACCTCTGGTCAGCATAGACTACTTTCTCTCTTTACGTCCTTGTCTCCCTTCTTACCCAACTTGAACGTTGTGGTTGGCCTCTTGTTCATGCAGCAAACTACCCTGAGTCTCTTGCACTTCATCATCTCACTTGAGAAAATAGTACACTTGGTAAAAGCATCTTCCCACCTACTCTATACTTCTTGAATGTGTCTGGAGAAAAGGTCATATCCATGCTGACTGGTGTCACTTTATATCCATGATCTCTATCCTCAATGTGCTCTTAACACAGCCTAGCAATCATACTATACGTCCCTAATACTTTCATTTTTCCACATGTCTCAAGGACTATTAGATACCTTTGTCTCTTATTAATGTCCGAAATCTTCTCCTCCATCCTTATGTTTCTCTGACAACCTTGCTTTCTATTTCAATAATAGAATATAAGTAATCAGAAGCTATACCACCTCCCACCTCATATCCACCTTCTTAACTTAATTTTCACCTGCATATTTTGACTCTGCCCCATTATTATGGGTGAAGCCTATAAGCTCTTGGCTAAAACCAACCCTTTACTTGCGCACAAGTTCTCAACCCTTCTTGACTACTGAAGGGCATCATTCAACATTTCTTTCTTTTTACTACACAGTTTCTTCTTCTTCTTAACTTTTTTTCCATTAGGATACAAACATGCTGTTATATCTCCCATATCAAAAAAAAATCAAAAACTGTTTTTTCAGCAGCCACCTTCCTTTCTCTCTATCCCTGTGTAGTAAAACATCTTGTTTTACCTGTACTCTTGGTTCAAATTGTCTTTTCTATTCTTCTCTGCAACTATTCCAATCAAATTTTGCCTTTATCAGTCTATCAAAATTTCTGTTGCCATGTCACCAGTGACATCCTTGTTGTGTAATGATGGTCATTCAACCGTGATCTAATAACTAAATAATTATCAAAGTTTCCAGAAATGGAATTGTAATTCACCTCTCTAGTTAAGATAGAATGCAAGGGTGATAGGTTTTCTTCAGCCTATGTCCATGGTGAAGCCAAGTACTAACTTCTAAAGCCTCAAAGGGGAGAGGAAAGATTAAGCTCACTAAAAGAGGAATCTGGCTCAGTCTATGGGCATTTATATAATAAAATGGAGGCATCAAGTTATAAGCTGCCATTGTAACTTAAGAAATACACTAAATGGAGAAGTTGTATAGTTTCTCTTTCCCATAAATGCACAATACCGAGTTAAATATGATATTAACAATTCCTCTCTGTGGTATATCCGGTCTTCCTTCAACTCAGCACATAGGGAAGCATATTGCAAACCTGATGACCCCAAGATCACTAGTCAGTCAGATTTCTATAGAACTATATCTCTGTATGTATTTCCATTGTAAGATAAAGAATTTATTTTTGTTTAAATATATGTTCTAAATTCTATTAACCCTTTCATTCCTTCCTATAAAAAAAGGGAGAGCATTCTCATTTAAAAAAACACCTGGCCATTATGTTTTTGCCCAATTTATTACTCCTTTGTTTTTTCCTTGGGTCACTGGCAAGGAATTAAAATCTTTGATTCTTGTATTGTAGCAGGTGTTTTTTCCTACCTCAGATTATAATCTCTTCTTAGAATCTTTCTGCGAAATTATGTGTGGTTTTGAATTTAAGCATCAGTGAAATGTCTTAAATTTATATTTGTCACGCTAATATCCAATATAAAGACTAGGGCAAGAATACTGAGTTAATAATGTATATAAAAATGTTGATAATCAGGGGCACCTGGGTGGCTCAGTGGTTTAAGCCTCTGCCTTCGGCTCAGGTCATGATCTCAGGGTTCTGGGATCAAGCCCCGCATCAGGCTCTCTGGTCAGCAGGGAGCCTGCTTCCTCCTCTCCCTCTGCCTGCTTCTCTGCCTACTTGTGATCTCTCTCTCTCTGTCAAATAAATAAATAAAATCTTTAAAAAAAATGTTGATAATCAGATGACTTAAACATTTGTTAATTTACAACATGTTAAGATCATGTATCAGTCAGAGCTAACAGTCTGAAAACAACAGAAATTTGTTCTGTTACCTTAAGCCATAATGAAACTTATTAGGGTGATTTCAGGGTTCATGAGGGGCTAGAAGGCCATTCTTGGAGACCTGGTGGGAACAAGCAAACTGGAAGAAGGCAGCAGGAATCACAGAAAAAGTCACACAATGAGAACAGTCTGGTCTGCATGCCATTGTTAATACAACCTCTGCATGAAAGTGTCAAGAAGGTACAGATAACAGCCATGATTATCCCCTGACTATCCTAGGCAAGAGGAGACCATTCTATTTCCATAATGTTTAGTGGACACTCCCTCCTCCCTAGTGCTTGCACAGTAGGGGGTGCCCTAAAAGGGAATTGGTGTAACCAAGAAAATCATTCAGGTCAACTTCAGGCCATTCTTGAAGGAATGGCTCACAGATCCAACCACATCAAAGGCAGCCACATGCCAACAGGTCCAATAGGAAGAAATGAGCATCAGAAACAAGAAACACTCTGGGAATGAAAAATGGTAACAAGAAGAATTGAGTAGCAAGGAAAAAGGTGAGGTTTCAAGGAAAGGAAAGGGCTTTGCCTTTTTTTTCTTTAAAGATTTATTTATTTTAGAGAAAGAGAGCATGAGGTAAGGAGAGGTAGGAGGAGAGGGGGAGAGAGAGAAGCAGACTCCCTGCTGAATGCAGAACTGACAAAGGGCTCATTCAGGGGCTCATACCCACCTTCACGTGGCGCTCCACATGGAGCTCCACATGGGGCTCCATGAGGGGCTCCTCGAGGGCCTTGACCAGTGCCTGACCCCACGACCCCAAGATCATGACCCCAATGGAAATCAAGAGTGGGACACTCAACCAACTGAGCTACCCAGATGTCCCAAGCGTTTTGCCCTCTTGTTCGCCTAATATATATTGATGTATGTGAAATTGTGGATTTTGTTTTGAATACCAGCTGGAAAGTTACCCTTTCTCCCTACTAGGTACTTTGTGAATCATTGTTTATATTCAAAGCTCCCAAAAGTCAGGGACTGGTACCTCCACCTGGATGTAGAGAACAGAATCAACTGTGAAGAACCATGCCAAATCTGGCATGGTGGAGTATTTCCTTCCAAACCCTATCATAATAAACATCTGTGTAGGTTGACAGTGAACTATGGCTATTTCTCAAACATGAGTAAATATAAGGAACACGTAGATATTGTGATAGCTCAACATAGAATAAATTAAACCAGATAAGGTTATTGTAAAGAAGCTCTCACTCAGACTGACAGTTCACCCAAGTCAGGTCTAAGTTAGGAGTTTGAGAGACCTGTTTGCAAGCCTACTTATTGAAAATATTCCTGACTTGTAACTCCACACTTATCACCTATTGTCTTTTACAGTTTCTTAATAAAATTATCCTTTATGTTCAAACTGTTACCTTTATACATGAACAACTCTAAATATATAATTGATTTCATGTGTGTGGTTCACAGAATTCTTATTGATGGGGCCATCTTTAAAATGTTCTATTCTTTATACTGATCTTTGTCTTATTCTAATAAGGCTGTGACTTATTCCAGAATGTATAAGAATTGTTTTCATTATTTAGAAGTATGGTATTTGGGTTTTTCTTTGGAATGACAAAATACAGCATTTTTTGGATAAATATTGAATTTGCTAATATTTTTTCCTTAATTTGGTTCCATAGAATTAATGATCTCGGTGTTGGCTCCATATAAAGTTAGATGACATTGAAGAAGGTATATATGTATATATACATATATATATGCATACATATACATATATATATAGAGAGAGAGAGTGTTAGAGAGAGAAAAATGCTTATCAAAACTTATTGTACAAAGACCAATATATCTAGAGCACTTGTTTTGCAATTATAAAGGTATGGGGTCAAGTTTAGTTCAGATACTTGTTAGCTGTGCTACTTTGGACAAGTTACTTACACCTTTTAGCACTGATTCCCTTTGCAAAAAGGAAAAAATAGTATGTAATGACTAAAAGAGAGAACTTGTGAAAAAAAAATTGGTAAAGGGCTTGCTCTCTCTTTTTTCTGAGATTCTATTTATTTGAGAGAGAGAGCAAGTAAAAGAGAGAGCACAAGTGGGGGGAGGGGCAGAGGCAGGGGAGAAGCAGGCTCCCATGATCCAGAGATCATGACATGAGCCTAAGCCAAGTGCTTAACCAACTGAGCCACCCAAGCGCCCCCTTGCTCTCTTTCTGACCCTTTCAAAGGTACTCCTGTTCTTTAATTAACATACATGACTTAGCCATAATGTCCCAAACTGCCAAAAGGTAGGTAGTGACAGAAGTGACCGCATCAGCTCCACAGCCTGGGACAATGAGTTTTAAGTCTGAGAAGTTTCATGAAGAGTGTCCTGACAGCCCACCTCACCCACTACCATGGTATTGGTTCTTCTAAACAAAGCTACTTGCTCACAAACAACAAATATGTATTTTAAATCTCAGGTTTTTAATTAATAAGCAGTTTTCACATTTTAAAAAGATGAGTAGATACCTTACAATAACATTAGTATGCTTTGCAGTTAGTTGTATTCAGTGGTTAGAATACAATAATAGCCAGATTTGCTGTTAAGGGGACATCATCAGAGGCAAAGATGACAGGATTACCTTTAAACAGATTGTTGAGAAATGTAGGGATATCAAGAGCTTCAGAAGAACAGAAGCAACATGGGTTCCCAAATTTTGCAATGAATCCAGTGAGTCCAAGTAAACAAGCTAGTACAGGGTTTGGTGTTTATGTAGTATATATATCTATATAGATATAAATATTTATAGATATATGAGACATAGATTTATATAGAGATATATGTTCATAGATGCATGAGATATATATAGATAGATAATATTATATATCTATAGATAGATAGAGATATCTCAAATTCTCCAAGGCAGTTTAATTTCCTAATAATGTCCCATTATCCCTGAAAGAATAAGTGTGGCAATTATCTACATTTCTCAGAATTAGTCCTAGAATAGAAAAAGGCTCTTCTCTCTGAGGCAGTGCATTGTTATCACACCCTGAAGCATACAGGAGACAGAAAAAGTTCTAGCAGTGAAAGAAAGCTAATCCAGGTTAGATATAAATGGACCCACACAGCCTCTGCCTTTTGCCAGCAGCACCAGACTAACAGTGTAGAAGCATGGCCAGTCTCTGAAATTCTACCATGTGGGGAAGACCAATATGAGAACATTTTCTTCACAGTGTGGAGGGAGATGATGTATCCAAAATCTAGCACTTAACTTTCAAGGAATAATGACTGCCCTTGGAACAAAAGGACAATGCTACCCCTTCCCAAAGTCAATGAGGGCACACCAGTAGGAGTAACCAATAGAAAGAGGTGTGTTTCACAGTGCAGAGAATTCAAGGCTCATTAGCAATACAGGATCAACAGGATGGCACGAAAAGGAGACCAGAGTGACAAATCACAGGAACTCGTCCCAGAACACATATGAGGCAAACTTTAAAACAAACAAACTAAGACATGATGAGGGGGAGGGAGATAAAGATGGAGTGGGGCTGATGAACAGCACACAGAACACACTTTGAGAGAGCTAATTCTCAGCAATATATCAATGGAAGACTTCTGTCATAAGAATGTTGCTGTAAGAAAATGAAATTGCATTTCATTGCATGATGGTGAGTACTATGATATATGAACTATATGAATTTAGTAAGCTATCCCTTGGGACATCTACTTTATTTAAAATATATAACCAAGGAATTTATGAGCTCCATCATTTCATGGAACAAATGCAAGCCATCATGCAGAATTCTTCTTAACTTCTTACCACAAAATTTGCAACTTTATACACTTTCACATATTTTTTGTTTACTATTTCTTTCTACTACTGCAATGGATTGAAAACTTCTGTCCCCCTAAAATTCATATGTTGAAACCCTAATCCTTAAGGTGAATGTATTATGAGGTGGAAACTTTGGAAGGTAACAAGGTCATGAGTGTAGAGCTCTCATAATGAGATTAGTGTCCTTGTAAGAAGAGGCACCATAGAACTTGCTCTCCCTCTCTTCTTCTCTCTCCCTCTTCCCCTACCCTACTATCTTTCTCTCCCTCCACCACATAAGCACTGGAGAAGGCTGCCATCAACAAGCCAGGAAGAGGGTCCCTGCCAAGAACCAAATTGGTGGCACCATGATCTTGCACTTCCCAGCCTCCAGAAATAAATGCTGGTTTTTTAAACTACCCAGGCTATGATATTTTTGTTATAGCAGCCCTAATAGACTAATACCATTACTATGGGAAAATTCAATTTGAAACTGATCTTCCACCAATGCTCTGTACGTTAGCCCCTTACCACTTGCCCAAGAAGTTCACTTGTCTTTTCTTACCTACATCTTCCACCTTCACATTTTCTACTCACTTTTTCCTACCAGCAGGTAAACATGCTGAAGATTCCTTTTACTTAACAAACAAGAACCTCTCTCTGTAAAATCCCTGTTCCTCACAGACACTGCCCTCATTCCTTCCACTCACAACTCTCTTTAGATAAATAAAGGCCAATTCTTTTACATACTTTTTACCCCATATTCATTCTTTAATCCATGGTAATCTGACTTCTTCCCCTACTTTCCCCCAAAAGTGCCCTTTGCCACCTGACCAATCATTCAATTTATTATATTTCTGTGTTCTTATCTTACTTAGCATTTGGGAAACATTTAATGGTCTTGGTCATTATCTCCTTCTTGAAATTCACCATCTTCTCCTAGGTTTTTCTCTATTGTTATCAATGCCCTTTAATGGTTCTCTCTCCATATATATTTCAAAGACTATTGCTATCACAGCTTCTCCCAATCCAAACATAGTTTCTGGGCAACGGTCTGTATTCACCTGGATCTGGCAGCTACTTTGGTGTTCAGGACTATCAGTTTTCCATTGCTAACCCAGATCACAGTTCCTGAAATTCCTATAAGCATTCCCATAGCACATTAACTCTGACATATTCATGTGAATTTATCATTATCTTCCACAAACTGGCCAATCATCAATTTAATGGATGATTCAAAAAGCCTACACGTTATCCTTCTCTCCTTTTAACCCTCAAAAAGTACCCTTTCCATCCACACTCACAAAAACAAGCCAGTCATATTCTCCTCACTTCCAAATGCAGTCAACTTCTCTTCAGCCAGTTCTACAGCCCTAGATCATAGATCGCTCCTGGATAGGTGTAATTGGAGTCAGAGAGCCTAGTGGTTAAGAGCATAAGTTTTCCAGATTGTGATTGAATTCCCAACTCTGCCATTGATTTCTTATGCTACTTTAAACAATTTACTTAATCATCCTAAACATTCATATGTTTGTTTATAAATCTGTCTCATGTGTTTTATTGACATGAACTACTACCCAGAGCTCAGTCATCAGGGGCTAGTGACCAAAACTTAAAACCATCAATCCACTGAGCTATAACTACCCTAGGCTGAAGCTAAATAAGGAAGCCTACCTTCACTATTTCAAAACCAAATCCCATAGGCTGAGGTTTAAAGCAGGAATTTTATACTCATATGCCAAGAGGGGCCCGCAAGCACATAAGTGAGTGATATGGGTAAATGTATACTGCGAAACAATGGGGACTGGGCTAAAAGGAGAATGCAGGCCTTTTCTAAAGGGAACAAACATTGCTCAGCTCCAGTGTATTATTCTCGGGTCTTCTGGATGGTTTTCTAAATCTGGAAATCCAAAATTTGATGTGAGACCACTCATTTTAAAATACGGCCTATTTAAATAATGAGAAACAAAATAAATCAGATGGGGCGCCTGGGTTGCTCAGTAGGTTAAAGCCTCTGCCTTCGGCTCAGGTCATGATCTCAGGGTCCCGGGATCGAGCCCCGCATCAGGCTCTCTGCTCAGCAGGAAGCCTGCTTCCCCCTCTCTCTCTGCTTGCCTCTCTGCCTACTTGTGATCTCTCTCTCTGTCAAATAAACAAATAAAATCTTTAAAAAAAAAAAATCAGTGGGGCCTATCCAGTTGTAGTGAATTATCAGTTTATGATCTTGGCCTTAAACTAATGAGAAAGAAGACAAAAATCTGCAACAGCCAATAGATAAGTACTAATTTGTCATGTCTATGAATGCCCTTACCTTAGATTACCCAAGAGCAGTTCCAAAGATTCAATGTTATCCTCAAGCACCTCCTAACATACAACCTCTCACTCTCAGCAGAAAATCTTGATCTTTCACATTAGTTAACATTAGTAAACAATCTCCTTTTTCCCATTCTCAGTCTACAAAATTGCTCATCATTGGAACCATCTAACCTCAAAGAAGAGGTGGACTTTCTCCTCTTTAAGGGATTCCCCCGACAATTGCCTTTAATATACCCCCTCCGTTAATTATCCTCTTCTCTCAAAGATCTTCAATTTCATCCTTCTGCTTAATTTAGTGACAGTCTCCTCTTGAGGCAAGGGACCTCCTTTGGCCTACTGCCCCTTCTTTTAAATTTCCTTTAAAGTAAAGCTTATTTTTGTACTTTTTAATGAGATTTATTATTATATTAGCATGGATTTACAGAACAAGAAGCCATCATTTTTATTGACATCTGTGAAGTTTCCTGACTTTCAAAAAATGTCATTACTTAGCACCATTTGTTTATTTGATAAATACTTATTAGCCTCATATATACCAAGCACTGCTCAAGAGTGATCTATTCTAAATCCCAGCTGAACTTGAAGCGACTCAGCACAATTAACCCATTCTGCCATGGGTCATGGATCTCCAGTTTGCATGCCACAGAGACAGAAAAAATCAAAGAATAGTAATGGACTCATATTGTTTATTCTACAGGAAATGCTTATCTATCAGCACAGCGAATGTTGTTACTACACACTAAGTCTTAATCATATTACAATAAGTTTGGATTAATTATCTTACTGATTTTTAGTTTTTTGACTACACATGGCAAGGCAAAAATTCCAAATGTAAGGGAGAGATTATATTTCTGAAAGTTTCAACACAAGTGCCCGGATATAAGACTGACAGGCATGCAGAAAACGTGTGCAATTGTTCTGAGGGGAAAACTTTTGTTTTAATTGCTGCCCATAATCATGATTTTCAAATCATGAGTCAAAACCTTAGAGAAGATTATAAAATCAATTTAGTGAGCATTTTTAAAGGAAATTATATAGGAAAATAGGAAATAAGGTGCACAGTTCATATAAAAAGGTAGTAACTATGTCACATAAATTATATGACACAATTATGTCACAAAATATTGGTGTGTGTGTGTGCCTGTACAGTAGATTACAGTATAAAATGTATTTTTTAAGATTTTATTTATTTGACAGAGAGAGAGATCACAAGTAGGCAGAGAGGCAGGCAGAGAGAGAGGGGGAAGCAGGCTCCCTGCTGAGCAGAGAGGGGCTGGATCCCAGGATCCTGAGATCATGACCCAAGCTGAAGGCAGAGGCTTTAACCCACTGAGCCACCCAGGTGCCCCTAAAATGTATTTCTTACTGTGGTAAAAATTATGGTTAAAAAAAAAACATATATATATATATATTTAGAAGCATATATATATTTATTTAAATATATATTTAAATATATATTATATATTTATTTATATTTAGAAGCATATATATATATGGATTCACTAGTTGTGTTTTATAAGATTCATAAATGAATAATCTATATTCCTCTGTATATGCCTTTTTTACTTCCCAGTCTCAATCTGTTATTTCTGCTTCAGCAAACTCACCAAAATAGCTCTTAATAATGTCACTAATGGCCTTCTACTTATCAGATTGGGTGTAACCTCCTTCAGATACATTCATAACTGAATTCTCTGCAGTGCTGAACATTGTCCATATCTCTTTCTTAAAACTTGCACTGGCTTTGGCTTGTGTGACATAATTTTCTATATGATCCTTCTGCTCTCTCCCCAGTATTTCCCTCAAGATTTTATTTTCTGGTTCTTTCACTCAGTCTTCCCCTGAAATGCTGGCATTTCTGCAGACAAAGCTTGGGCCTCAGAGATGACACACACACACTAAGATGGAACTTTATCTCTGCCACTTATCACCTCCAATACTACCTCCCTGGCCCTGTTTACTACCACCTCTTGCCTGGATTATTGCAATAGCCTAATCACTGGTCTCCTCTTCTGTCTATGCTCAAAGAGTGGCCAGAGTAACCCTTGTAAAAGGCAAGTCAGACCATCTCATTGCTTTGATCAGAAACCCTCCCTGGCCCTGTGACCTCCTTCAGATCTTTGCTCAAATAGCATCTTCATAGTGAAGAGCTCCAAGCTTCTCTCCTTAAACACATAATTTTACTGCCACTATAAGATGCCCCGTCTCCTGCTTTACTTTTCTCCAAAGCTCTTGTATAAAATACTATGGAGTTATTTATTTTGTTTACTGTCTGTCTCCTCTTATTAGGGCATAAGATCCAGCGAGATAAGGAGGTCTGTTTTGTAGAATACCACATCCCCAGAATCCAGAATTGGAGGCCCACATGGGAGACCAGTAACACTTACTGAAAGAATGAGTGACTATCATCAATCATGTATTCTTGTGATGAAAATGGGCCTCAGAGTACACATAGGTTATGTGAGTCCCACACTATACTAGGTAGTTCTATGTGTAACATGATTTTTAAGAGAGTTTTTAGCTATTAAGCAAATAAGAAATATTTCCAGAAGTTGTCTGAAATTCATAACCAAGTCTTTTTTTAATTATTTTTTTTAGAAACATACTACAATAGTTAATTTTATTTGTTCAAGGGCTCATATTGCAAGCATTAAACCAAGCATAGGCTTTGATTCTGTGAGCCCAGATTCACATATTTAGGAAGATAAAAGCAAACTGTGATACATGTATATGGATGAAAAAGTAAAGGCTCACAGTTAATCTCATTGTAGTTTTAAATTTCTACAGCCTAGAAGCCAGGATTTTTTTTTTTT
>CM053604.1:101583554-101627622 GCA_028646535.1 Procyon lotor
GAACAAGGGATGTCTGTATGAAAAAATTTACGGCTATGTAATAAGGATAAAATGGATCTGTAATTAATAAGGTGAGACTTTTCTTGCTTTACTCAGACCCTCCATAAAATACTATATATGAATGTTTGTAGCTACCATGTTTCTCTAGCATGCCCATTTGAAATAGGCCTCTTTTACCTGCGACTCTATTAGCCACGTCACATTTCATTACTACAGGTGTGACTAATACCAGGTAATAAGTAAACAATGTTGAACTCCATCAAGCCTATCCTAACTGTAACTTAGAATCACACAAAGGCAAACCAACAAGCAATGCAATATCCCCAAGTTACATTTATCTCGATATTCAGTAAAACCAGTTTCCAGTCTAATATGTTTTGGTAGCACAATCTTCTGGAGAATTTACATTTAAAAAAAAGACAATAGAGAATCAAGTCTACATCTGTTAATGATGAAAATCTCAAGTTTTTACAGAAGAGATTAATAAGACTTCTGAACAGGCTTTTAATTCCACACAATGTTTCATTGTGTTTAATCTCTGTCTCATCTCAAGTATATTTTAAGCAAATGCTTTATTGACTAAACACGGGGTAAATAAACCAGAGTCAAAGTTGTAAATAATTACATCCATAAACAGTTTTCCACTTACAGAAGGAAAATTACATCTAAATTCTTGGTTTGCTTTCAATTTTATGGACTTTTTCAATGTTATCTTGAAACAACCACATTCTCCAGTAATAGACTTCATCCCCTCCTACCAGTCTATTATCACTCACATTAGCCATTGCACTGAAAGTCTATGGCATACTCAGCATATTGCCAAATAGAAGAATGAAAAAACTTACCCCTACTAATATGTGTCCTCCTACTACCCATCTGAAATACGTACAAAAGATTAAGCAAATTTTCCAAGTAAGCTTACATAGATGACTATTTACAGTTCTGTGATCTGTGACTTATTTGGCACAGAAAATGAGAAAATGAAATGAAAAGACAAAACTTAGTTAAAAGACATATTATGCATATGTAGTATGGCTATATTTATATTCCTTTAAAGGTACTTGAAATCATGACATAATCAGCTTATCTCTGTTTTGCAAGTTTTTAAAAAAATTTTTATATTAACTTTTCTTTGGTGATTTTATCAGGGGAAAACATGTCAGAATTTTGGTTGTCAAAAATGCCAACCCAAGCAATGTATGGTCACAACTCAAATATACCAGCCTTTTCCAATCACATCATTTTTCTAATGAGTAAAAGTCACTTCCCACAAAGCAATGACAGAAATAAACTGAGAGATTGTAGCTACAAGAAAGTTAAGGATGACTCTGATTTTATGAGAAAGCCACTGTCATTATAAATAATATATTCTTTAAAAAGGAATGAACTTGAAACGTTCCAGTTTAGATTAGAAGATAATATTTACAAGGCATTTTTTGAATACTAGAAAACATAACTATGAAATGGAATTGTCAAATATAAAGAGGGCAACCTAAAGGCAAACTTGCATGTCTTTGTAAGTATCCAGTCTCAGTGTTTAAGAGAGGAAAGCAATTTTCCAAAATGTACAAAGCATTTTGAAAAGGTATTTGGAAAGACTTTTCTCCCTGTAAGCTCTGCTTATCAACATATTTATAGTTAGATAATGCAAAAGCTATTTCTTTATTCCTGTGATCTGCCTTGGATCTTCAAGAATAAAGAAAAATACCTTTTTCTGTAAAAACTATTCAACCTATCTAGGGAGCTGGAACTACATCTAATATCACTGAGAGAAACTCTGGTTGTTTACTTGACTTACCAATAAGCAAATGACCCAGCACTCTGCTAGTGGAAAAAAAATAATAACCATGGAAAATAATAATAACCAAATACCTGAGAAGAAGGAGTTATTGTTAGCATCTACCACTTGATTAAAAGGAGATTAAATCAGGAAATAAGATGGTTTAAAGCCATGCAAAAGAAAATTTAGAACAGGTTTCTTTCCCCCCAAATATGTTTATTTTATTTTTTCAATGTTACAAGATTTATTGTTCATGCACCACATCCAGTGCTCCATGCAATATGTGCCCTCGTCAATACCAACCACCAGGCTCGCCCAACCCCTCACCCCCACCCCTCCAAAACCCTCAGTTTGTTGCTCAGAGTCCACAGTCTCTCATGGTTTTAATTGTATTGATCTGAGTGTATATATAACCTATAGTCTCTTTTATTGGACAGATTTACTGAGGCCAGTGAAGATTTCATTAAGTAACACAGGTTATGAGATAATCTTGTTTTTTTCTAGTAATTTTTATTTACAAGCTGTCTTTTGTCTAAGGCATACTGAGCAGGAATAGGAATTGCTTTTACCAGAAAACTGAACATGTAACTATTCAGGCAACTCATGGAATAAGTTAACATGGGAATAATGTTATGGGAATAATGTTATTATATTATGACATAATATAATAATATTATTATAAATAAATAAAATATAATAAATATAATTAAATTATATATTAAATATATATTAAAATAAATAACTATAATATAAATAAATATAATATAATAATGTTATTATCCCTCAATAAACATAGGAATAATGTTATCTATCATGCCACAGGAGTGGAGTGCTTTTAGCATTACTACTAAAAGATACCAATTACCAAATCAACAGTCTTCCAAGTATTCTGCTCTTTACCAATAAAAAAAGATAAATTTGCAGGTTGTTAAATTATTTAAACTGTATTTTATCTTGAAAGGGTAATCGATACACTCCTTACTTTTACTTCTTTTTTTTTCCCCTCCTTGACCCTGCAATCTGACCAAAACCTCATTATTCCAAAATATGACTCTCATTGAGATTGCTAGTGACCGCCTAGAGGCCTACACCCTTCCCCCAATCCTCTACCACCTGGTCCCAAGCCCCCCTAATGTGCCTCTCTATAGCCTCAGAAAATCATGATAGTCTCTTTGAAAATCAGAGAAGATTATAGAAACAGCAAGATAAATTCTAGAGTTCCTTTCCCTCCACAAAGTACTCTAAGATTTTTGCTAATAGCCAATGCTATCAGAAGCTAGGGATGCCACGCATGAGAGAAGACACATAAGCTTTGTTCCCTGAAGTATAGGGCTTGGCAAGATTCTGAGGAACTGGAGACCAAGGGCAAGACCTAATAAACTATACTTCTGGAGAAAAACTTGGCACCTGTGACTATGTCATCCTGAGAAGGTTGACTTAATAAACTCTGGTATCTCCTGAACACCAAAGGATAGAGAAAGTACATCAGGTGAACTGAATCTCTCTGCCCTTGAGACCATGTTATTACAGAGATAATTTAGAACTGAATAGCATCTCAAGAACCAATTTAATTGTCAATTCTTTCTCTACTTTTTTGATATATAAATCTTCTTGCAGACTATGGCCAATTTTACAACCCAGGAATACTTTTCTCAAAAACCTAGGAGCCATTGCTTTGAAATGTAGGGCATCAAGAAAAATAATGCCAAGAAGACACAGACCATCTGAATAGGCCCATATCTATTAAAGAAATTCAATAAATCGTTGGTAACCTTCCAAAACAGAAAGCAGAAAACAGATGGGTTCACTGGTGAATTCTATAAAACTCTTAGAAGAAATTACATTAATTTTTTACAATAACTTTCAGAGGAGAAAAGCAGAAGAAATATTTCCCGACTTTTTCTATAAGGCAAGCATCGCTCTAATACCAAAAGCAGGCAAAAACATTATATGAATAAACTACAGACCAACATTTCTCATGAAAATAGATTAAAAAATCCTCAACATAATATTAGTATATTGAATTTTTAAAAGTATAGAAAGAATTATACATCATGACAAATTAGGATCAATCTCAGGTATCCAAGGCAGGTTCAACACTCAAAAATCAATTAATATAAGGGCGCCTGGGTGGCTCAGTGGGTGAGGGCCTCTGCCTTTGGCTCAGGTCATGATCTCAGGGTCCTGGGATTGAGCCCCACGTTGGGCTCTCTTGCTCAGCAGGAAGCCTTCTTCCCCCTCTCTCTCTGCCTGCCTCTCTGCCAACTTGTGATCTCTCTTTCTTTCTCTTTCTCTCTGTGTCAAATAAATAAATGAAATCTTTAAGAAAATCAATTAATATAATCCATCAAATCAATAGGCTAAAGAAGAAAAATATCATGTAATCATATTGATAGATATAGAGAAAGCATTTGACAAAATTCAACTTCTATTCATGTCAAAATCTCTCAGCAAACTAAGAATATCCTGGAAGGGAACTTCCTCATCTTGATAAAGAATATCTATAAAAGTCCTACAACTAACACCTTCTTTAATAGCAAAAACTCAGGGGTACCTAAGTGGGTCAGTTGGTTGAACATCTGCCTTTGGCTCAGATCATGATTCCAGGCTCCTGGGATTGAGCCACATGGGACTCTCTGTTCAGTGGGGAGCCTGCTTCTCCCTCTCCCTTTGCCTGCCACTCCTGCTGCTTGTGCTCTTTCTCTCTCTCTCTCTCTTTCTCTCTCTCCGTTGAATGAATGAATGAATGAATGAATGAATTTTAAAAATTGTAAAAAAATAGTGAAAAGCTCAAAGCTTTTCTCAGGAACAATGCAAGGATGTCCCTTTTTTTTTCTTTTAAGATTTTATTTATTTATTGACAGAGAGACACAGCAAGGGAGGGAACACAATTAGGGAGAGTGGGAGAGGGAGAAGCAGACTCCCCACAGAGCAGGGAGCCTGATGCAGAGCTCAATCCCGGGACCCTAAGACCGTGACCTGAGCCTAAGACAGCTGCTTAATGACTGAGCCACCAGGCACTCCCAAGGATGTCCCTTTTTACCACTCCTTTGCAATATGGTACTGGAAGTCTTTGTTAACACTGTAAGTCAAGAAAGGGAAATAAAAGATACACAGATTGGAAAGAAAACATAAGACTATCTTTGTTCATAGATGACATAATAGTCTATGTAGAAAATTTGAAAAAAAAAAGACAAACAAAACAAACCAAAAACCCTCTTGGAATTAGTGGGTGCTTGCAGCAAAGTTGTAGGATATAAAATTAATATATAAAAGTCAACTGTTTTCTTATATACCAACAATTTACAAATAGAATCTTAAATTAAAAATGCAGTATCATTTGTATTAGCATCCTCCTCCCAAATAAAATATTTGGGTATAATTCTAACAACATGTATATGATATGTATGAGGAAAACTGTAAAACTGATGAACAAAATCAAGGACTAAATAAAGGGAGATATATTCTATATTTATGGGTGGAAAGACTAAATACTGTTAAGATGTCAGTTCTTCCCCAACTTGATCTATAGATTCAATGCAATTCCAATAAAGATCCCAGCAAGTTATTTTATTGATATAAGCAACTAAATCTAGCATTTTTATGAAAACACAAAAGACCCAGAATAACCAACACAATACTAAAGGAGAAGAACAAAATTTAAGGACTGACCTTACTGGACTTCAAGATTCACTATAAAGCTACAGTAATCAAGACAGTGTGGTATTGCCAAAATAATGGATAAATAAATGAAACAGAATAGAAAGCCCAGAAATAGACCCTTGTAAGTATTGTTGACTGATCTTCGACAAAGGAACAAAGGCAATACAATGGAGCAAAGAGCATAATCTCTTCAAGAAATAGTACTAGAATAACTGGACATCCATATGACGAAGGAAGGAAGGAAGGAAGGAAGGAAGAAAGGAAGGAAGGAAGGAAGGAAGGAGGAAGGAACAGAGGGAGGGAGGAAGAAAGGAAGGAGGGAAGAGAGAGAAAGAAAGAAAGACAAACTAGATATAAAAGTTAACTCAAAATGAATCTTAGACCTAAATGTAAAACACAAAACTATAAAAGTCCTAGAAGATAACACAGGAGAAAACCTAGATGACCTTGGGTATGGAGATGATATTTCAGATAAATATCAAAGACATAATCCATGAAAAAAATAATCGATAAACTGAACTTCATTAAATTTAAAAACTTCTGCTTTGTGAATGGCAATTATCAAAATAAGTAGAAGACAAGCCACATGCTGGGAGAATATATTTGCAAAAGTCACATCTAATAAAGGACTGTTATCCACATATACAAAGAAATCTTAAAACTCTACAACATGAAACCAACTTGATTAAAGAATGGGCAAAAGACCAGAACAAACACTTCAACAAAGAAGGTATATAAATAAGCTGGCAAAGAAGCATATGAAAAAATGCCCCACATCATACGTCATCATAGAAATTTAAATTAAAATGAGATACCACTATACACCCATTAGAAAAGCTAACATCTGGAATGCTGACAATGCCAAATACTAGCAAGGATGTGCAGAAACAGGAACTCTCATAAATTGCTGGTGGGAATGCAAAGTGGTACAGCTACTTTGCAAGATATTTTGACAGTTTCTTGACAAAACTAAACATACATTTACCGTATGGTCCAATAATAAGCACTCATTGGCATTTATCCAATGACATTGAAAACTAATGCCCATGTCCAGACAAAACCCTGCCCACAAATACTTATATCAGCTTTATTCATACTTGCCAAACCATGAAAGCAAACATGATGTCCTTCATAGGTGAATGAAGAAAACTGGTACATTTGGACAATGGGATATTATTTAGTGCTAAAAAAATGAGCTATCAAGCCATGAATATAAAAACAGAGAAGAAACTTAAATGCATATTAGTAAAAGAAGCCAATCGGAGAAGGCTAATTACTATATAATTCCAACTATATGACATTCAGAAAAAATCAAAACTATGGAGACAATAAAAATACCATTGGTTACTGATGGGGGTAAGGGGTGTGCCAAGGAATGAATAGGCAGAGCATAGAAGATTTTTAGAGTAATGAAACTACTCTGTATGATACTGTAATGATGAATATATGTCATTATACATCTGTCCAAACATATATTGTACAATACTAAGAATGCATCCTAAGGTAAATTATGGATTTGGGATGATCATTTGCAGTTATTATGAATGTAGTTTCATCCTTTGTAACAAATATACCATTCTCATAAGTGATACTATGCATGTGTGGAGTTAGAGCGCGTATTAGAAATCTCTGAACCTTCTTCTCAGTTATGTTGTGAACCTAAAACTGTTCTAAAATATTGCCTTAAAAGACCAGAAATAGGGGGCCTGGGTGGATTCATCAGTTAAGTGTCTGCTTTCAATTCAGGTCATGATTCTGGGGTCCTGGGACTGAGTGCCATGTTAGGCTCTCTGCTCAGTGGGGAGCCTGCTTCTCTCTCTCCCTCTGCCTGCTGCTCCCCTTGCTTGTGCTCTCTTTCTCTCTGTCAAATAAATAAACGAAAGTACCTTCTTTTTTAAAGGCTGAATAATATTCTATTGTTTGTATATATTTTTTATATCCATTCATCCATGGGTAGACATTTTCATTGCTTCCATATTTCGGCTATTGTAAATAATACTACAATGAACATAAGTTGCGAATTGTGCAAATATCTATTTAAGATCCTTAAAAGATAAGGAAATTGTGTCATATGTGACAAAAGGATGAACCTTTGAAGATACTATGCTAAGTGAAATAAGCCAGTCATAGAAGGACAAATACTGCATGATTTCACTCACATAAGATATCTAAAGCAGGGAAACTCATAGAAGCAGTAAGTAGAATCATGATTAACTATAGGTTTGGAAGCAGAAAATGGTGAGTTACTTTTCAGTGGGAGTTGGATTCAGTTATGCAAGATAAAAAAGTTCTAAAGATCTGCTGTACAATATTATACTTATAGTTAACAATAGACCACCTTCAAATTTTGTTAAGAGGGTAGATCTCATGATCTCATATTTTTGTATTTCTTTTTTAACTACAATTAAAAACAAAAAAAAAGTAGTGCTCTTATTTTCCAGTCTTTGTAGGAGGGTAGGAGCCTAACTTCAATAAGCATCAATTAGTAAACCAGATGGCCTAATTACATTGACCAATCCACCTGCTAAATCCTCAACTGCTCATCAAGACACTTAGCTGTTGGCTCGTATATCACAGGCCCACAGATATAGAAGTTGTAGTGCTTTCTACCCTCTGTGGAATATTCCAGTAGCAAGACTCAGCCACAATGAATTAACAAAAAAACTTAGCATCTATTTTGGAGGATTGGCAGCCAGAGATATGAGGGATATTAGAGTAATCAGAAAACTTGCCTAGAAAAATAGAAAATCTTCCAGAAAAAAAAAATGAATATTTGAATAAAATTTAGTTCAGCTCATGCACATACATAAGCATGTATGCATGCACAAATGTGCGTGCACACATATGGAAATAAAAAACTTGGTTTCCAAACTCAAGATTTCGTTAAATGAAATGGAGTGGCTTATTGCCACCAGGAAACAAAATCATGGCTTGAAAGACCAAGAGTTATATTACAAAGATCAGATCAAAACAAACAAGAAATATATTCGGATGGAAAATATGAGGGAAAAGATAAGAGATTTGGAAGACAGATACAGTAGAACTAATATCCAAATGATTGAAATTCCAGAAAGATAAAAAAATAAAGAACAGCAGGAGGCAAAGTTACTGAAGACAACTGAACTACAGTAGAAGAATTTTCCTAAGCAGAAGAATAATGTAAATGGGCATTTGAAATGGCTCACCAAGTTGTAGATTTTACTGATAAGACATATTCTTAGGCCTGTGCAATCAAAATTTCACAAGTCTGAAAACAAAGAAAATAACTTATGAACTTAAAAACACAAAGGAGTTGCCTAAGAGAAAAGAAAACCAGACTGGAATGAGATTTCTCATATGAAGCCCTGTACACCAGAATAAAATTTACAACTAATTGAAAGACAAGCCTGACAACCCTAGAATTCTATCACCAGCCAAAACACCCATCATCCATCAAAGTGAAAGAACAATGTTTGAGAACAGGCAATAAGAGAGAGGGTATCACCCATATATAGTATATGAAGAAAATGCTTGCAAAAATACTCTACCAAACAATCAGATCAGAAATTTCAAGATGAGGGAAGATGAGTCAAGCAAGGATTAGTAGGTGGACTGAAATACTTGGGTCCTTGATTATGAGTCCTCAGAAAGTGAAGGTAATCATTTAATGATAATAGAAGAGTACAGTAAGGCAGTTTGAAACTATATATAAAAAAATAGCTGTTAGCCTTTATGTTCTCTATCCATAATAAAGTTAAAAATGAAATGAGAAAAATATACCATTCAACATAAACATCATAAGCATTTCAAAAAATGGTATGAGACATATGATATATGAAAAAAACATAAAATTGTATTAAAAGTTATCAAACAAGATCTGAACCAAATAGGAAGGTCCTTAGATGGGAAGCCATAGTGTCATAAAAGTAATAATTTTCCCCAAACTTAGCACATACATTTAATGGGATTACAAACAGAATCCTTACAATGCTTTAAAAAGAATTGGATAAAATAATTCAAGATTTACAGTGAGAATAAGTGTCCAACAACAGTTAATAAAATCACATTACAGAAAAACAATGAGAAGGTACTTAAGAACTTATGATAAAGCCACTGTATTATTACCACAATTATTATCTACTGGTATAGAAACAAATAGATCAATGGAATGAGAGAGCTAGAAATGTATCTCACTATATGTGATCAGTAGAAAAAGAATAAGTTATGAAAAATTATGTTGGCACAATGAGCTATCTAAAAATATAACAATTTATTCACATTTTATGCCATATGCAAAAAACAAATTCCAGAATAATTATACCTAATTGCAAAAATAAATTAAAAGGCAGCATATGTGGTCAAGGGATAAAAAATTCTAGACAAAACTGGAAGCCCACAAGTTATACATATGTGATTTAAAAAGGCAGGACAGCTCAAAAGAAATATGGGCAAAGGACTCTGAAATAACAGTTCACAGAGGAAAAAGATTTAAATTTACCAATACTTGGGAGAAATGCAAATAAAGCACAATGAAGTATCTCTTCACACTTATTAAGCTTCTATTAAAAAGATCTGTAATACCAAATAAGAGAGATATAAGAGAAAAAAATACTCTAACGGATTTCTGGGAGTGTGAAGAGTTATAGGCTTTTTGGAAAGCAATGTAGCAACATCTATTAGAATTATAAATGCATTTACTTTTTTACCATGAAATCCCACTCCTGGGAATGTATTCCATAGAAAAAAAGCCCCAGTTCATTAACACTTATGTACAAGATGATTATTGCTCCTCTGTTCATTTTCACCAAAAATAGACACAAAAACAAAAACCTTGTTATGTGAATGCCTATATATAGGGGAATGAATAAGTGAATGATAGTATATCATAAAATGGAATTTTATTCAGTCATTAAAGAGAGTGAATTAGAGATTTTCCAGTTGATCTGAAAGTATTTCCTTTGAAGGGTAGCAGCATATGTTTCCTCAAATGATGCCACTTTGATAATGATTATTTTGAACTGAAGGTCATTGAGAGGAATCAGATATAAGAAGAAAAGCTCTCTGCCCTCCCCCTTCTCTACCTGAAACCTGAACATAACTTCCTTTTGTGAAGGTGCCTTCTTCCCTATGTCCTGGACCAAGAAGGGGATAACAACTTTGTCACTGGAGACGAGATGACTCCAGGGACAGACTGAGGAAGAACCAACACAAACTTTACTAATTAGCCTTACTTACCATTAGTTTAATGTATATTTACCTTCTCTCAATTTGCTGCCCCTGGAAGCGCAAAGTCCTGTCTTGTCACTTCTCTACAAAATTATTATCCTTTGCTAAGATGCTACATAAGCCCAAGTCTAACACCCTTCTGAGTTATTCATCAGAGGTTTTTCTTGCATGAAGTACACTGCCTGTGTTAATAAACTGTTTTTCTCTTGTTAACCTGTTTGTTAGTGTAATTTAGAGGAACTCTGCCAATAAACCTAAGATGGGTAGAGGAAAAGTTTTTCCTCCCCGCACCTATGCAACTTTTCTGTTGAATCAGGAAAGGAAGGTACAGAAAAATGAATGAAACAGATTTTTTATGTTTTGATAACTGCAATATTAGTGATTATGAATATATATATAAATGCTTACAAATCACATAAAAATTATATCATATACAGTTATATAAAATGGAAGCATGGAAGGATAAATATTAGGATGTCACCAAGAATTTCTACACTTTGCAGGTGGTTTGTGTGGTGATTGGTGTTGAATATGAAAGAGAACAGAAATAAAAAATCAGGCAAAAAAATAGGAAAAAAGACTACTAAAAATTTAAAAGTATACAAATATGCAAAATTACACATGTGAATATAATTTTTAAAAATTACAAATGGTGGTCACTCTCTTATTTTTAAAGCTCTCTCCTTGGTGATTAAGGAAATTTTCTGTGGGGATGTTTAGGAAATGACAGAGAGGCAGTGGCCCCACAGGTTTTGGTACTAGACTACCAGAGCTCATGTCCCACCTTGTCAGTTACTGGAGGTAGGACTTCCATTGCATTGTTCACTTTTCCAAACTCAAAATTTCCTCATCCATGAGGTAAGGTTGTGAGAATAAAATGTGACTATGCAATTAAACTTCTTACCACAGTGCCTGGTACATATTAAGTGCTCAATAAATATTGGCTATTAATATCACTTTTATTATAGTTACTGCAAACCAATGCAATATCAGTCTCAGTTAGAGGAAAGGAAGACAGGTGGAAAGCAAGATGACTTTGAAGTTCAAGCATAAGTGATTTGAAATTGTCCTGTTATATTTTAAATTCTCCTTTCTCTGTTTTGATTAGGTATATAAAGTTAAAATCGCTTAATATTGTATCAAGATCCTCAAAATCAATCCCTCGCCTAAGTGCAATGACTCTCCTATGCCCAGACATTATTTGTTTCTCAAACAATTCCTACAATACCTACTCGAAGAATTGTTATCTGGGTCAAAGAGTGAACATGTTGACACATTTTATGATAACCTACTAGATGTCAGGCACTGTGCTGTACCTAGCAATACTGAAAAATATGTTCCATTTCCCACATTTTGCAGATAAAAGGACTAATATTCCCATCGTTTAGATGAATGTCAGAATTTGGGGTGGTTTTTTTTTGTTTTTTGTTTTAACTTTATTTATTTGACAGAGAGAGAGATCATAAGTAGGCAGAGATCAGAGATCAGAGAGGCAGGCAGAGAGAGAGGAGGAAGCAGGTCCTCCGCCGAGCAGAGAGCCTGATGCGGGGCTCCATCCCAGGACCCTGAGATCATGACATGAGCCAAAGGCAGAGGCTTAAAACCACTGAGCCACCCAGGTGCCCTCAAATTTTGTTTTGATGTTTGGTAAGTCTAGTTTCAATCCCCAGGCATATTCTAACACAGTTTGTTGTCATCAATGTATATTAGTACTCTATAATCAGTACATATTGTACAAATTCAAATGTAGCTGGATATTTAGTGGAAGTTTCAGTGGCCATAGAGTCTTGGTTGAGGTCCTAAAATTGAAGATAGCAGGTGATAAATGTTCTTCACACATTCTAAAGAGAGTTGTTAGACACTCCTACCCAGACTTGCTGCGATATATCTAAACATGTCTCTACCTTCCCTTTTTGTCACCTGTCATCAGTCCATCTAAAGTTGATAAGGTATTGGGGCTTTTTAGAAAAGTTCTTAGACTAGAAAAGAGGAGGATTGGGCTTTTCACTTCCCCATATCCAGACTATGTTCAAGAAGCATCCCATCATAGAAAGAGACAGCTATTGGGCATCTGAAACACAGGGTACTATGTCAGATTATAAGAGCACAAGACAGGAGACACCCTTTAACCTTTAAAATTGCAACTGTTCCTTTACTTCTAGTTCCTACCTCTATCTCAACCATGGAGGACCCATAGCTACAGAGTTTTAGGAAAAAAGAACTGTGAGAGCAAAATGGAGAAAGAGTGGAAAAATAGATAATGCCCTCCTCCCCTTCCCCATTGTTGATCTGGGGAATTCTTATGTCAGAACTGAGCTGGAAAGATGTCAGATGCCTTAAACTGAATTAGAGGTGAAAGTTACAATATGTAATTGTATATATTTTAATATCAGAAAATTTCTAATACCCAAGGACTATTCTTTCTGGAAAGATCTGGGATCTTCCTGAGATGTTCCCCAGTGACAGAGAAAGAAAAGTCAAGAAATTCAAAGAAGTCTATTGGAGGGCAGTGGCAAGAGAAGGAATAAGGCTATTTCATGATTATCCGTTATTGCCTGGTGATATAAGAAACCATTACTTCTACCCTCTGGTTTTTCCAACATTGTTCACATATGTTGCCCTTGAAATTCTGCCCACATCTGGTCTTGCCTTCCATGACCCTATTTCCATACCTTTCACAATGTCACTGTATAAATTAATATTTTCTTTTGTGCTCCCATAGCCTTAAACCCTACCCATCATTCACTACTGTATCCAAGAGTATAGTCAGACTCCTTTGAAATAGTAAGCTCCTTAAGGAAGGGTATGACATCTTGCCTTTTAATTCCTACTGATTAGCACAATATCTTACTCATATTAAATGTTTAGTAGGAGCTGATTAAACTGCTATGGAATGAATTGATCACTGAAATTAGTCACAGAATCCAGGATGTTGGTCTATCAGCTGTGCCCCTGTACCTCTAGAGGGTAAGACCAGAAAACTTCCCCCAGGCAGCAGAATAGTTTCTGCTTTTCTGAGGACTTGTCAGGTAAAAGTCAAGATAACTCTAACATAACTGAACACCCATGAAAATAGAGACAGGTGTTATCCATATATGAAGCAAACTACAATTAAGCTCCTACTATGTGTCAGCCTTAGAAATGAAAAGTAAAGAAGACAGCACCTACTCTGTTCTTTTAACTGATAATATTTACAACTGTTTAAAGTGGATCTCAGTTTGGAAAATGTATGATCATCATTTGCTGAGAGCAATGGCAGCTTAAACTCAGAGTTGATGAAACTCTGGTTGTGAGTTGTCAGTTCTATAAAATGAAGATATGGAAACTTAGGTAAGCATAAGCTGAGGGCAATAAAGCAAGCCATGGAACCACCAGCAGACCCTTCCACAGACATTTTTTACTGAGAGAGTGGGATGGCTGCATAAATCCCAACCCAACCACTGACTTAAAAATGACATGTCCTAAATTCATCCTAAGTATAAAAGCATCATTGTAACCATCACCAAGATGGCTTTACCACTCCCATCAGCTTGACTAACCTTTAGACAGGTTTCTTTCTGACTATAAAGCCCATCCTACTCCCCAACCTCTTTTGTTTTAGAGCATTTATTTTTTTTTCAAAGTTTTACTAACATAGAATGTATTGTTTGTTTTAGGGGTACAAGTCTGTGATTCTTCAGTCTTACACAATTCACAGCACTCACCGTAGCACTTACGCTGCCCAGTGTCTATCCCCATCCCTCACACCCTTCTCCCCTCCAGCAATCTTCAGCTTGCTTCCTGAGATTAAGAGTTTCTTAAGGCTTATCTCCCTCTCTGGTTTAGTCCTGTTTCATTTTTTCCTGTTCCCCCAAGCTCCTCTGCTTTCTTTTTCAAATTCCACCAATCAGAGAGATCATATGGTAATTTTCCTTTAAAAATCTGCAATTGTAAATTCTTTTTTAACCCCTTTGATATGTAAATATTTTCCTAGCCTCTAGCCAGTTTTATAACTCAGGAATATCTTTCACAGGGAGCCATGGGTCATTATTTTGAAATTAAGAAAGATAGTACCCTTATCTCCCAGTCTCTGTGGGTAGGTAAGGAGTCTAACTTCCATAAGCATCAAGCAAACACAGTGGCTTAATCACATTACACAGAAACTAAGCCCTCACTAAGTTCTCCCAGTACTTCTCTACTACCTTATCATAGTGCTTAAAACTTTTCTCCCTCTTGTTTCCATGGAGTTGAGTTTAATCTTTCTTCCCTATTGCAATAGTCTTGATAACATTCTTCCTTGTTTAACTCTGTTCAATGCAATTTTTCTTTGGTAACCACTGCATAGAACTTCAACTACAACATAGTTATGGTAATAACTATGATTAATAAAAAATATTTAATACCGGGGTGCCTGGGTGGCTCAGTCATTAGGCGTCTGCCTTTGGCCCAGGTCATGGTCCCAGGGTCCTGGGATCCAGCCCCGCATCGTGCTCTCTGCTCAGCAGGGAGCCTGCTTCTCCCGCTACCATTCCCCCTGCTTGTGTTCCCTCTCTCGCTGTGTTTCTCTCTGTCAAATAAATAAAATCTTTAAAAAATATATATATATAATACCAATTCTTGACACTATAAGCCATGCAAGGGTAATTTTGCCCAAAGGAACCATTTGGTAAAGTATGGAGACATTCTTGGTTATCACAACTAGGGGCAGAAGAAGCAAGAGGTTTGCTATTGGCATGTAGTGAGTAGAGAGTTTAGGGGTGCTGTTAAATATTTTAAAATGCACAGGGAGTCCCTCATAACAAATAATAATTTACTGCAAATGTAAATAACACATAGTTGAGAAATCCTGCTATAAACAATGAGGATCCTAAAAACATTCTTTTCTAGGTTTCAACCTGGCCAAAGAAATTAGTCTGTGCCAAAACCCTGCACCAGATCATTAGACTATAGTTCTTTTTTTTTTTTTTTAATTCCATCCATTTGTCAGAGAGAGAAAGAGAGAAAGAGAGAGAACACAAGCAGGGAAAATGGCAGACAGCAGAAGGAGAAGCAAGCTCCCTGGTGAGAAAGGAGCCTGATGCCCAGTACCCTGGGATCATGACCTGAACCAAAGGCAGATGCTCAACCAAGTGAGCCACCTAGATTCCCTATAGACAATAGTTTAGACTATAGTTCTTAAAAGCAGACAACTAAGAAATGACTATAAATAAGCTCTTGGGGACCCAGGGTGGTTCAGTTGTTTGATTTTGGCTCAGGTCATGGTCTCAGGGTTGTGAGACTAAGCCTCTCTGGTTGGGCTCCATGCTCAGCACAGAGTCAGCTCGAGATTCTCTCTCTCTCTTTCTCCCTCTGCCCCTCCCCTTGCTCTCTCTCTCTCTCTCAAATAAGTAAATAAAATCCTAAAAAAAAATCTTTGGAAGATAGTATTATTGAGAAACAGGAGTAGAATGAATACAATTTAAAGAATATTGAATTATTAAACTAATACCAAACGAGTTTGCATTTTGCATCAGTGTAGAACATGGTGCCCTTGTTGATGGTGTCCAGATTCTATACTAACTGTGGCAACATGAACCAGGTATTCAACTCTCAGGTTCAGTTTTCTCATGGCTATAAAAGAGGAATCAGAATCCCTCCCTCATACCATCGTTGTAAAGAGGCAGCGATATGATGCATGTTCCCTGCTTAGCGTGGTGTCTGACTTAAAGCAGACTCTTAGTATGGTAATGATTTTAAAATTGCAATAAGAAAGAAAAATAAAGGTCCCAGAATTGACTACTTAATAAATAAATGAGGAAATAAGTGGCATCTAATTAAGTCCTAAGTTTATCATTTACTATTTTGAGACCAAGCTAACTCTTCAAACACCATTATTTTTATGATAGTTTAAGATCCAGAAAATCCAATTTGTGGGCTTGCTGAGTCACTTTGGACTCTTAATCACATGAAGGTATTTCCTAGTAAGAATCTAATTACATGTTTAATTAGTCTATATAGGCTAATGAACTGCCACTCTACCATTATATCCTTTAGAGGTTCATCTCAGCGAGTTTAGATACACAGTAATAACTATGATTAATCTGATATAGACTGCCACCACCTATCACTGTCTTGCTGACAAAAGACTAGCCTTCAGTTATCCCATGGCTCCCTTGGGGAAATGGTAAGTTTTCAGATGCTTCCCTAGCTGGCAAGTTAACCCAAACAGGTTACTTGATTTCTTTTTCATTTACTCACAAGTAGTTATTGCAGCAATAATAAAGAACATATATCTAAATCATTTGTGGCACATTGATTTCATTTTATTTGGCAAGTTCACAATAAAAAAAAAAAAATTAAACACCTTTCTTTTCCCCTTCGCACACAGCTAGAAAAGCCATACCAGGACAAACTATCTTTAAATGGTTCTATGTGAATTAATTTGACTCATTTTGTAATGGAAAGCTCTAGCCCATCCTCATCAACTGCATTTGAAGTAAAAAAAACCTTAGATATTATGCCTTATTTTTGTTTGTACCACATTTAGACCTTCTATTATTTGTATTTGTCTTATGCATTCTTGGCAATATGCTAAACTGTCTGAGTTTCCTCAGGAGCCACATTTTAAATTTAAAAATGCATTAGTATATGAGAAGTAAAAGTACAAAATCCCTTAAGTCTCCACTCAATAATACACTACTAAATCAATATATAAAGAATGTTTTTAAACCACCAAACTACAGGAAACTAAGTTTAAAAATAGTGGATATCTTCCCCCAAATTTTCTAAGCTAATTTATCCTTTAAATAGACTTATCAGTTCCAAATTGAACATGATTTGGGTTTCTGAAATCTTGGGAACTGAAGAATATTTTGTCTCATTTTCTAGCCTTACATAAAGAAGAAATTTATTAAAATTTTAAATTTCTTCCCTCTTTACGAGTTCCAGAGGGTACATTTTGGTTAGTTCAATATGCTATTCCTACTTTAACTTTCTCATAAGTTCATTTTTCAATTTCATCCTAAAATTTTTTATCAAAGAATAAAATCTTCAGAGTACCAGTCCCCTCCTAATGTACTTTTGAAAAGGGAAACATTAAGTATAATTGCAATGAAGTACAGATCAGGACATAATGATAAGAAGAGCCCAAAAGAAATTATTAAAAGTGGTACAAAATTACCTTTTACAATAACCTTAACATGAGGGCAAGTGATTTGTTTGACATTCTGTCTAAAAGGGAAAACTTTTTATCATCTAGAAATCATTTATAGACATTGTTTGGAAGGACTTCTTCTATAAATAGGTTAGTACCAGCTGTAGATCTGTAGCTTACAAAAGTCAGCTTGTTATTTTGGAAAACAATAATGTTGTCTAAGTAAGAAAATATTTTAACAGTTTCAATCAGTGTCTCTCAACCTTGGTTGCACGTTAAAATTATCTCTGGAGCTTTTAAACACTGCAAGACCTAGACTACCCCCAGATCAATTAAATAAAAATATCTAGGTTGGGAAGAAGGCATTGGTATTTTTTAACACTCCCCAGGTGATTCCAATATTGCAGCCCAGGTTGAGAATAAATGCTTTAAAGAAATGGAAGGTTTAATAACAATAACCACTATAGCATAGAGTTAAAAGGAATATATGGATATATTTTCACAATTAAAAATATAATTAGAGTAGAAGGAAGAATTATGTCTCTACCCCTGCCCCCCAGCTATAATTTTCAGAATGAGGTTTAAAGCCACTGCTGGAGTAGATTTTTAAACTTTTGTGTTTTTCTTATAATACTCCAGCAAAACATTTAGATAATTTCTATATGTATATATTTAGGTTGATGCAATTTGATTTGACATGGCCATTAATAGTACTCTAAAGTGCGAACATAAATATTGCTATTCAATGGACTCTGAGTGAAACCAAAGATTCAGTCACTGGGTAGACAACTTTTTTCCCCAAATATAGAACAAAAATATGAAGTTTGGTATATTAGAATATCATAGTATAACAGAAAAAATAATTTTTGGATCCCTATATTAAATCTTGTAAAAATAAAAAAAATAAATTAAAATTAAAAAAGATAAATCTTGTAAAAATTACCATGACTAATACATTAACTTCTTTTTTAAGATTTTATTTTATTTGTCATAGTGAGAGAGAGATCACAAGTAGGCAGAGAGGCAGGCAGAGAGAGAGGGGGAAGCAGGCTCCCCGCTGAGCAGAAAGCCTGATGATGGGCTTGCCCAGGACCCTGAGATCATGACCTCAGCCGAAGGCAGAGGCTTTAACCCCCTGAGCCACACAGGCGCCCCAACATTAACTTATTAAAAAGTAGTTGAGGCCCTTTTAGGACCAAACTATGCTCTGGAGATACAAGGTATCTGAAAGATAGAGCTCCTGCTGTTATTGATGTACAGTCCAGCTGGTTGGCCTGTAAGTCAGGCTAAAGATTTTTTATCCTGCCTATAGAGCTACCATAAACCCAAGATATTGTTAAACAGTAGTAGTATATCAATTTCCAAATGAATTACTATTTGTTTATGTTTATCTATGTAACACATTTTCGGATCATCTTGGCTGGTATTCAATAACTTTCTTTAGGTCCCATCTTTAAAAAGACCAAGAAAAGACTAATAATTTAAATATCACTAGTTAAACTTGTGCAGGTTTATGAAAATACGTAGTAGATGACTCTCATATCTCTAGCTCACTCAAATTTGTTTCTTTCTTGCTTTCTCACCGTCTTTCATTTTAATCACCATCATTGCTATTGTCACAACTATCTAGGCAGAGTCTCTAATATGTAACTTGCAAATATTTCTGAAAACAAAACTAGCATTGGAAAATTATTATTGATACACTTAGAGTTTCTTCAGTTCTTGATTATATTTCCCATATAAGAGATTTATGCTCATTATACTGTTTTATAAGTACAAGAGAAAATTACTCATAATTCACCACTACAGCAACTATATTTAAATTTTGACATCTTTACAAGTTTTTCTCTCTCAAGCTTTTATAGTTAAAGTCATATTGAATTTAAAATTCTATATTTTACTCTGTGCAGCTTTTTAGTTTACATTATATTTTAAGAATTTAAATGTCATTAAGAACTCTTTATCAATCTTATTTGAAAGGGTATATAGCTGAAATTGTTAATATTACAGAGCACCTCAAGATCTTCAGAATATTAATTTAATAAACAAATATTTACATACACTACTTCATATATAACAGATACTATTCTAGATTCTGAGGATACAGAAATGAACAAAGATTCCTGCCCTGTAGAGTTTATATTCCTGTGAGAAGTAACAGACAATAATAAATAAATAAATAAATAAATAAATAAATAAATAAATAAATAAATAAAATTATTTCAAGGAGTGATTCTTGTTTTAACTGTCATGGATTCTGATACTAGATAGGGAGCCGGTTAGAGAGGGGAGGTGCTTAGAAGAATACCCACCTCCAAGCAGATAATGTCTGGTCTGAGATTTAATGATAAGCAGGAATCAACTATGTGTAACTCAAACATATGCAAAAGCAAGAAGAATGGAATAATGCTACCTTCCAGGAAATTCTTAGTTACCTGGAACAGATTTTCCTGAAGGTAGAGGCAAAAGTGACCAAGCCTTGAAAATGTCCCTTCCTCGCCAGTCTTCATGTTGTTTCCCTTGAGTCAGATCTCATTCTTTCCTCAGAAGTCACATAGAGACCAATTACTTTTTTATATCTCACCAATTACAAGAGAAATGATATAACCAAATTCCTCCCCCCAAATTTCTAAGCAAAGACATAGAACATATGATAGAATTAAACTTTATGCTATCCATTATTTTTACCATGAATTTCCCATGATTTTTGACATTTCAGATTTGTGTTGCTATTATTGTTATTGTCAGTTTTGGAGCCGAAATGTACCAGCTTGTACAAGTGGCTTAGTATTGCAGTTAAGAATATGGGCTATGGACAGATTCTAACAGTTAAGACTTTATCTAAGGTACTTAGGCCAGGCACAATTTCCTTATCCCAATAATAATAATGTGAGTTTTAAAAAAGATGGTGCAGACTACTGGGTATTTACCCCAAAGATACAAATGTAGTGAAAAGAAGGACCACATGTACCCCAATGTTCATAGCAGCAATGGCCACAATCGCCAAACTATGGAAAGAGCCAAGATGCCCTTCAACAGATGAATGGATAAAGAAGATACGGTCCATATATACAATGGAATATTATGCCTCCATCAGAAAGGATGAATACCCAACTTTTGTATCAACATGAACGGGACTGGAAGAGATTATGCAGAGTGAAATAAGTCAGTCAGAGAGAGTCAATTATCCTATGGTTTCAGTTATGTGTGGAGCACAAGGAAAAATATGGAGGACATTGAGAGAAGGAAAGGAAGGGTGAACTGGGGGAAATCAGAGGGGGAGACAAAACATGAGAGACTATGGACTCTGATAAACAAACTGAGGGTTTTGAAGGGGTGGGGGTTGGGGTGTTAGGTCAGCCTGGGTGGGTATTGAGGAGGGCAGGCATTGCATGGAGCACTGGGTGTGGTGTATGAATAAAGAATCTTGGAACACTGAAAAAATAAAATAAAATTTAAAAAAATAAAAATAAATAAATAAAAGAGATGGTGCAGAGAACTCAGCTTAGAGCCTGACAAAACAAGTCTTTAGAGAGGAAGAGAGGTGAGGAGAAGAGATTGAAAGAGATTAGGGGGTGTGGGGGAGAGAGACAGCATACATGCACACACACACACCTTGAGATTATTTTAAATATTGTGTGCATAAATATCTTAGTAGTGGCAAAACAAGGCTTTATTTAGTTTGCCTTCAATGGCCTCCTGAAAGTGCATTGCTCAGAAGACTGCATGTGTTCTGCTGACTCAGAAGGACAATCCATCAATTTTTACATGGATGGATTATATAATGCAGGATTTGGGGAATTTAAAATCCCAAATTCCACTAACACTTGGTCACAGATATGATGCTAAACTTCAATCAATCACAGTAGGGCATGAAAAAGAAATGCTAAGGTCTTCTTAACTTTCCTCACCTTTTCCTACTGTTCTCAAAGTTCTCACCCAGTAAGAACTCCTTCCACACTAATACGAATATTTTCAGGGACACTGTCTGAGGCCCAGGACTCCATATTTGCAATAGAACTCCAAAAGGCAAGTGGGATGACAGAATCCTGGACCCAAGGAAGGGAAGGAATTTAGAAAGAAACTAATAAAGTAGCTTCCACATTGTCCTCCTCAGAAATCCAGCACCCCTCAATAAGAGTTACCTCAGAGTAAGGAAAAGAGGGCCAATCATGTGGGCTTGAACCACAACACTTCATTTTCCTATTATATCTATGTATATAAGCACATGATGACCAGAGAGTTCCATGCCTGAACAAAACCTTGAAAACCACTGAGCCAGCAAGGCCCTTTGTAAACTGTAGTCTGATTTACAAATGCTAGTTGCTAACATTATTACTGCTGTTTCTTGGTTCTTGTGAAAATTTAAATGCTTTTTTATTGGGAAATTGTTTAATTAGATAATAAATCTCAAGAATAGGCATTGTTCCAAGTTAAAGATTTATTTTTGTCTCCACCATTCTGTGCAACAAGCACATTTAAAATGCTTCCTAAAGGGATTCATTTAGTGGAGGAAGCTGAAGCATTTGACTAAACTTTTCCATCACAAATTTGATTCACATGGGATCAACCCAGTTAGTCATCTTTTGGAGTAAAGAAATTCACCACACTTCCTGGTTGTTATGAGAATATCCAGGAAAACATTTCCTGCCTACCTCAGTCAGAAGTGAGGCCCTTAAGAATTTCCATTCAATTACTTCAACCTACATATTGAATACCAGGTTATAGCCAAATGTTAAAGAATATTGAAAAATAATAACAACAGGAATCCAGGTTAACTCAATACACATTATTTGTCCTAAAAAGGAGCAATACAACTATAGAATACTGTGTGGGACTTAAGTCAATAATAATAGCAAGTCATATAATGGTTGCTATATGCAAGGCATTGGTCTGTGCATTTTATATATATTAATTCACTTATTCCTCACAACAACCTCATGGACTTAACACCATGATTATCTTCTTTAATGAGGAAGCCTAGAAAGGTCTATATTGGAGCTAGGATTCAAACCCAGGCAGTCAGAGTGTAGAGATGATCACACACTGTTTTATTTTTTAGTTTCAGAGAGGTCAGGAATAAGAATGTATATTTTTATCTGAATTCTGCCAATTTTAAGTATGCTTTCATGCTTGATATCTTCCTTTTGCCCCTCTGAATCCATACCCCGCATTTTTCTCTCTCACTCTGTGCTCCAGAGTCTGACCTATATGAAGAGCATCGATAGGCTTCCAGCTGGGTTTAGTGCTGGAGATCAGAGGTCAACAGGAGTGTGAAGACAGCATATTTATTTTCCTGCTTCCTCCTAGTCAGGTCACTACTGGTCAGCTGCATTCCGCTGTTGAAACCATAGCAGTTCAAATGACTCACTTCACTCTGGATTCTGCTACCTCTCCCTTCTTTTGCCCCTAAAAACCTAAAGATAACAATAGTTCTCTGTTATTACAGTTGCTAGGGCACTGAACCATATTTGTTACTTTCCCTAAATCCTCACCACATCTTTGTAAATAGGCTTGCTCTTAAACATTCCTCAAATCAGGAATCCGAGCAGAGCTTCATCTTTTCATCTAGTTTACATATGACTGGACAGAAAAGTAAATGCAGTATTACCCTCACTATCCCCATTTTCCACCTTCTGCAGAACAGACTCAGGAAATAAATTCTAGAGGTATCCAAAGAGAGCTCCATTACTCCTACTACAAGTCTATATGAAAACTATTCTTCAGTTTTCTTTGATTTTTGTAAGAGGCCAGGAATTGCAGTCTATAAATAGAACACATTTTTATTCTATTAAGAGTCATTGGGTCTATAAAGTATACTGAGTGTCAAGCAGCAAGGCAGTAGCAGACCTATTCATTTTGGATGTTGATCTCTTTGAGGTGGATGACCTTGCTGAAGCCTTGACTCAGGTGTCATAAATTAGGTACTTAGCCTAATTAAGTATAAAATATCTGATGATTTGCAGCTGATAAAACTGGATGTTGACTTCCTGGAATCAGATAGTAAAATACATCCAGGAAATGTGATCCCATGGTACAGAAAGATACCAGGTGCATCCTTGTTTCCCCTTCCAACTAATTAGCCATTCATCAGAAACAATGTATGTCTATGAATGTGTCTTGGTCTCAAACAAAGACTGAGCATCTGAACTGACTTTAACATCTCTTATTCATAACATCTCAAGTTGATCCTGTCATTTACTTTAACAGCTCACCCTGTGGTGAGAGTGGAGATTGTTTCCATTGAAAGGGATGTAAGAACAACATGCTGAGCCATAATTCCAAAACTATGGTTGCCCTTCCTCTCTTCTCCCTTAATCCACCTTTATAGTGCTCATAACTCTCCACTGTTCCATTCCTGGTTTTCATGTTGAAGGTCTAGCTTTACAGCTATGATTCAGCTGCTTGGCTAGAATGATGCATTTCCTCTCACTATGACTTGATGTTTGCAAAGTTAAATGTGTGTGGAGGTAAATGATGCACTGTCTTTGCTTATAAACTTCATTTTTTCATCATCAAAATGTGTCACAAAAGTCTTAAAACCTATGAGCATGTACATCTACAAGTGGAATAGATACAAAAAGTTGACATCTCTCTGAATTACAGTTTCATAGAACAATGGCTGGAGATGGATGCAAAACATTGACCCATTTCAGCAATAAGTATCTGGGGAATCTCTTCGGGGTACTTCTAGACTGGCAAGAAGCAATGATTATGACCAAATGTTAAAAGACAAGAACCCTAGGCCTTACTGTTCTAATTCTAGCTCTGTCATCTTCTTGATGTATGGCACTAGAGCTGCCCCACCATAAAATGACAACTTTCTGCATGACCTAGACTTCAAAGTTACTGGCATGAACGAAAGTGATTTATTTGTACAGACAGCAACAGCAAAAACTCTGTGCTACTTCACCTTGAAAAAATCAGTCAGAAATTATTTTCACTGACTGAGATCCTCATTGTCCTGAAACAAAGACAAGGTACAGTGTTTCATTCAAATTTTACATGCTTTCTCTTTTCCTCCTTTCCTATAGAAGCTAGCCTCTAAGGTAGTCTCTTCCAGTAACCCTCATTTTCTGAAACTCACACTTACATAGTTCTCTCTCACACTGGATACCTGAACATCCAATATGATATTGCAGAAACAATAGTATGTGATTTCCAAGGTTAGTTCATAAAAGCCATTTGGCCTCTGCCTTGTTCCTATATCATTCACTCTAAGAGAAACCAGTCATAGTATAAGAAGGTACTCAAAGGCCTAGCCCAAATGATGAGGAACTGATCATGATGCCTCCTACTGAAAGTCAGCACGACCTGCCAATCATGAAAGCAGATCTTCACACCCCAGTCAAGCCTTCAGATGAATGCAACTCCAAATGACATCTTGACAGTTAACTCATGAAATATCCCAAGCCAGAATCACCAAGCTAAGCTACTCCTAAATTTTAGATCCACAGAAACTGTATAAGGTAATAAATGCTTGCTGGTATATATCACAAAGATGTGTGTGTGTGGGGGGGGATAACTTTCTATGTAGCAATAGATAACTAAAATACTACTCATTCTGATTTTCTTTTATGCAAGGTTTACCTATCCCCCATACTTGACACTGCCCACCTATTTTTCAAGCAAGACCTCTATATAGGTATGGCAAAATGGCTAGGAGCAACAGGAAGGCATGAGCACTTTGACAATGACACAGTATTAGAGAATTAATACTCTATATATGTCCATAGTTACACCTGTACAAAGAAGGTCCAACTGAAAAATGTTCTTATCCAATAAATTGTTTACAAAAATAAATACTACATGCTTATCTTCAAATTGTATACATAACTAATTTATTTGTAACACAGTAGATTATTCCATTGTCTTATAATAGCCTAAGTGGAATACTGGTGATATCATTTTATTACTCACACGGTTATAAGTAGTGAGCTTATGTCTTATCATTAACTGCCAGAATTGAGTCATATTATTTCAGTAGATAGTGAAACAAGTGAATTAGATGGTTAAGAGGAACATCTGGCTAAAATACTGCAAAGGTTTACCAGTGCGCTTAAACCAAGTATGAGTTTCTTTACTGGGAGAAAAATTTCAAATAATTATTAATTGTAACTTTACTTTGAGTCATGATAACATTATACAAAGGGTACTGAAATCCTAATATTACCAGAAGCACCCAAAGCAGATAATGTATCATTCTTCCCCACCTGCCTTCTACTCAATATAAAATGAATTTATCATTTACATTTCAGTTTATTTTGGAAGGGAGGGGGGTGGAGGGATGGGTCAGCCTGGTGGTGGGTATTAAGGAGGGCACATATTTCGTGGAGCACCTGTTGTGGTGCATAAACAACGAATCTTGGAACACTGAAAAAAAAAAAGAGGTACAAACTTCCGGTTATAAAATAAGTCATGGAGATGTAACATACAGCAAAGGGAATATAGTTAATAATATTGCAAAAAACTTTGTATGGTAATTGATGGTAACTACACTTATCATGTGGATCATTTGCCAATGTATAAAAATATTTCAAATCATTATGATGTATACCTGAAACGAATAGGACATTGTATGTCAATTGTACATCAATATAAAGAATTATTTTCCTAAAAAAAAAATTCTCAGTTCAATATTAAAAGGGAATACAATTAGATAAGATACACATTTACTATTTATATCACTAAACTTCCAAGACTAAAATAACAAAACAGATGAAAAAGCACCATCTCTGAAAACTTAGGTACCTGTAGAATTTTTTAGTGAAACTATTTAAAAACTATTTTCAGCATTAGATTACAACATAATAATAAATTTGAAAACACAGATAACTTTCTTAGTATTAACGTGAATTTCTCTTAGGAAATTCAGAATTCTAAATTAACCTGAATAATATTAAAAGTGTTGAATTATACTTCACATGAGATTTTACCATATACAAATTTAGTTTCTGCAAAGGGCAGAAATTTTCTCTTATGTAAGTCCTAAAACAATTTTTAAAGAGCTGTAGAAATTATAATAAAATAAAAAATTCAAAAGAACAAGACTCAAATGTTTTATCTTTAAGCAAATAGCAGCAAAATTTCACCAAATATAAAATGGTGTAAATGGTAGAAGTTATGAAATGAGAAACACGTGCTTTTCTGAAACACTCAAATGGACAAGGGTTAATTTATTAACTCTTGGTACTAGATCTTACATATCTACTTTAAAATTTTCATATTTCCATTTAACAACTGTATTTAATATATCTGTAAACTGTCACAATTTCTTTCTGATATTTCTTAATAGAAATTTCTTTCTGATATTAAGTCTGGCTAACAGTGTCTTAGGAGTGGACAGTGAAAAATAAAATGTAAGTCAACAAATTTTTGCTTAATCAATTTTATTTATTGTTGCCCTCATTATACCCTTATAAACAAAGGAGATACACTTAGTATTTATAAATCTTCATATGAATTAATTCTTTAATAAAATTGTGAAAGGATTTATGCTCAATATAATTTCAAAAAGTTTGAGTTCTTTGAAAAATCATTCATGATTTAATGCTGGGAAATCTTACGCATTGGATTGTATAGACTTCCTGTATATTAGGAAGCAATCATTTCTCCTTAGATATTGCACAGTACTTGTTGGATGAGGTGAATGAATAAATGAAGAAAAGAAGTTTCCAGCAATTAGTGCTGGCAATGTTTTGTCATCATTATACTCCATTTGCTTGAAAAATACTGTTAACCTTGTGTTGATCTTTGTGTTCTTGAGTTTTGCTTTTTATTTCCATATAAAATTACATGCAACAATTGCTTTCACTATTTTCTCTCTCCCCAAAACCTACACTTAGTATAATGGTTTGCAAAATAATTTCTCAGAAAAATCAAACAAGCTATCAAAGTATTTATTACATATATGTCCATTACATGTCTAGTTAAAAGGAGTAAGACAGGTCGTAATTCAAGGATATGGAGAATATAACCAGAGAAATCAAGTTAAATTATATGAAACAATTAGAGAAAGTTAAGTGCTATGATGTATAACAGCATTTCCCAAAAGATCCTTGAGATGTTAATAGATGTTTTATTAAAAAAAAAAAAAGGGCTTCTATGGTCAAATAAGTTTGGGAATTATCTCATTAGACATTACCCTCTTGGCAATTCACATTGTCCATTAGCATACTAATGACTGAAAAGTTCTGCAGCAAAGAAAATGGTTGTATTTTGACTAAGCCAGAGTATTCAAAATATCTTTCACCGTGGAAGGCTTTGTTAAAATGTTCCCTTTTTGACCACAAAAATTTTATAAATGGAGAGAAAAAAACACAAGTGTTTGCTGTATTAATTTAACAAGCATTAGCATTTTGCCATATTTGGTTCAGATTTTTAAATCTAAATAATAAACAAAAGATTCCTTACACAATTAAGGCCAACCCCCATCCCATTTTCCTTCCTCTTCCCCAGGGGTTACCATCATCCCAAAATTGGTATATATTCTCGATCATATATTTACTGTAGCTCATATGTTTGGATTCACAAATAATATATAGTATTCCTGTGTGTTTTAAGTTTTCAAAAATAATATCATTTTCATACAGATTGTGATTTACTAATTGTATTCAACATTATGTTTATGAAATGGATCCATGATAATGCGTACAGATTTTGTTTATCTGTTTTAACTGAGGAATTAACGTTCTTTCTGTAAATAGACCACAGAAATTAATTATCCAATAACCTATTAGGAACATGTGGCTTGTGGGCAACTGGGTGGCTCAGTAGGTCAAATGTCTGCCTTCGGGTCAGATCATGATCTCAGGGTCCTGAGACTAAGCCCCCCATCAGGCCCCCTGCTCAGCAGGGAGTCATCTGCTTCCTCTCCCTCTGTCTCTCCCCCTTGCTCGTTCTCTCTCTCTCTAATAAATAAATAAAATCTTAAAAAAAAAGAGTATATGGTTTGTTCTCAATGTTTTCCTATTCTTAAGAATGTTGTGATAAATGTCCTTGCACATACATCTTTGTGTGTCTGTTGAAGAGATGTTTCAGAGTATTTACCTAGAAGTAGAATGAATAAGTCACAGATACCTACATTATCAATGTTAGTAGATATTTCAAACTTCTCTCCAAAGAAATTGAACTAAGTTACACACCAACCAGCACACCACAGGAATTCCCAGGGATTTACATCTTTGCAAATGCTCAGACATATTAATCTGATGTGTATGGACTTATATAGTGCTGATATACAACATTAATCCCCTTATTATTTTTGGATCCTGAACATATTTTCATAAACATATTGGCCATCTGGTTTTCCTCTTCTGTGAATCATGAAGATTTGATGGTTAATTATATATTTCCTTAACTAATCCTTCATTGTTCAAATTCACTGCAAATAACTTGCCTGGTTAATGGTTTAACTTTCATTTCTTATCTTTTTTTTACACCTGATCTTAGTCAAAAGGCCGAGAGGCGATCTTTCTTACCTTTTTTTTTTTCTGACAGGTGTTCATGCTTACACTCATGTGACATTTGTACTTTGGCATATTATGTTTTATTTTAAAATTTTCAGTTTTATTTTTCACATTGAGGATTTTATTCCATCTGCTATTTATTTGTGTATTATATCATACAAGCCTTTAATTGTCCAAGCGACATTTCTTGATTAATCTATCCCTTCTATACCGATTGCTAATGCCACCTCATATATACTACGTCTTTGTAATATAAAGGAGATCATTAGTAGTTGAGAGTAGGGAGAAGGCTCACTACTGCACTGACCTAATCATGCATGAGGGACTGCATGAAAGAGGTGGCCTTCAGGCAGGGGCTAAATACAAGATGGACCTGGGGTGCCTGGGTGGCTCAGTCGTTAAGTGTCTGCCTTCGGCTCAGGTCATGATCCCAGCGTCCTGGGATCGAGCCCCACATCAGGCTCCCTGCTCGGCAGGACGCCTGCTTCTCCCGCTACCATTCCCTCTGCTTGTGTTCCCTCTCTCGCTGTGTTTCTCTCTGTCAAATAAATAAAATCTTTAATAAATACATACATACGTACATACATACATACAAGATGGTCCTAAAGACATAGGTTTTGGTGTCAGACCGATGTTCATTTATATCCTTTCTGTAATATTCACTGCAAGTGAGTTAATCTCGCTGCAAATGTATTTTTTCCCTTGTAAGTGGGGATAATGCAGATGATCTAGTAGAATTATCTAGTGAGATAATATATTTAAAAATGGTTACTAGTCTTGCACATAGTGAGTGTTCAAAGTACTTGGTAGTAGTGGTTGTAGTTCCTACGATAGCCAGCCGCAGTGATAGAAATAGTAGTAGTATCTAATTAGATCACAGCTGTCAGTTCAAAAAGTTAAAACAAATCGGAAGGACATTCTTAGGAAAGCAGAGACAGAACTGGGGAATTGTCTGATTGTAAGGTAAGAACTGGAGAGGACTCTAAGCTGCAGTTTGGAGGACAAGATGTAAGAGGAACTAGAGATGCTAGTTTAGGACGGAGGTTCTCAAAGGACGGTTCCAATAGCAGCAATACCTGAAAACTTGTTAGAAATGCAAATTCAAGACCCCAGACTCGCTGATTCAGATACTCTGACCAACATGTGGCGCAGTAGTCACAACTGGGTTTGACAACCTCTACCTGCCTGCGTGTGATTCTGCTGGGGTTCCAACTTGAGACCCACTGGTTTGGAACACAACGAGTAAGAGGTGGTGCTGAGAAATTGGGTGAACACGGTACATGAAGAAATTTCAGAGGTGAAGCTATGGATTTGCCACTTAGAGAGTGAAACTCCCCTTTTCTGATAACTTTCCTTGCTTCTAGTTATTGGTTTTATTGTACTGAATGGCTTCCCAATCTCGGATTCATTTCCCAGCACACAAGTTCTCCTTGCTGTCTACCTACTGGGCAAAGCAATGCCAACTTTGCAACTCTTAATCACTCTCTGTCCTTCCCACAGTTTGTCTCCTGCATCCTTCTCCTCCTGTTTTCAGCTTGGAGGCTCCTCAGGGAGGGTAATCTGTCTGGCACAATTCCATCGAACATTAAATACCATATATCCTGACAGAGCTTTATAAATAATAAATGAGGGAGGAACCGCCTAGAACCCAGATTTTAATAGCAGGAATCCCTGGCCATTAAATATAAAATAGTTTATCTATCTATCTATCTATCTATCTATCTATCTATCTATCTATCTATCAATCATCTAGTGACCCTTCTCTAACCCCTGAAAGATAGAAGTCAGTAAAGAACACGCTGTTTCGGTACCATGTGAGAACACTTTTATTTAAAAAAAACTTATTTCATCTTGAAATCAAAAGGTGTAAATGTGAAAAAGAGATGAGTAGTAGCCAGCCACAGAGTATATTTACCTATTTTCAGATCTTTTATTGTGTCTTTAGGGAGTTTTATCAATTCTTTGGTAGAAATCAAGGTGGAGAAATAATAAGAGATTTCAGTATAACAGTCAGAGGTCTGGCTAGAGTATTAATTTTGGCCCTGATGTGTCAATCAACTGCAAAGGATCAGCTCAGCCACAGTGACAGGGATCAACTCTGTAGACATCTGAGATAAGTTAATCTACCATGACATGCTTTAGAGTAGGGTGCATACAGCAATAGCATTTTAAACTAGTCCTGACTGCCTTGTAACATCTAGAGGGTCCATGTTTAATAAAACAAAATCAATTTTCAGGAACTTGAAACATGTTACTCCTATCACTTAAAAATACAAGCTAATCCTGGTATGTTTCTTGTTATGTTTTTCCCTTTGCTTTATAACTTGTATATTGATGCATGCATACATGTGAACTTAGAATCTATACAATATATAGGATAGCACATAAAAGGTAGGCCAATAAAATATATCTTGTATTATCACTTTATATAACATGTTTAACAGTATAAACAAAATTAACCTACAGTAAAAAAGCTTTAACTTTTTAAAAACATTTTGGATAATTAAATACCGCTGCCTTTGTGATGTGAAACCACGATTCCTCACAATGAAATCAATGTACTTTGGTGTCTAAGTTATTGACAAGCATGACCAGAAGTTTGAAAGCAAGTTCTAGGGTTCAAATTGTCTGTTAATATTGCTAAAGAAAATTTAAAATATTACTCATGTGAATATTAAATGCATGAAAAGAAAGAAAACACACAAAACAACTAGTGATGATTCTATCTTAGTGGAAAGATAATGTGTAATTTTTGATTTATACATATTTATTTTCTAAGTTCCCTATCATGAAGAAATATTATTATTCATTACAGTACCAATGTTAGTAATAAGATACAAGTGACATATGTACTTGGATTTGCATGTCTTCCTTGCACAGGGGTCATGCTAATCTTCTTTGTATCATTTCAATTTTAGTATATGTGCTGCTGAAGCAAGCATGAAATATGTACTTGGAAATAGTTATAAACCTTATTCAAGCTGTACCACATTTCTACTTATAGAACTCATACCAAAACACACACCCACACAAACACACACACAAAAACATATTAACAGTGTCTTCCTTAATGATTAGGAAATGAAATGTCATTATGAGCAGCAGCAAGTCACAGTGATCACCAACGCTGTTTGCTACATACTCCTGGATGGGTAGTAAACACAGGGGTGATGTTTGAGCAGTTGTGAATTGATGAGCAGAGTCAATCATGTGCATGTTCCTCTTTTTTAAATGAAGAGAATTTTGCATTGCCGTCCCTTGAGCAACTTTACTACGTTGTAATATATAGAGTAGGGATGGCAAATTAACAATTCATCTGATGTGATAATTGGGATAGTCTATAGCAGCAGCTCTGAAAGCATAATCCTAGGATCCCTAGGGATCCCAGGAAACTTTTCGGGAGCTCTGTGAAATCAAAGCAATTCTCAATACATTATTCATCTTTTTTACTATGTTGGCATGTGTCCTCTTTCACTGTGTTGGCATTTGCACTGATGGTACAAATACAATAATGGGTAAAATTACTGGGTGCTTAGAACAAATTGAGGCAGTAGAACCAACTTATACTAGCAGATTTTGTATACTTCATCAATATGCACTAAAATTCACTTCAAGAATATCTTTGATGAATTAGTAAAAATTTGTAATGTTTACATTACATCTTGGAACTTAAAGACACACTTTAATATTCTGTGTGACAAAAATTAAACATATAATTAAATGTTTAATTATATATTTCTAAATAATCAAGTAGATAGTTGTATTAGTTACCTATTTCTGAACAGTTTACCCCCAAACCTAGCAGCTTAAAACAACATATATTTATTATCTTGGTTTCTGTGGGTCAGGAATTCATATACTGCTTAGCTGGGTCCCCTGGCTCAGGTTTCTTACAAGGGTGCAATCAAGGTGTCACCTGGAACCACAAGCATGTCAAGGTCTAACTGGGGGGAAATGGATCCCTCCCCACTTCCAACCCAATCCATGTGGTTGTTAGCAGGATTCAATTACTTGGGGTACTTGGACGGAGGAGCTCAGTTCCCTGCAGTTATCGGCTGGAGGGCACTCTCCACTCCTTGCCAGGTTGCTTTCTCCATGGGGGCAAGCATTTGGGAAGAACCAGAGAAATCCGGCAAGATGGAAACCATAGTCTTTTATACCCAATCATAGAAGTGACACCTCCTCACTTTTGCCATACTCTTTTTGTTAGAAGCAAGTCACAGCTCCAACTCTTTCAAGAGGAAAGAATAATACAAAAGCATGATTTCCTAGGGGCAGGGATCATTTAGAGCCATGTTAGCAGCTGCTGTACATAATGGTCATCTCTGGGAACTACTGTTTGTGTTGCAAGTTGAACTATCTGCCATTTCATTACAAACCATTTTTATCTGAAAGAATAACCTAAAAACTATAGTTATTCAGACTTGAGTATTTTGTGGATATTTGCAGAATTGAGTATTTCTTGAAAATAGACAAAGTGAGTTTTGCCACTTTAAGGAAAACAACGTTGACACTCAAAGCTCAATGGAATTTGAATATTCAAAAGATTGCTAGAATTTTATAGAACTTGTATTTGGCAACACTGTCTTAACGATTTCTCGATACATAAGATCTTTTCTACAGGTTTTGTTAGCAATAGGAAAGAATATTGGGTTTGATAATGTATAATGAAATATGTTAACATTTAGAAGATCTGCAAAACTCAGTGAGTCAAGGTTTTTCAATTGACCAAATGGATGCCTTTCCGGAGTCATGCATATGTCCATTGAAAGTACAAGATAGATCAATGGCTTTAGCCAATCTGACAGGTATAAAGTGATATTTCATTATGGTTTTGATTTGCATTTCTCTGACAATTGTGACAGTGAACATCTTTTCATGTGTTTGTTGGTCATGGTTTTTTTTTTAAATATCAATTCAGTTCCTCTGCCCTTTTTAGTTAAATTATTTATTTCTTTGGTTTTGAGTTGAGTAAGTTCTTTGTATAATTTGGATATTAATCCATTATCAGATACATCATTTGCAAATATCTTTTTCCATTTAGTAAGTTGCCTTTTTGTTTTGTTGATAGTTTCCTTAGCTATGCAGAGACTTTTTATTTTGATTTAGTCCCAATAGCTTAAATTTGCTTTTGTTTTCCTTGCCAGAGGAGGCCTATCTAGAAAATAGGCTTTCTGTGTTTCTATGGCTTCTATCGAAGAAAATACTGCTTACGTTTTCTTCTACGAATCTTACAGTTGAATTGCTGAAATATTATATTGTACACCTGAAACTAATATAATACTATAGGTTAATTATACTTGAATAATAGAAAAGACAGACCAGTGGATCTCATGTAACAGTATGAGAGCTCATTAATATGATTTCAGTTCCACTTTGCAATTCACCTTTAAAAAACTACTACTTACAGAGTTCTAGTGTAGTATCAAAGAAAAATATCCACAATTATCTGAAAAGATTGTTAAAATACTTCTCCCTTTACAACCATATAATATAATTACATGGGGCTGGATCTTCTCCATATACTTCAACCGCAACAAATGGCAACAGTTTGAATGCTGTGTAAGCAGATACGGGAATCCAGCCGGCTCACATAAAGCGAAACATTAAAAATATTTACAAATATGTATAAAAGGACCACTCTCTCATAAAACTATTTTTGCTTTGGAAAATATAGTTTTTTCATTAAAATATTTTTATGTGGACATAAAATGGATTTATTTTTAAGTGAATTATTTAAGGATGTCTATTGTAATTGCAAGCATGATAAAAATTGATAGATAACCCCACATAAGCAAGAACTCTTTGGGCTGTCAAGAAATTTTAAGTTTGTAAAAAAGATCTTAAGATCAAAACGTTTGAGAACCTTTGGGCTAGATTTTGCTACTTTGACAAAGTAGCCCTCAAATCTCAGCAGCTTGCACGAAGCTACAAGTTCATTATGTGCTCATTATTTTGGCAGGAGACCAGGCTCATAGAGAATATATTTCATCAAGATTCTATGTTCACGGGGGGCCTGGGTGGTGCAGTTGGTTGGGCATCGGACTCCTGGTTTAAGCTCAGGTTGCGATCTCAGGGTTGTGATCGCAGAGTCGGGGGATTGAGCCCCCTTGGGCTCCATGCTCAGCATGGAGTCTGCTTGGGATTCGCTCTCCCTCTCCCTCTGTTGCTCCCCTACCCCTCAAATAAATAAATAAATTCTACACTCTAATAACAAGAAAAACGGCAGTATGGCAAAATTTGCAACGACTTAGAAACGTTACCCAGAAGTTACTTACGCTACTTCCACTAACTAGTCGTCTAAGAAAGCGACCTGGTCACACTTAACTTTAAGGGGGCAGCAACAGTTAATTTTGCCATATTCCCAAAAGAAAATCCAGAAGTATTTAGTGAACAAAATAATGACTACCATGTACGCCAATTCTAATCCATACGTGCCTGAAGCATTGAGTTAAAAAGGATTCTGAGGCTGCATTTTAGCTCCAGACATTCATTCGTTTTTATTGCAACTGAAACAAAGTATCACAAATTTAGTCTTAAAGCAACACAAATGTATTTTCCTATGGATCTAGAGGTTAGACATCCTAAAATCAGAGTGTGGACAGAGATACATTCCTTCTGGAGTCTCTAAGGAACAACCAGTTTTCTGCCTTTTCCAGCTTCTAGAAAGTGTGAACTATAGCAATATTTGCCCCTTAACCCAAAAGTAATTGAGCACCTGCTAGATATGAGGCACCATTGTAAATGCTGGAAATGTTAGGCTGAACAAAAGTCCAATGTAGTATAGGCCTACATTCTAGTGGAAAAAAGAAATGAAGAGATAGATAGACACACATCTGTATTAGGAGATTGATAGAGGCAATGAAGACAAGACAGGAAAAAGTAATTGAGAATGGTATGACAGATGTTATTTTAGATAAGGTGGTCCGAAAAGGCCTTTCTGATCAGACAATGATTGAGTACATCCCTGAAGAAAGTGAAGGAACAAATCACAGTATCTGGAGGCAGAACCTTCAGGCATTAAAAATAGCAACATTAAAAATAGCAACATTAATGTGGGAGAATGCTTAGAATACCTGAGAGACAGCAAGGAGGGCAGGGTGTCCCTAGAGAGGATGAGAGGAGGCGATAAGACCAGAGAGTGAGCTCGAGGGCAGTAATAATGCAGTGCCCTAAGGACCATGATGGGAACATAGCCCTTATTCTGAGATGGGCAGCCAAAGAACCATTTACTTATAGGACTGTTATAATACAGGTGACATTTTTCAGGGTCACTGACTACTGTGGGGATAATATGACCCTGGGACAAGCTTAAAAGCCAGAAGACTAGTCAGATGGTCATTGCGATAACATAAGATGGAGATGATGTTGATTTAGATGAGAGCTGTAATGGTGAAGATGGTGAGAATTGTCTGGGTTCTGGATATAGTTTGAAAAAAGTCAATAGATATCCTGATGGATAAAATGATGCGGATGTGAGTCATTACCAAGAAAAGTGGTCACTCTTTAAAACAGAAAGGAAAAGAAGGGAAAGGTGACAGGGAAGGGGAGGGGGGGAATGAAGGGGAGGGAGGGGGAGGGGAGAGAAGGGGGAGGAGAGAGAACCGAAGGAAACTGGGAGAGGCCTTCATCCAACTTCTCAGTTCTCAGATTTTTGTATCAGGATGAATAGATTTTCCTGGAAAACTAACACTGTGACTTAGGGAAGTCCTTGGTTACGAGGCAGAAGAATGATAAATCTTACATAAATAAAAAATCCTTATCTAGCATCAAAAACTTGAAATGGTGTTAGACAAATCGGCCACAGATAGCTGCTTGTGCACATTTGTATAGTCTATGAGAAACAATCTCTCTTTTATGAGTCCAAAGTGATGATAGAGCTTTCAACATCATTACAACATGATTTACTACTATCTAATCCACACCTGAGTAAAATGGCACTGTCCTTCTCTGAACGGAATACAATTTCCCTTGACTAGATTTTCTAACAACCCTGTATGAAGGTCACATTTTTTGTCAATTCCACAGTCTCAGGCTAAGGGGAAAGTCCGTGCCAAATAAAGCAAGACACTAGCCAGAGAGGGACAGTTTCTCCACAGAGGAGACAGAATTTGCTAGTGCCATCTACAAAGGCCAGTTCTCCATTTCTTTGCAAAGATTGATATTAATGCATTGATTAAGCTGGATAGAATGAAGAAGCATTCTTCCATTTTTAATGCATGAGAGTATTTTAAATAAATGATGTTTTGTTTTAATTTACTTTCGTTTCAACAGCCAGACGTTGAAGCCTGAGTCAGGCTGCACTGAGAACAGATCTCAGAGAACTGTATGATAGGTATCTCATTTCTATTTTCAATTCATCACTAAGTTCCTTTTATTTTCTGATTATTAGGATATACCCACTTGTCCCTGTTGCTACCATCACCAACCTGATGCAAGCTAGAGTCATCTGTGGCCCAGGAGTAATAAGATCCTCCCACCTGATCTCCACACACATCTTTGCCAGCCCCAATCCTTCTTTGCAGAGCAATTGGAATGATCCTCTTCAAAACTCCAATCACGTATTATTCTTCGGCTTAAAAACTTTCAGAGGCCTCCTAGTTCACAGGAGAATGAAAAACCACCGGAGATCTATAAATGCCTGTCACTGGCCTCTCCACCCTCTTCAGCAGGAGGCCCCTGCTTCTCTTACTGCTCTTGGCTTTGCCCTTTTCAGGACTCACTCTGCTTCCAACCATCTCAGCATCTTTGCATAGGCTGTGCCCCTTGCTGGGACGCTGTTTATACCCACCTGCTCCTAGTTCATCTCCCTTTCAGATCTCTAACCGTTCTGCTCTTTTCCAGAGAACATTTCCCTATCCACTCCACTCTACCCCAACAAAGTGAGATCTCCCTGTTATATGCTCTAATCATCCCATGCTCCTCTAGCTCACAGAATTTAGGAAGGTAGCAACTTGAAATTGTGCAATTATTTAATTAATGGTTGTCTCCCTTACCAGACAGCAAGCTTCAAGAGGGAGGGACCCGCGTCAGTTAAAGCTCAGCAGCCTGCCACAAAGTAAGACAGAACTCAGTAACTATTTGATGAAAAATAAATGCATATATAAATTATTCATGAAGTAAAGGCAACATTTAATAAAAGTTAGAAGAGTAAGAGTAAGAATGGAATATATCAAAATACTTGAGTAAAAGTGAAACATGTATTTAGAATCTAGAAATTTAAATACTCAACTATAATTGTGAAATGGATATTTGGATGAAAAGAAGCTTGATAAATTCAGATCTTTTGATTTTGTTCAAAGGCCATTCGTCTGCTCACCTGCTGCCTTGTGGGCTTGCAGAAAACCTTACTTTTTTTTCCTGTATGTTAACAGCCGTAAACCATAATATTAAGTATTAGAATTTTTTTTTGAAGATTTTTTTTTTTATTTGGCAGAGAGAAACACAGCGAGAGAGGGAACACAAGCAGAGGGAACGGTAGCGGGAGAAGCAGGCCTCCTGCCGAGCGGGGAGCCCAATGCGGGGCTTGATCCCGGGACCCTGGGATCACGACCCGAGCCGAAGGCAGACGCTTAACGACTGAGCCACCCAGGCGCCCCAAGTATTAGAATTTTTTATATTAGTGCTAAGAAAGAGATTCCGAGGCCACTAATTAATGCACTTAGAAAGCAAATGAAACACATGTCAGAAACAGAGGCTTGAGAAATAGGTGAATCAGAATGATTTCAGTGCGTGGTGCCCAAAATTATAGGTCTAAAACGTGATTGTGCCAGTCACCCTTTCATCTTTGGAGGGCGATGTTCAAAATGTATTGCAAATATATCATCAGTCTCACAATTAGAATGAGTTCGATTTCAGTTGCATGAATACATACATAAGACAAATTGTTCTCCCTGTTCTGCAGCAATCATAAAGCTTTTCTTAAAAGACAGTCTGCTTTCACATCAGTGTAGGACAGATTTGTGCATCCTTCTAGGAGGACTGCACAGTAGCTCTTTGATCTTCATTTGCTTCAAGATTCAAAACAATAAGCTCTCAAACATTTGTCTTGATATTTCACAAATAGAAACCAATGTTGCCCTGGATTCTAAAATGTACAAAAATACTTCTAAAAATCAAATAATAAAAATAATGTTGAGTTTTACAGTTCAAGTTGGCCCAACATCTCCCTTTGGACATAGTAAGAACTGTTGACCTTTTTAAGGAGTAAATCCATTTTCTCTCTCTCTCTCTCATATATATATGAGAGAGAGATTTCACAAGCAGGGGGGAGCAGGGAAGATGGGTAGAGGGAGAGAGAGAATCTTTAGCAGACTCCATGAACACAGGGGTTGATCTTACAACCCTGAGGTCATGACCTGAGCCAAAATCAAGAATCTGATGCTTAACCCACTGAGCCATCCAAGCATCCCAGGAATAAATCCATTCTTAGTCACCTCAATTCCCATATTATACTTTTTAAAAGACTAGACTTAGAAAAATAGTTTTATTTGAGAAAAAAAGTGAGGTGATGAGAGCAAAATTATAAAAAAAATTCATTTGGATCTCATTAGCAAAATACTTAAACAAATGAAATATTATGTTTATAAGAAGCTGCAAGAATATGACCTGCCTTTAAAAGTTGTGGTCACAACTCATGAAAATCCAAACACCACATTTGCCTCTTTGAACACATAGAACCAGGGCTAGTGTTGTAGTCATCAGTGCCAGTCAACCAAATATTTCCTTTTGCCCCCTTTCTATGCACATAGTAGGATTGTATTTATTAGGATGGCATAGCCATGAACTTGCTCTGACCAATGAAACGTTAGAAGTTATGGGTGTCATCTTTGAGTAGCCACTTTCATAGCTAGTGCACAATTTACAAGGTTTCTTTGCAACTTCCACTGACTGACTTTGCTGCAGATGGTAGAAACTCCTTCATCTTGGTCTCTAATTGTAAAGATTTTGATTAGTACCCAGGCAAGACATGTGTCTTGAGTGAGAAATATGTCTTTGTTCTTCTAAGCCTTTAAAAGTTGAATTTGTTGGGGTGCCTGGGTGGCTCACTGGGTTAAAGGCTCTGTCTTTGGCTCAGCTCATGATCTCAGGGTCCTGGAATCCAGCCCCTCATCAGGCTCTCTGCTCAGCAGGGAGCCTGCTTCCCCCTCTCTCTCTGCCTGCCTCTCTGCCTACTTGTGATCTCTCTTTCTCTGTCAAATAAATAAACAAAATCTTTTTAAAAAGGTTGAATTTGTTTATTTCTCTACCATAACATAGCCCATCTTGAGTGATCCACACTTGCAAACTCAAGTCATCAAAAATACTTTTTTTTAATACTTTCAAATTTTGTATTATGCCTATATATGTATTTGTATATCCCCATTTATTTATATTTATATGTGGGCATCACAGAATAAAAGAGATTCAAGTACCTGAAGATTGTAGAATGTCATCAAGTTTCAATTTATTAAAATACCTTACCTCTACATCTTTTTCAAGTTTTCAGGTAATATTTTTAACCTAAGAGAGGAAAACTATATATATTTCTATAATTGTCTAATAGCAAGTACATCTGTTGTACTCTTTTTCACAGGTACAGCATAATTTAATTGTTACTGAAAATAATACCATTTGTTCTTAAAATACATTGTCTGGGAAGTAAGGGTTCATTCTCTAGTGTCTTCCAATGTAATTTTCATATTAAAATATCTAAAACAATTTCAATTTTCATATATTACCAAAAGGAGCACATATCATCTTGAGGGAGTGTACAAATGACTACACTTATACACAATTTGTATAGCAATGCCAAACATTAGAAATGTCATGAGTCAGTTGTTGATTCAACAAAAGTCCCTGAGCACCTAGAAACACATCTTTTGTCTGCTGCTCTTATTCCCTGAGTTAAGTAACAACTCCAAGATAGAGAGAAGCTAAAGGAAAGTTTGGTTCATCCACCTACACGAAGAGAGGTAAATCTGATTTTCTTGCTTCCAGATAAGTGTCAACAATTTTTATGTCATTTAAACAAAAACAAATTTCCAAGCAGTCACTCCCTTTACTTCAAGCAATCTACTATTTCTGCACCCATGGCAGACCTCTAGACACTTCTTATGAAGGTCTGTACATAAATGAGAGTCAGCTCTATGACGGGAGAGCAAAAGTGAGCAGTTTCTTTGCCGTGGCTAGTGTTCTTCGTTTATTTAGTAGAAGTGCAAGGAAAGTAATCAAGCTATAGCCGTTCTCTCATCTGTAATACAGGGCTGATCTCATAAATTACTTCAAGGGACTGTGAGGTTAAAATGTGTCAATCCATACAGACTGCCTGGTGCCTACTGTTCCCAGAAACTGTAATTGTTTTTATGGTAATAATAATAATATATATAATATATTATGTGTTATTTTATATAAGTAATATATAATATACTACATATAATATATAATATACTACATATAATTTGTCTCACAATGCCAAACATTATATTATAAATTATGATTTATAATATATTTTATGTATTCAATATAATATAAATATAAATATAATACAATATAGTATATAATATATATTATTATATATATTGTTATTATTTGCAAGGACTTTATTGTTATCTAAATCAATAAATTATATGTGTGTAGACATTTCCCAAGTTCATCTCCATCATCCTCTTTTTTCCCACCTCATACTCTTTTTTCCATGGAAATTTCACTCAGCCTCTAGTCTTCCATTATCAATTCTAAAAAGGATCCTAAATTTACATACTCAACCCTGATTTTCAAGCTGATATTTCCAATTACCTTTAGAAAATTTTCAATTGGATGGGCCATCATTTTGCCAAACTCCTTATATGTACATCAATCCCATGCTGGCCTTAGACTTGGGTGAGGATGGTGCTTATATTGAGACCTGACTTAGAGGGGTCTGCTCCTACCCCTCTCTGACTGTATTCCTCTCCACAGAGCAAAACTTTGCAAGCCCAAAAAGTATCATCACTCTACAGAGGATCTGTATACATCACCATACAGAAGGTTGAAAAAGCTCAACCTTCAGTGGAATTATGTTCTGATAAACCCATCATAAACTGAAAAGACTTAAAAAGCCCTTTAGTCAAAAATGCATACAATACACCTAGCCTATAAACATCATAGCTTAGTCTAGCCTACTCTAAATGTTCTCAGAACACTTGCATTAGCCTACAGTTGGGCAAAATCATCTATCGTGAAGGCTATTTTATAATAAGGCATTGAACGCATCAAGTAATTTGTTGAACACTGTACTAACAGTAAAAACCAGAAGGGTTATATGGGTAAAGAATGGCTGTAAGTGTATCAGCGGTTTACACTTGTGAGTGCATGGCTTACTTGGAGCTGTGGTCACCATTGCTTCCTAATATCACAAGAGAGTATCATACTGTATATCACTAGCTCAGGAAACAATCACAATTTAAAATTCAAGGTATGATGTTTACAGAATCTAAATCACCTTTGCACCATTGTAAAGTTGAAAGTTGAACCATTATAAGCTGGGGACCATCTGTATAGTTATATCATAATTGCCCTATTTTTCCCAAAAGCAAGTAAAACTATTGACAGATTAATAGTCTAAAAGTAAGTTTTCTAGGGGCACCTGGGTGGCTCAGTGGGTTAAAGCCTCTGCCTTCGGCTCAGATCATGGTCTCAGGGTCCTGGGATCAAGCCCCGCATCGGGCTCTCTGCTCAGCGGGGAGCCTGCTTCCCCCTCTTTCTCTGCCTGCCTCTCTGCCTACTTGTGATCTCTCTCTCTCTGTCAGATAAATAAATAAAATCTTTAAAAAGAATAAAAGTAAGTTTTCTAATTAACTGCATAAGAATTAAGCATTCAATACTTGGTTCATGCAAGCTAAAGTCTTCTATTTAATATTTCCATAAACAAGCCTAGCTGATTTGCCAAATCTCTTTCCTGTCTGTGCTTTGATATTAGCTCTCCTCCTTCTCTCTGTTTTCCACTCAGAAAACATTTCTGACTTTAACTTCGCAAAATTGGAACTGAACAATTTCTAAGCAGGCAAAAGATAAATGACCATTAATTCAAATGATAATTAACCACCTGAAAAGCAACAAAAGACTGCGTCATCATCATTTCCTGTCTTTCTATAATTTTAGATTTTATTTTCCTCTTAGTAGAAATTGTTATCTTCTGAAATCAAAGGACATGGCAGCTGCACACAGAGTAGTGTGCCCCGGTCTCTCCAGAACTGAAGATGCCTCTTCTTGCACTTAGCATCTGGACAGCTGGGATCTTCCCTCCTGTGACCAATGAGCTTGATTCCACGCAGGCAAAACGACCAAGGATGGGAGAGCTGATGTTGATTTCCTTTTCTGCCTCTGGTGAGGATCTGCCAGGCCTATTGGGCAGGTCATTTAAACTTTTCTGGCCTCCACTTACCTCATCTCTCAAATGCATAGCCCTCTCACGTCTCAAACTCTGCTCCTATCTATGTGATCTATCACTCTGTCGGAACTTTATTTTTATTTATTTATTTATTTATTTATTTATTTATTTATTTAACATATAATGTATTATTTGCCCCAGGGTACATGTCTATGAGTCCTCAGGCTTACACATTTCACAGCACTTACCATAACACATACCCTCCCCAGTGTCCATAACCCAGCCATCCTACCCCTACCCCCCGGCTACCCTCAGTTTGTTTCATGAGTTTAGGAGTCTCTTATGGTTTGTCTCCTTCCTGATCCCATCTCATTTCATTTCCCTCCCCCACTTCCCCATGACCCCCGCCCTGCCTCTCAAATTCTTCATATCAGAGAGATCATATGATAATTGTCTCTCTCTGACTGACTTATTTCACTTAGCATAATACC
>CM053604.1:101628122-101672293 GCA_028646535.1 Procyon lotor
ACAGAGAACGAACTATGGTTGTCAGATGGGGGGAAGGTTGTAGGATGGGCAAAATGGGAGGGGGAGATACAGGTTTCCATTATGGAATGACTAAATCAGGGAACTAAAATGCACAGCATAGGGAATATAGTCAATGATATTGTCATAGTGTTGTATAATGACAGACAGAAGCTATACTTGTGGGGAGCACAGCATAATGTATAGACAAGTTGAATCACTATGTTGTACACCTGAAATTAATGTAACATTGGGTGTCAACTATACTCAGATTAAGAAAAAAATACCCCATTGGAATTTTGCTATTGTTCCTGCATTTGGTTATGCTGAACTCTGGAGAGAGAAAGGAGAGGAAATGAAACAGCATATGTCTCCCACACATGCTGCAGTCATCTTGGACTTCAGTGTGTGTAACCAGCTCTGAGAACACCTCCACGTGAGGTTTGAATGGGACTGAGCTGGGGGAAGTGCTCTAGAAATTCGGCTCTCTCTTAGTGTGACTTCCCATTCCTGCTTCCCATTCTCCATCTGAAACTACTCCAGCCAATCCTAAATAATTTTCAAGGAGTTTACTGGACATATGTTTTAGGAAATAAGAGGTATTATGGTAATTGTGCTTAATTAACAGCACAGTAGCTGTGATTCATAAATAGCAAGGCAACACTTTCAAACTAAGCAATGTATATATATTCAAACTGAAGGCTGCTAAGTTCTGGAATATGAGTAGACACAGATTTCCAGAGATGGGAATGGGGAGTGAGAGAAATAGAGCCTAGGTCGGGTGTGAGAGTGGGCAGAGAAGTTTCTTTCTTTCCTTTTTTTTTTTTTTTTAATATTTTTATTTATTTATCTGACAAAGAGAAGAGAGATCACAAGTAGGCAGAGAGGCAGGCATAGAGAGAGGGGGAAGCAGGCTCCCCACTGAACAGAGAGCCCGATGGGGGGCTCAATCCCAGGACCCCGAGATCATGACCTGAGCTGAAGGCAGAGGTTTTAACCCACTGAACCACCCAGACGCCCCAAGAAGTTTCTTAAAGAGAAGTCAAAGTAGATACTTTTGATGGAGGTTGAGTATGTATATCTAAAATGTTGCCTGAATGAACAAAACAAAAGATAAGCCAGTTCTCAGATTGCAGAGGTTACACACACACACACACTCCTACACATGTATACACACACACACACACACACACACACACACATACAGAGAGAAAGAGAGAGAGAGAGAGAGAGAGAGAAGGAAAATGAAAACTATCTTACCACTTGAGCTCCAGAAATATTTAATAACTACTTCAAAATTTACCTAGAATTTTTCAAATCTTCATTTCAAAGATGATGCAATAAAAAAACAAAGTAAGCTAGAGTACAGGATGTGTAAATTCTTATTTCAAGAAAATTATCATTCCCAATCTTTTTTTTGAAAATTTTTTGTACCTTAAAAACAACAACAAGAAATCCCTCACCTAAACTTTAAGGATTCTGGGAAATGATCATCATGAATGACCTCTATAGGACAAGTACCAAAAAGCACAGCTTCGTTTTCATTGTTAATCATCCACCTAAATTCTTACGTAAGCGGCTTCCCATACTCCTTCTTTGTAAGCATTATTTTTTTTAAATATGGAACACATTCAACACTGACTGCTAAATTGGTTAAATCCACATGGCAAGAAGGGCAGCCAACAATCTGGAGAGTGTTAAAAATGGTAATACATTAAAAATAATTTCTTGCAAACTCAGTGACAGGGCAGAAACCTATAAAAATAATGTTGACATTCTAACTATGCTCTAGTAAATGCATCGGGATTACATGTATATGAGTATATATAGATATTTAAAAACAGATATAATAGGAACTTACATAACCATGAAGCTAAATTCTTGGGCTATAATCTTTCAAGCAAACTGACATTTATTTTGGCTAAATATTTGTAACACTGGGTATCATAAGTCTTTGTGATAACTTAAAAAGAAGCCTTGAATGAATATGCCAGTTGCAGAAAATATGACTCATACAAGTATTGCCTTAAAGAACTTGAAAGATTCACTTGCTGTAAACACCAAGAAGCATATAAATTGCACCTTGGCGAAAAAGCTACCTTGAAATTCTAACCAATTTCAAGATGAGAGGTATCTTCACACGTCCATATTGTAGGCATGAGCATGAAGGTTAAGGAAGGTAAAAATACTTTCATCAGAATTGTTTTAATAAAATAATTTCTCTATTGAAATAAGACTTCTTTTAACTTAGATGCTGCAAGAAGACCTTTATAGTTGTGAACCACACTTTTTTTTTTTTTAACAATGGACACAAAAAGAGATTCAGTTAAAAAAGAAGAAAAAAAAGAAGGACACAATGCTGAAGTATGAAATTATATGAGCTTGAACCTGGCTCTGTTTGGACCTCATTTTTTGTACAGGCATACCTCATTTTATTGTACTTTGCAGATACTGTGTTTTTTATAAATCAAAGGTTTGTGACAACCCTATATCAAGCATTATTGGAAAATGCTATTTTTCTAATAGCATTTGTTCACTTTGTGTCTCCTGTCACATTCTGGTAATTAACCAAATATTTCAAACTTTTTCGTTATTACTATATTGTTTGTGGTGATCTGTGATCAGTGGTCTTTGATGTTACTATTGTAATTTTTTTCAGGTGCTGCAAACCGTACCTATATGACACAGCAAAAAACTGGTAAGTATTTGTGTGTATTCTGACTGCTCCATTGACTAGCCATTTCTCACCTTTCTTTCTTTGGGCCTCTCTATTCCCTAAGACACAACAATATTAAAATCAGTTCAGTTAATAACCCTGCAATGAGTTTAAATGAACAGCTAGAAATGATTAAAATTAATGAGGAAGGCATGTTGAAAGGCAAGATTGGCTGAAATCTTGGACTCTTACACCAGTTAGCCAAGTCGTAAATGCAAGTGAAATTATTGAAGAAAATTAAGATCGCTACTTCTGTGAACACACAAAAAACAAGAAAGAGAAACTGAGGGGTGGTGGGGGGGTGGCTGGGGAGGTGCCTGGGTAGTTCAATTTAGGCTTCAGCCATGATCCCATCCAATCAAGCCCCACATCAGTGAGGAGCCTGCTTCTCTCTCTCCCTTTGCTGCTCCCCCTGCTTCTGCTGTCTGTCTCTCTCAAATAAATAAATAAAATCTTTAAAAACAAAGCAAAAAGTGAAATAGACTTATTGCTGATAGGGAGAAAGTCTGAGTGGTCTGGATAGGCGATCAATCAGCCACAACACTCCCTTAAGCCAAAGCCTAATCCAGAGCAAGGCCCTAACTCCCTTCAGTTCTGTGAAGGCTGGGAGAGGTGAGGAAGCTGAGAAAGAAAAGTCGGATGCTGGCAGAGGTGGGTTCATGAGTTCGAGGAAAGAAGCCATCTCCGTAACATCAAAGTGCAGGATGAAGGAAGCAACAAGGGCTAATGTGGAAGCTGCACTAAGTTATCCAGAAGATCCTGCTAAGACAATTCATGAAAGTGGCTACACTAAACAACAGATTTTCAATGTAGATGACACAGCCTTATACTAGAAGAATACACCATCGAAGACTTTCACAGTTTGAGAGGAGAAGTCAAACCTTAACTTCAAAGCTTCAAAGAACAGGCTGACCCTCATAGGGGCTAATGTAGCTAATGACTTTCAGTTAAAGCCAATATGCACCTACCATTCAAAAAATCCTAGGGCCCTTCAGAGTTAGGCTAAATCTACTCTGTGCTCTACAAATGAATAACAAAGCCTGGATGACAGTGCATCTGTTTACAACATGACTTACTGTTGAGACCAGCTGCTTAGAAAAAAAGATTAGTTTTAAAATATTACTGCTCATTGACTATATACCTAGCCACCCAAAAGCTCTGATGTAAATGTACCATCAGATTAATGTCGTTTTCATGTCTGCTAAGACAATATCTATTCTAGTGCCCATGGATCAAGGAGTCATTTCAACTTTCAAGTCTTACTATTTAAGAAATACATTTTTCATGAGGCTATAGCTGCCATAAATAGTGATTCCTCTAATCTGGGAAAGGTCAATTAAGAAACTTCCAGAAAGAAAAAAACAAAACAAACAAAAACAAAACTTCCAGAAAGGACTCATCATTCCAGATTTCATTAAGAGCACTAATGATTCATGGGAAGAGGGCAAAATGTCAACATTATAGAATTTTGGAAGAAGTTGACTCCAGCCCTCAAGGATAACTTGGCAGAGCTCAAGACTTCAGTAGAGAAAGTAACTGCAGATGTGGTGGAAATAGCAAGAGAACTAGAATTAGAAGTAGAGCCTAAAGATGGGACTGGATTGCTACAGTCTTACATAAAACTTTAACAGATGAGGAGTTGCTTCTTATGGATGAACAAAGAAAGTGTTTTCTTGAGATAGAATCTACTCTTGGTGAAGATGCTGAAAGATTGTTGAAATGACAACCAAGTATTTAGAATATTACATAATATTACATAAACTTAGTTGATATAGAAGCAGCAGGGTTTGAGAGGGCTGACTCTCAAATTTTGAAAGAAATTCTACTGTGTTATCAAACAGCATCAAATACTACAGAAAAATCTACCATGAAAGGAAGAGCCAATAGATGTGTGAACTTCATTTTAAGAACTTGTCATAGCTACCCCAACTTCAGCAACTCCTACCCTCATAAGTCAGCAGCTATCAGCATTGAGGCAAGACCCTCCACCAGCAAAAATATTACAACTTGCTAAAAGTTCAGATAATAGTATTTTTTACAAGTTATTTTTAATTAAAGTTTGTAAATTTTTCAGACATAATGCTATTGTACATTTAACAGACTACAATGTAGTGCATATATAACTTTTATATGCGCTAGGAAACAAAAAAAATCATTTGACTTACTGTATTATAAAATTTGCTTTATTAGAGTGGTTTGGAACAGAACTCGCAATATCTCCAAGTTGTGCCTGTATGTGGGGGGAAAAGATTTACACCTCCCCTCCCCCTCCTCCTCCACACACACACACACACACACACACACACACACACACACACACACACACCCCACCCTGGGGAGACATTCATTTGTTAATCATGGCTCTAAGATAGCAGATGTGAACCAGAACTCCTCCTTCTTTCACAAACCAGAAAGTTTGGATTATCTCCAGGTTGAGAATCCAAGCCCTGCTTCAGGCAGCTCACACCACCTGCTAGATGTTTGCTATACTTGTCACCCAGATACCCGAGTGTCTGGGGAAGCCATAAAACAGCTGGATGACATTTATTTTGCATACCTACATGACAATTTAACGACAAAAAAGCTTTTCCGGCGGAAGCAGAACATGTTTCAAAGTATATTTGAATGAGGAATGTGACCAGACAGAATGATACTGACTTTAAAGATTTATTTGTATTAGGTCAACTAATCTGTCAATGAGGTAAATTATAACAGCTGATCAACTCAATGGATGTCACAGTAGTTGCGCTCAAGCTGAACTTGACCAGCCAGTTCAATCAAAATATTTGATCGATAGTTTGATAAAGAACACAATTTAAATTACTGCTGCCTCCTTCCCCTGGCCTCAATTTATTCTTTCTCACACTGTGTCTTGCTGATGTGAGAACAAAATCTTCATTACTTAATCCAGACCAGTGAGTCTCAAAGCTTCTTCCTTGATTGTCTCTGTAAGGCTGCCTGGGAGGACCTGGTGAGCAGGAGACTGGCCAGATTGAACAAAATCCCACACTATTCCCCAGCTCCAATACTCCAATTTTCTTTTTGAATCTGTTTTATATTCGGTGCTTCTATTTAAGGTCTTTGGTTAAAGGGGTCTTTAGGGGAAGGGGGAACTGACTGGAAGAGATGGGCTTTGCATTTCTGATGAGATCAATTAGTGCATTTTAGATAACTTTTATAAATACTAATATAATATATAGATGGAAAAAATCACTAAGCTTTTAATGAAATGAGCAATTCCAGAAAGAAAGCATTCTTTATGAAAATAAAATGTCCATTCTGGATAGTGGATCCACTTCCATCCCCTTCCTATGTCCTGTTCCTCGTCAGAATTGCTCAACATGGTAGCAAGAGTCTGAACTTCTCAACTTCTTTACTCTGATGTTCAGGGTGCAGTTTGGTTTCTGCCAAGGAGATTTCTCATCCTGAGATCGGGAGAATTCAAGGGAGACAATGACACTTAGAGGGGCCGATGGGCTCCAGCACATGTGGGTGTCAGCAGCAATTGGACTCCATGTTTTTCACTTGCTCAGAGGATGTAGGGAGGCTGTGACTTTGGCAGCACTGTGGCGGAGGCAGCCGCAGGTGCTGACCTCCGGAGCCTGGAGGGGTGTGAAAGTTTTGATACCAAAAACCCTGTGGTGGCCTCCTGACTTCTATTCCAATAATTCGTTAAAGATTTTTGTAAATAGTTAAACTTTATATTAAACCCATTTTTGCCCGAAGTACCAAGCATTGTTTCTGTTCCCTGCACTGAACCCTAACTGATAAAAGGCCACTATTTAGGAAAAATAATGTGTACTCTGTAAGCATTTCTGATGATTTTTGAAATTTTGTTTACAGAGCGTAACCCTGATGATGATATCTCTATTCTCTTGCTTTTCTCCTGTATCATCTCATTTTAACTTGTTCCAAATGCAGATCTAAGCATTGCTTTAAATTCAAAGACTTCCTGCAATCATGGCCCCTCCCCCAGTGTTTTCCTTCTTTGTCCTCCCTTAAGTCTTTATCAGGCCTCCTCATTTCCTTAATACCCAAACATCCTCCTAGAATGTCAGTTTTCTCTCTTCTCTACCATTTGGAATCATTCACTGTCCCAGCCTCTACCCCCAAATTGAATAAGCAAATTCATCCTAATAATCTATATAAAACAAAAGGAAATCTTTAGAACTTCGAAGGTTTTCTTGTTCTGTTTTTGTTTTGTTTTGTTTTTCAATATGTGCCCAATGTCTTCCTTTTTGCCTCAAATACCTTGCCCAAATTTTTCGTCTAAGTAACTATAATTCTCTTCTTAGGAGAATTATAGGGTAACTATAATTCTCTTAGGCAGAGTTCTGAGGACTCTGAGCAACAAACTGAAGGTTTTGGAGGGGAGGGGTATGGGGGGTTGGGCGAGCCTGGTGGTGGGTATTGAGGACGGCACTTATTGTATGGAGCACTGGGTGTGGTGCATGAAAAATTAATCTTGTAACACTGAAAAAGTAAAAGTATTTGGGGGAAAAAAATAGCAACCAAAAACTCTTCTTCATTAGAGCAGAAATAAAGAGCTGACCATCTGAGAATTGTTCATCTCTTTCATAGCTTAGTATTGATGGGAAATAGTGCCCAGACTGTGGTGACATTTCCTCGTCCCCTTCTGACAAGTTTTGGTCAACAAGTGTAAGACAAAGTGATCTGTGATCTAAGGAGATTATGAATCTAGTGTGCCTTCCCTACATTACCTCCCCTTCTAAAATGACCCTGAAGCCATGTGTTGAATAAACGCATTCAAGGTTGAAGGTGACCATGTCCCTGAATGACTATGTGGAGGAGAGTTCTCACCATCCGTGCCTGCCTACTGCATTAGGCAGTGACATAAACCAACAATAAACTTTTACTATGTTAAGACATGACGATTTGGGGGGTCATTTGCTAAGGCAATTAGCCTTATTATAACTAATTCAACAACAACTTTTAATTTCAGTACCTAATTAACATGAGTATGTGCTTCTAGCCTTTACTAAATAGGCTAATCAAAATAATAGTACTAAAATTGTTGAGATACAGAGATTATTGAATAAGTAGATGTGCTGAGGAAAATGTTATCCTTTATCAAAATAAGCCAATTTTCTTAAATAACATTTAAAGTATTTTTTTATTATCAGAAGCCTCAAATTTTGAAATAGTAATATGTTTTGTGAATCTACAATAAAGCAAAAGATCTTGATATTCTTATATTTTTACTTGTCAGAACAATGAATAGTATGTTTTGGATTAGAATACAGTTTGGGAAATAATGAGATGTTAGCATTAGGGTTTTCTTGCCAATGGAGTTGAAGGAGAGACTAAAACCATGAACTGTGCAGACCTCTATAATTGGGAAAAACATCTCTTTAAAAGTAAGGAGTGTTAAAAAAAAAAAAGAAGTAATGAGCATAGCATCAAAGAGCAATGTGTAGAGCAGGTTTTCTCAACAGAGGTATTATTGGTATTTGGGGCTGGATCGTCTGGTTGAGGGAAGTGTCCTGTATATTAAGGTATGCTTAGCCACAGAAATGGCCTCTATCCATTAGATGCCAGGGACACTCCCCTACAAATTGTAGCAATCCAAAACCTCCTCAGATTTTGCTAACTCTCTATGGGGATAGAGAGCAGAATCACCCTCCGGTGAGAACCACTATTACAGAGGATGTTTAGCATAATTTTAAAACAAACAACAACAAAAAAGTTTGCATTTTCCTCACTTTGGTATCTCTCTTGATAACAGTTCTTTTTATAAGGATTTTATTTATTTGAGAGCGAGAGTGCAAGAGAGAGAGGGCATGAGAAGTGGGGGAGAGGGAGAAGCAGGCTCCACGATGAACAGGGAGCCTGATGTGGGTGGGGCTCAATTCCAGGACTCTGGGATCATGACCTGAGCTGAAGGCAGACGCTTAACTGATTGACCGCCCAGGTACCCCAACAGTTTTTGATAATATGGTTTATCTTAATTTCAGAAAGCATTTTTAAAAGTCAACATTGATATCTTTGTGGAAAAGATGATAAAATGCGAGCTGAATTTTAATAGATTGAGCTGAAATATCTCAGTCATGCATACCTGATTCTATCTATAACTGGAGTTATGCAACACCTGGCCGAGCCCGGTTTAAAATTTTAGTCAGTGATTTGGATAAAAACATAAATGGTAACTTCCTTACATTTATAGGTAACATCAAGTTAAATGAAAACAGAACATGCATTAGTTGACAGAGTCATATTTTCCAAAGATTTTAAAAGATATCATGGTGAGCAACCTAACAATTAATATTCTAGTCTGTGCTTTGGTTCTAATATTCAGTAGCATACCTATGAATAGGGAAGCAATTTACACAGAAAAATGTATAGGTGCTAATTCTCCAAAATTTTAATGAGCCAATATTTGAGGCAGCTACTGACACTAATGCAGTATTGGGCTATATAAATAAATATGTACTCTCTAAATCATGTTAGTCCCATTTGATTCTGCCCAACTCTACCTGGGTATTTTATTTTTTTCAGTGGGGCAGGTTTTAAAGGAGTACAGAAAACTTAGAGTTTGTGATCAAGGAGAATGATTAAGAGTGAGAGGCTACAGGGGTTATAATATATTTAATAGGTTGGCTTAGAAGCTTATCTTGTTCCAGGGAGGAGTTGCCATGACAAGACCAAAGGAAAAGCCATAAAATGCTTTAATTTATGTTTTTTTAAAAATTAATGATCTAAAGATAGAGAAAAAAGTTGAGAAAATAAGCAAGAGAAGATTTTTGGGGGAAAAGTCCTTGATTCTATCCACTCTTTTGCTCCAGATACGTAGGGAAAACCAAAAATAGAGGAGATCTGTGTCCAGCAACTTATCTGGAGTCCTTGGGGAAACAGGTACCTGGGGACACCCATACCCTACTGGCACATGCATCATCATGTGGAGATCCTGAGGAATATCAGGAATGTGATTGTCCAAGGTTTATCTTTTGGGTAAAAGCTTCCTGCAGCAGAGAATGTTGCGGGAGAAAAGCTAAACATTTCTGTGCACCATGAATTACATAGATCTCAGGAGGGTGGAAAGGAGTGAGAGAGGGGTGGGAGGGAGACAGAGAGACAGAGAGAATGCTAATAAATCTAAAAGGGGTTTTCGATCATGACAATTGATCCTGCAACAGAAAATGACATTGACCATATGGTCCTTACCTGGCAGAAAAATAATCAGGAGATGCCATAATAAAGATTATGACCTAGGGCTAGATGATTTTGCATATAGGTCAAAAGCTAAATGAGAAACAAATCCTTCTGTCTCCTACTCTTTATTCCAGAAAAGGACAGAAGCCCCTCAGGACTGAAGTGCCACCTACAACTCTGAATGGACAGAGTTCTAACTAACACAGAATTTATGGGGAACTAACAATGATAGTGTTTGTTGCCATACGGCAGAATTGGGGTTTGAAATAGACAAGTATATAAGTCACATTTTTGTCCCCCTAAATTTTGTGACCTGTAAAAGTTAGATGCTCCCCATGAAAGAAATGAGAGCTCTACCCTTAATTTTCAACTGATACTTTGCACTTATCCATTCAGCAGCTGAGAGCAGATTCTGGATAAACCTGGGCATACTCAGTTGATTTCAACCTTTTCTACAGTATACCCAGATATATTCTTAAATTTTAAAGTAACTTATAACCTAGCATATATGCCATGCAACCAATAGAAATTACTATCATTAATAGAGTCGTAAACATTTTTGTCACATCTCCTTTTCATTTCAGCTTTGGGTCCCTTATTGTCTGTTCCCTCTTAACTCCAAATCAGTTTTTTTGTTTTGTTTTGTTTTGTTTTTTTTTTTAGGAAGACAGAACTTTTTCAGAGTTCCTCTGTCTAATAGTATTACCAGAAAGATTGTATTTACTATTTTAATACATGAGGCATGGAATAAAAAGAATTTCACAACCATTTGATTGGTTCAGGATCAGAAAACCAAACAAAACAAAACACACTACAAGATCACATCATCTTTTGTCCTGAATATCTTAGGAAAGATGGAAGTGGAGACTCTGAAAAATGAAAATAGTATAAAAAAAAATCAGGAGATTCCTTTCATTTACTGAGCCCCACCTACTGAATTTTCAAAGAATGAGGTCAAATTTGTGTGAAAAGGAGGGACATGTTTTGTTACCCAGACTCAATGTAGCCTTGGTGGGGAGACTTGATAGGGTGCTATGAAGAAGAACAAAATCTCTCAGTAGCTAGAGTATCACAGGTATGAAAATTCCAGTTTTGTTTGTTTGTTCATTTGTTTAAGTATAGTTGACACACAATGTTACATTAGTTTCAGGTGTACAACATAGTGATTCAACACCTCTACACCTTATGCTATGCTCTCTGCAAGTGTAGTCACCATCTCTCATCATACAATGCTATTATGGTAGCATAGACTATGCCCCTATGCTGGGCCTTTCACTCCCATGACTTACTCATTCCATAACTGGATTTTGACCTAGACTTGAGAAACCCAGCAATCATGCTTCTCAACTTCCTATTTCCCAGACTAGAGCTTCTGTTCTTTTGTGTGCATTTCCCCAATTGTCCTAGAGTTCAACAGCAACCTGGGCATAGAAATAACCCCTCTTCAAAACAAACAAACAAACAAATAAATAAAGTGATTAATTGATTAATTTTAAAAAAAGAAAAAGCCCTCTGCCACTTGGGTGAAGCCTGAGACAGCCTTTGTGTCTACAGGAAGTTTTGCTTTATAATAAAAGTAATATGTGTTGAACACTTTTGTTTTTCTAGGAATGATGCTTTATGTACATCATCTTATTTAATTTGCCTTAAGGGATGTGTGTGTGTGTGTGTGTGTGTGTGTGTGTATAAACAATGCATATGAATATATATTTTTTTTTGAAGGAGAGAATTGAGGTTAAATAATTTGACAAAGATTAATAACGCAACTAATAATAAAGAAGCTCAGTTCAGAAGCCAAGTATTTTGGCCATAAAGACAATATTTTTCCACCATCCTTTTTCAACTTCTTCCTGTATTTTATTTAAATTAAGAAGGATGATTCACCACTAGCCTGCACAATGGGTGGGTAGTCATAGTGTTTGGGTTGTTAATAGTCCACAACCTGTGGAACTTCTGGTAGAGTTTTCCTAAAGCCAGCATCTCTTTAAGCCAAGAGCAATAACAATAACTAATTTAGTAACAAACACTTATATTAATATAATAGATAATATTTACAGAGCATTCGGTACATGCTGAGTGAATGGAATATAGGTTTTTAGGCAGGAGCCCAGACAAGACAGGGGCCAGGGCAACATGTTTGCCCCAAGGCATACACCCCACGAGACTAGCACAGCAGGCCTAATTCAGGATCAAAGAACTATAGGCATGTTTTTCTATTAATTTTATTTGTGCCAGTTATCAATGTATTGCTTCATAGCTCCAAATGCACCCTTCAGTAACTGCTCTGAGAAAATGGAGGTGAGCTTTTTAATATTATTTTTTCCTATTGTCAGTAGGGAAGATGTTAAGCTTTGTGAATAGAGGGCACTACAGAGACTGCAGGAAAAAGGGTTTTCCCTCCTGGTTCTTGTGCGCTTTGCTCAGCTGACTCCCGAAGCATGAATGGCTACTCATCCACCCAACTCCTACAACAGGCATGGCTTCCTATGCACCATGTTCCTACAAGACATGCAGTGTCCCTAGCCTTCAGCTTTTGCAGTGCATGTGCCTTCTCCAGTGTCCAATTCTTCAGCTCAAGTTATTTCTCCAGTACCCAGGAAATGCATAAATGGCTGCTTTCCCAGGGTCCAGATCCTGAAGGTCTGATGGCCAACACCACTCATCACTAGTAGCTTCCCCTGACATACCTCTCGGGTGGTTTTGGAGCAGAGTGCTCTGGGGATACACCTTCTTGTCAAGAGAGGGTGGATTTCCCATAATTTCCAGAGGACACATTTCTAGAAAGTTCTGCCAGTTAGGCACCAGAACTTCTCTGCCATTCTATGCCGTGGCTTTGCCCACAAGATCTGGATGTCAGGCTTGGAGGCAGGAAGGAGGAAACAGTCTTTAAGTACTCAATTTCAGCCCCAAAGGAAATAATTGTATCTTTCTTATCTACTATTCTTCTTACTATTAGTTACTCGTTTTTTGTTTTTTTTTTTTTAAGATTTTATTTATTTGACAGCGAGAGAGGGAACACAAGCAGAGGGAATGGTAGCGGGAGAAGCAGGCCTCCTGCTGAGCAGGGAGCCCGATGCGGGGCTAGATCCCAGGGTCCTGGGATCATGACCTGAGCCCAAGGCAGACGCTTAACGACTGAGCCACCCAGGTGCCCCAACTATTAGTTATTCTAATCCTCTGTTATAGTTGTTAATTCTTTATGTTAAACTTTCTTTGTCCAAACCGAAGTGTGGTTTCTATCTCCTGATTAGACCTTGACTGAAAGAGTAATAAAAAAATTTTTCCCTAGTATAGGAAAACATGGCTTTCCTTATTAGGAAATGAATAAATCACCTCATTTTACAAATATGAAAACTATCTAATAAGAAAAAGTAGCAGATGCTTTGAATCTCACCTCTGATACAAAATTTCAATTTCTGCTAACCTTTGAATAATCTTTCTTGCCTTTACTTGATTAATACACATGAAGCAACTGCTTAAGATGACCTATGAAACTTAATTCAGGACTATGGATTTGAATAGTCAAGAGTTAAATTTTATCAAATACTTTTCTCTTCTTGAGTTACAAATTAATCTTGGCTCCTAGGGCCACAGCAATTTGATACTTGTTTCTTTTAAATAACCAATTTCATAGGAAGCTCATTTCCCTCTCAAATTAGGAATACTGCAAACCAATAAAGCCATTTTACCAGATCAATAATAATGAGATTTTTTCCTAATACACATATCTCAGTAAGACTAAATAAGATGTTACATATACCAACAAAAACTCACTGAATAAATTCATCTTTTCCAAAGTGTAAACACCATAAATCTTCCCTGTTCAAAATGAGCATCAATTGGTTTGATTGTGTAATAAAAAAAAAAAAAGGAGCAGATGTTCAGAGAAAGGAAAAAATGCACATTTACATGCTCAAAACAGTATCTTTCTCATTATCATGGGTGAAAAGCCTTTTGGAAATATCATACTTCTTGGGTCTAAAAATTACATTAATGAGAATTTGGATGCCTGTTTCTCAAGTACTGGTGCATGTGCACAATTTAAAGCACATTTTGTTTACAATTACAAAATAAAATATAATATTCTAGTATTTAAATGTATTAATCCCATCAGAAAACATTACATTACCGTTGTTCACATTTTCAATCTTTCTATTTCAACCACTATATAAATGCTGTTTCCAATTAAGTTTACTGATGTGCTTTGTTCTACGGTTTAACTCTGCCATTACCATATCACTTCTTAGCTAACTGCAATTTTGGTAAATATGAGTGCTTCTATTTTCAAGCAGATGAATTTTATGCAAACTCATTTCCACTGTCACACAATTAATTCCCCTTTAGCATTATAATCTATTATATTTGTGGATGATAGGCAGAAAATGAAATGGAACTTTTCTTTCTGATGGAGCTAAATCCATTAGTGAAACTTCAAACTGCATAGCTAAAAGGTCATTTTACTTCACTGTAATATAAGTGTTCTTTTTTTCTTAATCTGAGAATTCAATTATAGAATCAGCATTAAAAAAAAAAACAAAAAACAACTTCCCAATGATGCTTAGGAATATTTGTTCCACTTCATCACATGGCATTTTTTTTTCATCTTTAAATCTGCAACTCTTTCCCAAAGTTAAATTGCAATAGTTTCCATGTGGCCTTGATTATTTTTAACTTTGCATATTGACAGATTATACATTGTATACAATTACTGAAACATTTCTCAAATATTTTTAAACTGTATGTGAAAGTCCTACCTGTCTCATAAAAAAAATGAATTTTAAATATGATGCTGCAAATGAAATGCCAAGGTGTTAAAGATAAAAGGCATCGAAGGAAGTGTGAAAGTGTCCCCCAGGAGGAACCTGAGGAAAACGCCCAAGGAGGCTGCAGCATGGTTACTGTAGCCCCTAGTCTATGTGAAAGTCTAAAACAAGGAAGAACTGGATCTCCGAGAAGAAAAGCCTGCGTGGATGTTTTCTCTGGAGAAAATCGTTCCCTGTAGCTAAAACCTAGGGAGGGGTTTTGCAAGGGGCCTATGTGGAGGGTGTAAAGTGTGGCTACCGCAGGGTGTGTGCATGCAGGTGGGTGGGTGTGTGTGGGAGCAGAGAGAACTGACGTCTGACTTCTTCCCACAAGGTCTACAGAAGGAGAAATGGGATGACTAACTGCTCTGGCAGCATAACTCCAGGGTTACTAATGTGTTGGAATCAACCTGGCTTTCAAAGTTCATCAGAACAGATTGGTAGTGTTTTCTGTGGTTTTGATGTGGGAATACATGGAGTTACAAGCAGGCCTGGGGGTGTTATGACTTCTTCTTGAGGGGGAGAATTGGAGGGGGAAAGAGAGTAGGAAGAGGCCACCTGGTGGGTCCCACCACAAAACCACAGGCAGACTGGGCTGCTGCCACTGGATAGACGGAATCCTTATCTCATGTCCTGGCAAAAGTTGCCATCGGTTCCAAGGAACCTATGGAAACATCTGTGGAAGGAAAAATCTTGGTAGGACAGGAAAGAACAAAGCAGATTGTGATGTTATCACTCAAGAAAGAACTACCTTCATGCCCTTACATTGCTCCCGTCCACCTTATTTTGACTCCGATAAGATTGAAGGCAACAGCCCCAGAGGGGAAGGAAGGACAGAGAAGCCAGCGGGAAGATAGAGAAGGTGGATCAGACTTGACTCCCACAAACAAGTGGCCCACTAACACTGTATCTCAGCTGGCGAAGGGAACCAAATGAAGATTGAATGTTGACTAATACATTGGACCAGACAGCCTATTTTCTGAACTGAGACTGTGTTTTGTATATAAAGTGACCTTAGGACTTCCTATTACCCAATAGTAATGAACTTGTTGGAGTTTTCCTTCCAGTAATAAAGCAAAAACTTCTACTGAATATATTTTACAGAGACAATGGAAAACAAAATCAAATGGATTTTATGGCTACATTCTGGGAGTTGTACTTTTTCAGTTACGTATTATTTCCAAAAATCTACATTTTGCATTTCGGGGACCCTGATTATGGGTGCTTAGAAAAACAAAAAAAAGAAATAATTGGTTTATGTGAATGTAAGAGTATCAATGTCCAAAGAGTTGTGGGCAGGCAATTAGAATACAATGTATCAGGGAAACAGCACCCTTATTAATTCAGGACATGATAAGGTAAAGATCCAGCGTAGTTACAGAAGTTTTATACCTAATAATCATAATAATGGTGATGATAATAATGATAATAGCTAATATGTGCTAAGCACTTAACTTTGAGCGAGACACTATCCTGAGCACTTTATGGTGGGAACTTGTGAAATGCTCCCACCAACCCTAGGAGGTAGGTAATACTTTTACCCCACTGTAGAAAGAAGGTAACTATGGCACAAGAAAGGTAACTGAGCAACTCATTCAAGGTTACTAAATTAGTACTAAATTACAGAGAAGGGTCCAGACCGGAAACTCTTAACCAGTCTTCACGGGAACTGAAGAGAAACAGAAGCAAAGAAGAGGTGAGAAGTCCACTGTAGAACTCCTGCTCTGACTGAAAAGCCAAGCTCATGTGTGGACAACTACTTATCCATTCTGTAGTTCCCAGAAAGCCTCCTGTACCCTCAATTACATTCATTGGCACACAATGTTTTATCATGTCCGTGCAAAGAACAAGAGATATTAGATCGAATACAGTTACACAAAACAGTCTGTAGTTCAAATAATTTGGGAGGTCAACTTCAGGAAAAATGACAGACTTTCATCTTTCAGAATCAATTTGTTTCACTTTATCTAGAAATGTTCATTTGGTAGAATAAAATATCACCAGTGGAGTCCTTCTGACCTGAGTATTATGTCCCAAACAGAGAAACTGAGGAACCTGAGGTAACACAGTGATAGACATCAGACAATATGTCACTTATGAGTAAGGGAATAATAATGTCACACTGCCCCAGAGATGTCCCAAAAGTTAAACTAGCTAGTGAAAATGGAAGTGCATAAATGCTGTTCAGTAAAATATTTGTAAGCTATTATTGCTAACTAGAAATAAGGGAATCCTCAAACAATGTTTTAAAGTTGTTTATGTCCTTAGTCAATTTGAAAAAAAAAAAATCACACCATTCAACAGTAATGCAACTTGGACAAAACACACCCTTGAGGACCCAGAAGAAGCAGTCCAAAGGGATGCTGAATTCTTTTTTTTTTTTCTTTTAAGATTTTATTTACTTATTTGACAGAGAGAGAGAGAGATCACAAGTAGGCAGAGGCAGGTAGAGAGAGAGGGGGAAGCAGGCTCCCTGCTGAGCAGAGAGCCCGATGGGGGGCTTGATCCCAGGACCCTGAGATCATGACCTGAGCCGAAGGCAGAGGCTTAGCCCACTGAGCCACTCAGGCGCCCAGGGATGCTGAATTCTTAATACTTTAATTGTCCATCTTATAAAAGTTATGCGGACTTTGTGAATAATATTAACATATTACAGAAAAATATAAAGAATATAGAATGCAGCTATAATCCTTCCCATGCAGACACAAATCCTATTTTCTGTGCTCCTTTTCAAAGTTAAGAGCCTACTATAAATTCCTTCATCTAGATTATTTTGTTTAACTTAGTATTTTGAGCATTGTTTGTTTTTCTCAAGATCCTTCAAAATCATACTTCTGGCTCTGTGTATTTCCCACTGTATAGAAATACATATGTTCTTTATTCTCCTCTTCCTGATTCCATTGCTTTTTTGTGCTTTTTGTACTTTTATAACCAAGACGATCAGTACAGTAAATAAGTTCCAAAAGCTAAGCAGTTATTTCCTGCAAACTCAGAGAGCTTACCCTGAAATCAATAATTTGTGTGCAAATAGTTACTTCTTTTTAGAAGAGGCTCAGAAATCTTTGAGAACACCGGCCAGACCATTTTTAGTAATGAATCTTCTGACAAAATAGTGACTATACTTTAACCCTCCCTCCAAGTTCTGGGGATCTCTCAGATGTATTGAAGGATGCTTCAGCTTCTGAACCCCCAAATCCTTGTAGGATTGCCTCGGTAACATTTAAACATCAACTCCTTATGCGTGGCTCCAACACTCTGCACTAATTTTCTGCAATGCAACCCAATTAGCAACACTCGGCAAAAGGAAAGTGACCTTCATCTTGTGAATTGCTAGAAAATCAGAGAGCGAAAAGCCAAATGGGCCAACAGAGGTCATGGAGTTTATACCCCATTTTATATCTCAGGAAAACTAAAGACCATGAAGGTTAAGTGACTTGGCTGAAGGGACACAGTGCGCTGAGCAAAGCTGTTCAAGGCCTGGCTGGCAGAAGAAGACTGCTTTTACCCTTCCTGAAAGAAAAACATCATCTCTAGATATTTACATTGCAATAGTGACTTCTCACTTTCTACTGTATCATGTTTCCTTGTGTGTGGAGAACAAATCTGAGGACCAATTAAGAAGGTGATGTATTATATCTGTTCTCTCCTTGAGCCTAAAATATTATGGGGAGAAATAATTGGTTTTGCAATATTCGGGTAACGACAACCCAACTCATGAATTTATCACCATCATTTTATCTGAGAGCCTGAATGCTTAAAGATTGAGAAAAAGGCTAAAATCCTTCAACATTCTTGAAGAGATATAGGGTAACATTTGTTATTAACATGGGTTACATTTGATGGTGGAAAATAGGCTCAGACTCTAGTCAATGACAGGCTTGAAGAGAAGCTCACAAGAAGAGCTTTGGAAAGCAAATACATCTCACCAACTGTCCAATGGCTGTAAAGTGATCTCCTTGGAATAGTGACAGAAGAACCAAGTCACTAAGTACCAATCATTACAGAGCAATATTTCCAGCATGGATGAACACTGAGAGAGTCATGAATTTGATAGCAAATGAGTGGAAATTGTAAGTAGTAATCTGAGCAGTTGAAGCTTTTCTGTCAGCAATGGAATAATAGCCAAAGCATTTAAAAAAACACAAATATCCAAACCAAACCAAAAAAGTCATCAAAGGAAGTGTCTACTTCCTGAAATCTAAGAGATAAGATCAATATGTAAAATTGTAAAAGAGGCTAACTCAGATGGTCCTTGGTTTTACAGAGGAACCCAGATGGTTTTACAGAGGAAAAATAATATGACATGTGGTTACCATATTAAAACTTAAAATACATATTAATGAGGAGCAAACCTAATTGCTGCCATAACAATCCATCTGAATTGTTTAATTTGTAAACCCTTCCTGGTGTTGGTAAACACTTCAGTATGAAGCAGTTATTTTGATCAAACTTTATAGATACACTAAAGCTTCACTCTATAGAATCCTTAAAATTGGGTCATTCTAGATGGCATTTTTTCAGTATAACAGAGAGTTACCTTTCAAAGTAGCAATATAGCCTATGCTTTTTTCCACTTAATATTCTGACAGAAAATCATTCTAAAATACATTAAACTTTATGAGACCTTCCTTAAAAGTACATTGGGCATAATGCAATTTTCCTTGATGACCCAGAGTGATCATTGTGAATATTAATTATCATACTGTGCTGTAATAAAATTATTTCTGTGAGGGCCTCAGAAATGTATGTTTTCTACTGCCCTTAGAATGACAGAATGTCAGAATTAAGCAGGACTTGAGAGTTTGTCCAGCTTTCTCAATTACAAATAAGGAGACTAACGTCAAGAGAGGAGTGATATGATTTAATTAAAGGGACATAAGCAGCGACTTACCCCAGGTCTCTCAACTTCTTATATGGAGTCTTTTCAATTCCCCCACATCCTGTACTACAGTCTTTGTTTTCATTAGTTCCTTTGCCTGTTGTTTTATACTTTTCTCTCCTGCTTGTTATGTTCTATGCTTACTCTCCTCACTGTTGCCGATGTTACAATTTCCTCAGCCCCATAAATATGCACTCTGATGAGTGATGTAGTTCTGGCATGGTGAGGGGGCACAGGGAACCCATGATCATCAGAGGGTGATGGCTGCAAGTTGGATTCTGGGGAACGTCTGGGTAAAATTTAGGAGAGTGATCTAAATTTTATTTTTTTTTAAAAGATTTTATTTATTTAACAGAGGGAGAGAGATCACAAGTAGGCAGAGGCAGGTAGAGAGAGGGGGAAGCAGGCTCCCTGCTGAGCAGACCCCCCACCCCCATGCGGGGCTCAATCCCAGGACCCTGAGATCATGACCTGAGCTGAAGGCAGAGGCTTTAACCCGCTGAGCCACCCAGGTGCCCCTGATCTAAATTTTAGAAAGGAAATTAACCTGGACCTCTGTCAAGGGGTCTAACCAAATATTGGACTTGAAGTTATGGAGCCAAGGGGGGAAAGGGGTGCAGGAACCAAAAAATGTCAAGAATGAGATATGGAAGGAGCGAGCTATGGGAGGTAGCCTAGGTGAATTTAAAGGACAAAGATGTCTGTTCCTTCTTTAAACCTCAATCTAGGGTGACTGTATTTTGAAAGTAAACGCAGTGGGTGGGAAAGAGAGTCCCTGCTTCTTTATACAGCTCTTCAATCAATCCAAACTGGACCTGACTTAGGAAAGCACCCATCCCTTGGATGGTTGGATGTGGGTGTCATAGAGAGGTGAGTGAATGGCCTGAGAGACTTAAGCAGGAGTAATAGACATTACGATGTAGAAGGCATGGGGCTGTGCTGGATAGAAGTCTTATTTGTTTGCTTCCTGGTAGTAACTTTTCCTGGCCTTGTCCCAGAGCCCTGAGGTTTCAAAACAATTAAATTCCAGATGAGTAAGGTGTTACCTTAGCTTTGGTTTCCATGCCAATAAACAGACAAGGCAACAGCCCAGTATAGTGGCAGAAGGGAAGAGAGCATTTTAAAAACCAGCTATATTTGAGCCTGTTTAACAGGATGGCAAATTCTTGCTTTCGGAAAGAATTGGCCCTTTGTCTAAAATGAGGTGACTGGGGCTCCCAGGGGGTAAAGGACTTGTCCAGGGCGATACAATGGCAAGCCATTGCCTCTGGTTAAAACGATCCAGTGTTAGAGTCCTGCACTCCAAGGGGTGGTCATAGGTCAGGTTTTATCATCTCAGGGAGGAAACCGCTCCCCAGGTGGTATGCAGAGCAGAATCTGCTGTGCTTTCTTTCTTACTCTTTTCTGCGGTGGCAGAAGGAAGGTTTGCTTTGCTGCAGAGTCTGGAAGACAAATTGGTATTTTCTGTAGGAACAGACAGGATGATTCATGCTGCGTGGTACGTAATTAAGGTCTGTGAACTGAAAATGAGCAAACCAGGATGTTAGTAATCTTGGTAGAGGAGTGGCTCGAGAGGGTAGCTGTACCTCATTCTTTATCTCAATCCTTTGAGGTAGGAAAGCCAAACTTCTCTAAGATAAGGGGATGTACCTAGAATAGAAGCTATTTTCAAGTTTTTATCTCTCCCACCTCATGATCTCTCAGTTCTAGCACACACACACAAAAGAAGTACGTTCATATACATGAACCTTTTATTTCATTGTCAAGGAACTAGGTTTTTCTCTCATCCTCTGTGCTTTGAAGCGGTTCATTCAATCCGAACAATTATTGAGGCCCTACAACTTCTGAGAGGACTAAACACTTCAAAGCCACAGATTAAGACAATGTGGTTCCTGCTTTCACAAGAGTCCACAGTCTAGTTGGAGAAACAGAGATGTAATTAAATTACACGGGTACTTACCTGGCTGTGTCACTCTGGCTAAAAGGGTTAAATTCCATAATTCCAGTCTCCACAAGTATAAAATGACAATAACACTTATCTTGCCAATCGTGTTATGAGTATGAAAGAGTCAATGTATATAAATCACTGAAGGGGCGCCTGGGTGGCTCAGTGGGTTAAAGCCTCTGCCTTCGGCTCAGGTCATGATCTCAGGGTCCTGGGATCGAGCCCACCATCGGGCTCTCTGCTCAGCGGGGAGCCGCTTCCCCCTCTCTCTGCCTGCCTCTCTGCCTACTTGTGATCTCTCTCTATCAAATAAATAAAATCTAAATAAATAAATAAATAAATAAACAAACAAATAAATAAATAAATTGCTGAGTAGTGTGTTTGGCATATATTAGGCATTTCTCACCAATTAGAAAGTACCAACACATGGGGGGCCTGGGCGGTTTAGTTGGTTAAGTGTCTGGCTTCTGATTTTGACTCAGATCATGATCTCAGGGTTATGAAAGGGAGCCCCGCCTTGGCCTCCATGCTGGGAGTGGAGCCTACTTAAAATTCTCTCTCTGCCCCTGTCCAGCCCTAAATAAATAAATAAATAAAATTAAAGTTAAAAAAATTTTTAAAAGTGACAACACAAATTCATAAGTGTTCAATCAAGGAATGATACCAAGTAGGAAAGACAATAGAAAGAGAAAGCTATTCTTCCCACAAGTAGACATTTGTTACTTTATGACTACCTATCATCCAATTTCCTTGGATAAGCTCCCATCCACCATACTTAGTCTGTGTGTTTCTGAGGAAATTTATACCATTTCAGCTCCATGGCATGGCAAGCAGCCTTTGCACAACTTCAGCAGAGTTTGGGTTACAAAGGAAGCCTAAATACTAAATTATAGTGCCTTACAAAATGGATAGAATCAGGGGGCTTTTTCTTTTTATGATTTCCTTCCTGAGATTGCACAGAAGTAAGAGGGAGGAGAGAAGGGAGGGTGGAAAAAAAAGGCAGGAAGCTAGACTCCATTGTAAAAATGTCCAGCAGGCATTTTATGGCAAGGGTTGGCTAGTATAAAATATTGCATTGCTTGTATTTAAATGCAGTAAGTCCTTCCCATCACATCAAACCTGTTATAATTTGTCCTGCACACAACAGAATTGTGTGTTTCTAATTATTTGGTTTTTTTCTGAAAAATAAGGCAAGTAAAGCTCTGTATCTGCGTTGACACAGAATGAAACTATCATGTTCAAGGATTGGTACATTGATCTACAAACAAAATTCAGCTGAAGCAGAAGCTTCAGGGACACATGGCCAAAAGAATGTCCATTACACATGGAAAACTTCAAAAAGTTGGATGGCAAGAGGCACTAGGGCATGGAATACTCATTTGAGCCCATTTTATCTACTTTTGAGGAAAGGGATACCGTGGCTGATATTCACGTTTTATTTTAAGTCCCGTTCAGGTTCATTTGAACTCTGACGCAATAGACAGTTTGAGTCCCTTGTTCAAATCCTTGCCCTGGTTCTGAACCAGCAACACATGGCAGACAAACTGTGGGGTGTCTATTTCAGAGGACTAGCAATTGACTAAGCCCCAACCAATTAGGTCATGATGTTTCCACCACAAAGTCACGGGGAAGTTGTGAAACGTTCTCTGAAATAATATAATTTAGGTGAGGAAGCTATTTGAGATCGAATGTTTGTGGCATCATGCAATGCTATGTGGGCTCTTAGGAGCACGCTGCTTACCTTTCGATGGGCATGTGCACCACCCAAGGGCTTTGTTCAAATGAACATTCTGATGAGCAAGTCTGGGATAGAGCCCAAGATTCTGCATTTCTACCAGCCCCCAGATTGTGTTGAGGCTGCATGTCTGGGGTCCACACTTGGAGAAGCAAGGCTAAGTCACCTCATGAAATAACAAAAGAAGAGCCTGACGATCATTAAATAAGTTCACCCCGCCATAAATAGCCTTCCTTGAAACTTGAGGTCTCTTGGGGAGAAAAAAGAAGGTTCTTACTGGAACTCTGCACCGGCTATCAGAACAGTGTCAGAGAAACAATATTCCTACAGTAGACTGGTGAGTAGAGACTTTTAAGCATTTAGCAGGCCTCCCATATTACCAAAACCCAGGGATCTGCCTGGAAAGTACAACACCAAGGACTAGAGAGAAATTAGAGAAGGAGCAACACTGACTTTCAGAGAAATACGCAGAGTATAAAGAAAAAAACTGACAATTGCTACTATTTGTTTAATGTTTATCATTTGTCAGGCACAAGTTTAAGTATTTTATCATTTGATTCTTAGTATCATAGTAACTCCATGAAGTAGGAACAATTGTTATCTGTATTTTGGAGATGAAAAACTAAGACTCAGAAAGGGCAAATTACTTGTTCAAGGCCACACAGCTGTTTGAACACAGTCCTGCCCTACAGTATACACTCACAACCCCTGTGCTCCCTCCATCTCCAATCTCCACTGTTCCACCAGAACAGATTTTGCTGTGGAGACCAATATTCTCCATGATTCAAGACGTAATGGACATCTTTGGTCCTCTAAGCAACACTGGTTGCTGCAGACCCTTCTTCTTTCTCTGAGTATTATCTTCCCCTGATTTTCAGAGCATCAACTCTCTTGGTTTCTGTTCTATTTGCTAAGAATTACTCTCAGTTTCTTTTCATTATCCTTCTCCCTTATCAGGCCACCGAAGGCTGGGATTCCTCAGGGCTGAGGCAGAGTCTCTCCCGCGTGCCTGCTCTGTAGTTTCTTCCAATAGACAACATTGACCACTTCTTGGATTATCACCTCTGCTTAGATGACTGTAGCTCTCCAGCCTCTTCCGAAGTCTAGACTCGATTATCTAAGATGATGTCTTTATTTGTATGTCTGAAAGTTAGGTCAGATGCATTAAATCTACAACTATCTCAAGATCGCTGCCTCCATCTTCTCTCTCCACACAACATCTTGCAGCAGAGGCTGCTGTCTGTGTCCTACCCATAGCCCCCTGGCTTTATTATTTCAGTTCCTACCCCCCAACTTCCAACCTCCAGCATTTCCATGTATTATCTGGAGGCCATAGGAGCTCACTTTGATCACTGCACATGGCAAGTAGAAGTGATAGAGAAGTGATGTCCACTCGTCAGCTAATAACGGACGGAAGGGCTGGGACATAAATAGCTCAGTTCCTTTTCCGTTCAGGGGGGATAACTCTGGGGGCACAGGTTCCATACTGGCTTCTGGAGTTCCCAACAGGCATGAGCTCTTATACTCCATAGTAAATTCCTCGAAACTATATTTTTTATGGCCCACCTCCCCTTCTCTGTCTCACTTGCTCACTGCCCCATCAGCATTTCCTGGGAATAACTCCCAAGCAAACCCCTCACCTTTACACCTGTTGTGAGCTCTGCCTCTGGAGAAGATCACACCATGTGTGATCACACCATATTGGTGTGATCATTCCACCTGGTTTTCATCAAGGTCTCCCTCCTCAATGAATTTCACTGGCTGAACAACCAGGGTCATCTGTGACCCTCTCTGCTTCCTTACGCTCCAGATCTACTATCAGTAAATCTTACAAATCCTGTCCTTTCAATAGCTTCAGAGTGTCCACTGCTCCATCTCCTTTATTCCCTTCTATTCCAATCACCATTGTTTCCCACTTGGAAAGGTAAAAAAAACCAAAACCAAAACCAAACAAAAAAACAGCTCTGTCTTCCACACCCACTCCTGATCCCCCACAAATCAGCCTGCAGCAAGAATATTATACAAACTTGCTCATGTCACACTACTCAAGTCCCAACTATTTTAACCCTTTGGGGCTTTTTGGTGGGTTTTAAGTTAATGATAGACAAGCGGACAAGACACGGAGGCATTTTTTATTTTTTTTTTTTGCTTTCCTTTCCAGTTTCATCTTGCTTCAAACTACCCCTCACATCCTGGGCTCCACCCAGTCTGCACCTCAAACCTATGCTCTTATATTTTCAAACTCTCTAATGGATTTTAGTGAAGTGTGAAAACAATTTAGTTGGTTAAGATCAGCATTTTATTTTAATGAAATGGGAGAAGAGAAACACATCAGAGTGTTACATGTTAGACTCCCCCTCCTCCAATTATATGTGTACTGCATCATGATGAAAAACCTACTTGTAACCAAATATCACAGTAGGAAGAAGAAGTTTGCAAAATGATGCCTTAAGCATACTGTGTTCTCTCCTGCCACTGAGCCTCAGAAGATGCTGGTCCCTCTGCCTGGAGAGCTTTGCCCCAATTCTTTGCCTAGGAATTCTTATGCACCCTCTTACTATCAGCTGCATCCATGCTGGGCTCCTAAAGACCTGGAGAAAACTTCTCCTGCAGGCACGTAGGTGAGGAGAATTCAACCTACTCAATGGGGAGGCTTAAAAGCAAAAGCCATGAAGAATCCAAATATTAGGCTGCAGGATGGCTACAACCATATCGAGCCAAAAGGTGTCTGGAAGAGAGGGTAGGAAGTAGAGCCTGCAGAAGTTCCTCAAGCCATCCGACTGCAGCCATGGGTCTTACACAGGACATTCTGGGAAGGATACTGGGAAGGATAAATTGGAGGCTGAGAAAATATGGCAAAGATAGCATATTTAGGAAGCTAGTCAGAAGCCTGGGTGAGAGCCGGTAAGCATATTTGTAAAGATAGCAAAAAGAGGAGAGTAGACCTGAAAAATGTCAAGGAGGGAAAATCTGTAAGTTAGTTACATTAGTTACGTAAGTTACGTAAGTTAGTTAGATTAGTTACGTTAGTTACTAATCTGCGTTAGTTACAATGCAGTCTATCTCATGTATTTATGAGGCACTAAAGAGTTGTAAATGGGCATTTTAAAGTTGATTTATCTAGTCTTCAGAGCCAACTTATTAGGGTGAGGTCCCCGAGGCTGCTTGAAAAAAAAAATTTTTTTAAAGCATTTCTGTTTCTGCTCACTGGCAGATAGCACATATATTTATTTTCTCCTATTTGGCGAGAGAGGAGAGTTCTCAGCTATAGGTGACCTGTGGAGGCACACAGGCCTGAGAGGAGAGATGGGACAAATTTAAACCTCTTAGGTGTGGGCCAAAAACTGAGGCTCAGAGTTTCACTGCCTTGTAAGCACGGCACCCCAGCTGCAATCAGAACCCAGGACTTCAACGAGGCAGAGGATGCCTTTGTCCATAAAGCCATGCGTGGTCAAAGGTGTAGTTCCTGAACAGTGCCCGTGGGAGTCTCTTCTTTCCACACCAGCAAGACCAAGAGGCTTTTCTGGTCCACCAAGCAGGTTCTCTTTCCCCTGTTGCCAACTGGGTTGGGACAACACCACATCCCACCGCCCCTCCAACACTAAGGCAGGTATTGCTGGGGTCCCTGACTCTAGACAGGAGTTCGACTTGTATGAAACTAAAGAAAAGCAGTTACTGCTTTTTAAATGAAGACGTGGATTACAGTTATGGTAACAGAAATAGGAAAAAGAGCAAATGTCAGGGACAATTTGGGAAAAAGGTAAAAAAACGTAACATCTGACAAGGTATAAGGGATAAAGAGAAAGGAAGATGTAAGCAAGACTTGCAGACTGGGAAGAAAGCAAGGATCACTGACCAAATAGGGTCACCTGGGAAGGAGAGGTAGCCTGGGTCACAGAGAGAAAGACCATTAGCTCAGTCTGGGGTAAGTTAACTTTGACAGAAGGGCAGGATATGCATGTGGAGATTTCCTGCTGATGTGTTATTTGGGAAAGATGTGTTATATCACCTAAGACAGTTTTATTTCTACTTTGAGTCAGAAAGATGAACTTAGTGGTTATAGCAAGAAGAATAAAGGCCTAAAGAGGTGCACAAATTGCCGAGGAAAGTATTGATTGCCGCTTTGATCATCTAAGCTGATACCTGGGAAACCTGCACTATCTCCCCATATATACAGGCAGGAGAAGAGAAGATGGAGGGCCAAGAGGGGCTCTTTCTTCTCTTTTTATTGATGTATCGAAACCAATACCACACAAAACTGCCCTGCTGTTACCCCTGGGGGCCGGCAGCCAGACTCCTGTATGGCACCCCGAGTCTGGTTTTCACACAGCTGCTCAGCCTGAGGGAAGCCTTCAAAGAGGCTGCCAGGAGAGGTTGCTGGTGCAAGAGGGGACATCTTGATAGGCACTCACAGCTGCTGACGTCACTGGACGAAGGCTGGCAGTTTGCAGGGTAGGGCGGCTGACAGAAAATTGCGGGGGGTGGGGGCGGATACTTGTGGTAGAGAAAGGGTTAAAGTTGGAGCTGAGTTTAGGTTCAGAGGTTAAGGTCAACATAGACAAGAGGCAAAAAGGAAGAATGTGTAAAGCTGTTACTTCCCAGAATTGCAACTTCTGTGAAAGTCAGACACCACAGAGAACTGAAGAGACACAAAGGTTTTGAAGTTCATCTAGTCCTCCCTCCCCCACCTCCCGCAAACACACAGACCTACTGGCTTCCACAGAGGAAGTGACTGAGCCAGAGGGGTCACGTGACCTGCCGGTGGTCACACAGGCAGCCATCAGTGGTAAGATCTGACTGTACGCTCAGGATTGCAGACACCCACTGCAGGGGGGTCTTCTTCTTTTTTTTAAGGTTTTATTTATTTATTTGACAGAGAGAGAGATCACAAGTAGGCAGAGAGGCAGGCAGAGAGAGAGGGGGAAGCAGGCTCCCTGCTGAGCAGAGAGGCTGATGCAGGCTTGATCCCAGGACCCTGGGATCATGACCCAAGCCGAAGGCAGAGGCTTTAACTCACTGAGCCACCCAGGCGCCCCTCCAAGGGTTCTTCTTAATGTCCACACTACATTACAAAACCTGCCCTAAATGGGTAAACGCAAACCCCCGTATTGTGGAGACGCATTACAGTATTTGACAAATAGAATAAATTATAAAGGTAGTGGGAGGAAATATCTATGATGAAGGACACGATGGAATTGACATACTCACATGCTGTATAATATATAAACTAGAATTGAGGTCCCCAACATAGGTCTATCAGAGATCGTAGTGTTTCCTACTGCACTGCTCTCTAACATCTCTTTCTGCAGAGCTCTGGTCTCATCTGTGGGCTCAGTCCCCTACTCCCCTTCTAGATTCTGGTCTGCTTCCAGGACCATGAGGAATGTTGAACAGGTAGTGCAGCAACAACATCAATGCCATTTCTAACCTCTGTATTTGAAACATGACTCCTCCAGGCTGGGCATGGCCTCACTCCCCTATGCCTCTACCTCTAAGACTCACCTTCCTTAGCAGGCTCTTGATCCACATCCCTAGTATCCACCAAGACAACCATAATTGCCTTTTCAATCTTAAAGTGATGTTCCCAGTCTTCATTCTGAATTCTACACCCTACCTGTCATCTCACACTTCTGCAAGAGCCCACCGGGGCTAATCATGGCACTCTCTCATCTTCACAATCTTCACTCCCAAATTTCAAGACCATCCTGTGGCCTCAGGTCACTCATTGCCTGTTCTGTCCCTTGTGGGTTGCTGTCCAGGCTGACCCTGCCCTGCCCTCTGGGTTCATAGCGTTTATTTGTCCTGCCCCCAACCTTCCCTCCACTCGCCATCTTCCAAAATTAATCCTGGCCCTGGCCCAAATAAGACACAGACAACAATTTGAATTTGGCGATAGAAATAAGGAAAGAAGGAAGATGAAAGCTAAAAGTTAAGGAGAAAATAGGGTTTCATCTAGAAACAAGTATGAATAATATACCTGAATATAAGGCCTAAAGGTGAAGAAATTATGCAATCCTTAGGAATTATTCAGGCTGGACTAGGTTGCTGCTCTTAACAAATTTACCCTGAAATCTCAGTGAATGAACATAAGAAAGTTTCATTTCCTCCTCCTCATAAATAGGCAATGGGTGTTGAGAGGCAATGGGTGGAGAATTTGCCCTGTGTAGGAGTTAGGAACCTGGACTCAAGGAGGCCTTCATTTCTTAAAGCTTCACCAACAGGGGCGACTCCCCCTCTCTATTTCCTGGCAGCTGAGGAGAGACTCGAGGATCATGAGGGGGTTTTCATAGTCTCCATCTGGAATTAACACATATTCCCTCCTCTCGCTGCTCATCAGCTAGAGATGAGCCCAGGTGCCTCACATCTCCAAGGACTCTGAGCAGCCCTGCTTCTCCATGCGGCCCAAAGGAGGGGCCAAGCGAGACCCAGAATGCTCGTGGTGTCCAAGGCACAGTAAGTCTGTCATTGTGGCTCTCCAATTCTTGCAATGGTGGTTAGCTAAAGGGCTAATGCCCTCACGGGTATGACAATGCTCCTCATATTTAGCTGACAAAAAGCAAACTTTTTTTGCAGTGAGTGGGATGAAAAGGAATGAATATGTTCTCACTGACTGATGAAATAACAGCATGCGTGTGAAGAGCCAGAGAGAACCTGAGGTAGCACAGTGGCTATGCTGCCACCATTTTATTTTACTGTCTGTTTTTGCTTGCTTTATTTTTGTAACTTGAGGAGCATTTTTTTTTAATGTTAGTTTTTAATGCATACCTTGTATTTGATGAACCAAGATGAAAAATGGAGCATTTACCTCTCATTTTTATGAGTAATTACATGTAATATTCGAGAGCATGAAACAGTAAGGATGTCTTGTTGAAAGCAACTTGCAGGGGTGCCTGGGTGGCTCAGTGGGTTAAAGCCTCTGCCTTCAGCTCGGGTCATGATCTCAGGGTCCTGGGATCGAGCCCCACATCGGGCTCTCTGCTCAGCAGGGAACCTGCTTCCCCCTCTCTCTCTGCCTGCCTCTCTGCCTATTTGTGATCTCTCTCTATCTAATAAATAAAATCTTTAGAAAAAAAAGAAAGCAACTTGCAGTGTTTCCATATGGAGCGGGGTCACAACTAGTAAAATCACATGCATCACTTTATTGATATATTTTGTGATTTAATTCTAGGGTGCCTCCTGCACATCTTTACACATTGAAACTTTTAACCATAGCCCTTTATAACAAACCAAGGATAATTCAACACATGTATTAATTATGACGCTAGTTTACCTAGACCTGGAATTAACTTTAAATGCTCAGTGCATAAACTGAACATTTTGCCAAAAGTACACCAAAGTAATGAGAAAAGAAAGCTGTTGAATTACCCTTTATAATTGCCTACTCTTGTTCCTCAAATTACATGTTGAAAAAGTTTTGAGTTATTTATTTACATTTAACTCACAGAGATAGCTTTTATACACACTAAAATAAAAGTCTATAGTAGGATTAGGGTGGCTATCACTCTGCCCATCAGTTTTCCTGGAGACACCTGAGTGGTGTATAGGGACTGGACTCCCCCAGCATCCTCATATCTCATGACATCACATCAGAGGAGAAGCAGAAAATACAAGTAAAGAAATATTTCTCCTCTAATTTCACAAAATGGGGTTGATGCAGCACCATTTTCTTTGCAGAGATGACCCCAGAAGTGTGTTGACAATATCTAACCCTCAACATCAGAAGCTGGTAGTTTGCAAGACATCTTCTGAAAGCCCTTTTGCCACCACCTTGTACCTCTTCTAGGCACATCTAGCCCCCCATGAGAATGACAGACTTGCCCTGTCCTCTCTTCTACAGTTGTGAAGACAGCCAGCCCTGTGTGTGCCATTTAAGATCTTCTTAACCCTGAAAGCTCATAAATGCTGGTATTGATTTCTAAAAAAATCAGCCTCACACAGGTTGACAAAATCTTTACTGTCATTTTGCTGAAAACTGAAGTGACCCTTTTAATACCCTGCCTATAAATAGCAAATAGTTGCCAAACCAGAGAAAAATACTTAAGACGACCACCCTGAAATTCAACAGAATATTAAAGTAGAGCTAAACTCACTAATGGCATAACTCACATATTTGCAGAAGATTAGAACTTTAAATATTTTTTATCAGGTCCACTCAAAGACAAGATTTTTTTTTTTAAATTACAAATATCTACCCACTAATTTTTCTAAATATATTCTCTGGTGGGGAAGAGTTTACTACTGCTTAAAAATGACACCTGAGATGAGATAAAAATACACTTCTAAAACAGAAATCAACTCATAAATTTTTTTCAGTTGAATTGATACCCATTTTATAAATGGAAAAACTGAGAAAATTCCTATGACTGTTTCTAAAGTTGATTTAGAATGGAGCAAGAAATAGAATGCTTTTCCCCTAACTTTAATTTGAATGTCTGATTCAAGTTTTGTTGACACTCATCCTCTTCTAAAGATCTGTAGCAAATGAAATGTTTATTTACGTACACATTTTAAGAAAGATTCTAACTGAAATCTAAAAAACATATTTTTCTTTCCAAAAAGTTTCTATACACATTTCAAATCTCCAGCATCATGTCTAGGTTTCTTTTTTTCTTTCTCTTTTATTTTTTTTCCTGGAGATTTGCACAGGGGAAGAAAAGAGGGAAAATGAGATTTCATCAGAGGACAGTTCTGATCTAGAGAGAGGAAAAGAAGACCTTTAACATAAAGAACACTGGAGACAGATGTTAAAAAGGGGGGGGGTGACGGGATATTACTATGTTATTTTGCTTCATGTGGTTGTAAAGAAAAAGTTACCCAGTTTTTTGTTGCTTGAACAAGGACAAGGATTTTCTCATAAGGCTCTCAAAGGTTTTATAGTTGGAAAGAAATGGGAAAAACAATAACTTCTGGCACTAAATGATTGTTATAAGGCTCACCACCTTCAATAAGAAGATGCTTCTGTTCAATTTCCAGTCACATCAAATTCTCATCATAAGCAGCTAAATCCCATCTCTCCATGAGCCAGACTGTATCAAAAGTAGCAGCTTAATCGCTTCTCGGCCTTTTGGCTAAGATCAAGTGTAAAAGTAGCAGCTTTATGCATTAAGTTTTGTAACGTACCCTTACATCCCATATATCCCAGGTCACAAAGCAAATTCTATGACTTTTTCCCCTTGGTGAATGACAGGCTTGGATGCTAAGCTTCCGTGAGGCCACAAACAGGGAAGCACTGTGACCAAGGTGTCCTCAAAAATAAGAAAGAAATTATGTTGCTTCTGAGAAACAGAAATGTCCGGTTCCCAAGTGCTTGCATAAAACCCATTTTTGTGTTAAAGAAAAAAATTAAAGATTGCTGAGAATTTAATTCAGAATCCATGAGTAGGAAAATTAGAGAAGCAATAAGGCCAAAAAAAAAAAAAAAATCCCTAGGGTAGAAAACTCAAAAGCCTACTTAATAATTTCCATGCCCTCCTCATGTCTCATGTTATTTGCAAATATCAGATATTTCCAGATTTCCTTCTAAGGTCTGATGAGAAAATGAAATTAAATGCCAATAAAGTTAAAGTTCCCAGACTAACCATGAAAATCAGGACAGGAAGGCATAGAGTCTGATAATGAATGCTAGGGCTCAGAGCACGAGCTCTAAGTGAGAATGTAACCCACCAGTGAAGAGGCCAACAGACTTGACCTTGGATGGCTTTGCCCTTTAAGGAAAGTTCTTTTTAGCAGTGAAGAACCCCCTTAGTAGGCAGAAAGATGAATATCACTTTCAAAACAGAAAATAGGTCAACTGATATGACAGAATGAAAGCGAGGTATTGTCAATTTTTTAAGGCAGTAAAGCTGAAAATGAAAGGTAACATTCAAGGAGACAAGGATGGTATGTTTTCCGATTGGTAGTATGTCCATTCTCAGAGTCTGTAGTTTGCTGTGCCTGGGAATGTTGGCTTCGTTTGAAGACTGAACCAAATCCATGTAATTAACTAAATGGTACATGCCTATTTATGGATAGATACAAAGGGTACTCTGGAACAGAGTGACAGAGCTAGATAAGAAACAATAACATTTGGGAATGGAATGGTTTGAAGATAAAATGAAATAAGAAAATTTACAAGGTGAGAGCAATGTATGAAATATTCAGATTAGGTTGCCAGAGATTTTTGCTGATTGGAAGAATGGAAGATGGAGGGGAAGGGAAGGGAAATATCAAGGATGACATCCAGATTACATGAGATTTGAGATATTTTAAAAATACCTGGAAAGCATTGCTTTGTATGTTAGAGGTACTGATTTAGGAATCATCAGTATACAGGTGTAAACCAAACTATGGGAATTGGGGGAGTTCCCAGGAGAGTGAATAGAACGAGAAGGGATAAAGCCCATGACAGAGCCCAGAGGTTATCAACACTCAAAGGACACGTAAGAGACAAAGAGCAGCTTTTGAGGCTGTGAAGAACCACCGCAGAATTAAGAGAAAGTCTAGCTATGTTGACATTAGAGTCCTAGCAGCCATGAACTAGCCCTGTCCCAAGGCAATCTGCATGTGTGCTCACCCTACTTGAAAACTAAAAGGTGTCATTCAAAGTCTTTTGTGATCATTGCTGTCTTATTTTCACTAGTTTTGGGCAGAGAAGACTGAACAGAATGGTTTGAGGAGTTTAAAGTATAAATGTGAAAACAATCTATGACAACACTTTTAAGAAAATATAGAGTATGCAGAAAATTATAAATAAGAATATAAAAAAAAAAGAACTACTTATGCACTTTGGTGAACAACCTTGCTGAATCTCCTGCCCATATATAATTTTAAATAAATTAGATATTTGATTTAAACTTTACTATTAAATATTTATGTAATACATATGATATGTAATAAAAATGTCTCTTTTTCACTCAGCAATATTGTCAGCCTACATATTAATAATCTATATCAGGGCCAGGAAACATTTTCTAGAAAGGGCCAGATAATAAATATTTTAGGCTTTGTGAGCCATATGGTCCCAATTGTAGTCACTCAACTTTTATCTCTGCACTGTAGTATGCAAGCAGCTTTAGTCAATACGCAAATGGATGGACATAAATGATCTGACCCATTGGCTATAGTTAGCCAAATGTTGATCTATAGCATAATTTTTAAAAACTTCATATTGCTTATAACTGTACCATAAATTATTTAGCCAACCTTCAAGAAATGTATCCCAAGGAGATTTTCAACTGTTTGAAAATGTTTGTAGCAAATATATTGAATACAGCCTTATATATTTTCATGGAAAATAGAAACAATGTAAATGTTCATCAAAAGGAAGTTAATTAGGGGTTTCTGGGTGGCTTCAGCTCAGGTCATGATCTCAGGGTCCTGGGATCAAGCCCCATGTTGAGCTCCACACTCAGTGAGGAGTCTGCTTATCTCTCTCTCCCTCTGCTCCTCCCCCTGCTCATTCTTTCTCTCTCTCCCAAATAAATATTTTTTAAAAAGGAGATTAATTAGGTAACTTTTGACATACATAATAATTAATTTCAGAATTCCTAAATGGTAAAGTTATTTCTAAATTATCTTGCACCTAACTCAGATCAGTTCCTTTAATTGAAGAGACTTGAATTTTTTTTAAGTTTTTATTTTAATTCCAGTACAGTCAACATACAGTGTCACATTACTGGCATGTGTACAATAGTGACTTGACACTTCCATACATCACCCAGTGCTCATCACCACAGGTGTACTCCTAATCCCCATCACCTATTCTACCCCCCCCAAGCCCTCCTCTCTCATAATCATCAGTTTGTTCTCTATAGTTAAGAGTCTGTTTCTTGTTCGCGCTCTCTCTCCCTTTGCTTATTTTATCTATCATCTATCTATCTATCTATCTATCTATCTATCTATCTATCTATCTATCTATTTAACAGAGAGAGAGAGAGAGATCACAAGCAGGCAGAGAGGCAGGCAGAGAGAGAGGGGGAAGCAGGCTCCCTGCTGAGCAAAGAACCCAATGCGGGGCTCGATCCCAGGACCCTGAGATCATGACCCGAGCTGAAGGCAGAGGCTTTAACCCACTGAGCTACCCAGGCACCCTGTTTGTTTTGTTTCTTAAATTCCACATGTGAGTGAAATCATGCAGTGTTTTTCTCTGACTTACTTTGCTTAGCATTATACTCTCTACTCCATCCATGTCTTTGCAAATGGCAAGATTTCATTATTTGTCAGGGCTGAATAACATCCCATTATATAAACAGTTGTTTATATATGGAGACTCTTGGCTATTGTAAATAATGCTGCTATAAATACAGGGGTGCATGTGTCCCTTTGAAATAGTGTTTTTGTATTACTGGGGTATATACTCAGTAGTGTGAATGCTGGATCATAAGGTATTTCTATTTCTAACTTTTTGAGGAAACTCCATTCTGTTTTCCAGATTGGCTGCACCAGTTTGCATTCCCACTAACAGTGCAAGAGGGTTCTCTTTTCTCTACTTCCTCACCAACACCTGTTGCTTCTTGTGTTGTTGATTTCAGCCATTCTGACAAGTGTGGGGTGATATGCAAAATCAATTATATGTAGATGATCATGTTATTTTGACTTGACCATGACAGGAAGATCAGTATGTATAAAATTATAACACAACATACTACATTATTTAACCTACAAAACTTATTCAAATTTCTTCAAAATGTCCCACTAATGTTCTCTTTTGTTCCAAAATCGAAGGCAAAAATCACACTTTACATTTAGTTGTGTTTCCTTAACTTCCTTTAATATGGAACTGGTCCTCAATCATTCTTTGTTTGTCATGACCTTGAGAATTCTCAAGGGTACGAGTACTGTGATACCCCAATGACAGTGAGTCCACCTAGTGCCCAAATCTTGGTTTCTAAATACTATCCTCCAATATCAGAAAACTGTGAGTCCTTGGAGAGCTATCTGGTTGTAGGATTAGGACAGGGAACGTATAAGATGAGCTTGAAATATCTTGTGGTGTCAGAAAACATAGAAGTGCTTTAAAAAGTGGGAAAGGATGGACACATTTTAAAAATATATAGAAGCCAACCTGAAGGGAACTCCCAAAGGCCAAATCTGGGAAAACTGAACAACAAAATAAATAATGATTATGATAGATTATAATCCAAGAAATTCATTTGTCCATACAAATAGTAATGAAAGAAAAAATCAATGGATATAGAAAAGCATAAACTTTTCCTTACTATAAATTTCCAGCTAGTATCTGTAGATTAAGGAATGACTGAAATAGAAAATCAGCATTTGGCAAACACCACAGTAATAATTATTTCAGACAGGAATCATCAGTGGATGCTAAAATTCGTGGTGAAAGTGTGATAAATAACAAGATACTTAAGCACTCTCAAATTATGTCCTCATAAGATCCTTACTGTGTAAAAAGAAACATAGTAACTTTGCAGTGGAGAAACCCAGCAGCCATCTCCTTCACCACGTTACCATTTTTAGTAATGGAACAATTCAACATCAAATGACTTCTGAAATGATATGCTGAGAAGGTCACAATCTTAGTTTCTGGTAGCTTTGCTAAAAATGCAGGTCCTGAGTTAAGTATGAGGAAATATCAGAGAAAATGTATTGACTGTCAGAGCCTCGTCGAGCTAGTATTTAGACACACAAGGGTACACTCATGTGTTAGAAGCACTTCCGGTTTGGCCTTCATTCAGTTCACAAAGAAATCCATTTAAAGAGGTTTAAGGAAAAAATTACAGGATGAAAGCCGTGCCTCAAGAAGATTAAACTGGCAGCAGATAATAAAATACAAAATCAAGGGTAAAAATAAAAAGCTATAGAAGGCATTTATGCCTGTTAGGAATCTGTTACATTATTTCAAGTGCACTGTCATAAAAATCTCAACGAGGGTAACGGCCACAGAAATGGAGGAGAGCAAGCTGAGAAATGATATGAAGAAGACTCAGAAAGATTTTTCTACTCATTGAATGTGAAGGAGCTGCAGAAGCAGTGAAAGGAAGATCCCTATTTACTACGTTGAGCGGGCAGCAGGAAAGGTCAGTCTCCAGTCTGGGAAAGAGAATGGTTGCACTTTCCATTAAGAAACTGAGGTTGAAGAGAACATGTAACTTGCAGTGCTACAAGGCCAGTAAGAAGCAGAACCAGTACTTAAACCCAAATCTTCTAAGTTCAGAAATTTCTATGGAGAAAGAAAGAGGGAAGAGAAGGAGGGATTTCCATGGCCTATATGAAGTTCGGTGTATATGGAGACGCCCCAAGGGATTAATAAGAACTGCAAGCTTCTGCAAATGTCAATTTCTAAGTGCACAATTACATATACGTGTAAAATTGTAAGCAACTCATAAAAAATGTAAAAGAGTAAGTGAGTTCCCCTTTTACCTCTGAGTTGCACTGGACTTTATCTAGCAGTAAAGTCCATGTTCCTTAGTTTCAGGTAAGAGCCGCCCCGGGTTTTCGACAGTCACCTGATTGACTGTCAGAGCCTAGTCAACCTCAGAGGTCAGTGGCTCCAGTGCTGTCATTTTACAAGTATCTGATCCTGCACATTCAAATATGTAGATACAGGTTAGATGGAAAAGACACTGGTGTAGGTAATTTAATTTGCACCAGATCTCTCAGCCAATGTTAAAAGCAGATGGGAACTGGAGTTTTAGGTTTCAGTTCCCTATATGAATTGCCAAAACTATTGCATCCCGAATAGCTACATTTAAGAGGATCATCCTTTGAATACATTTAAATCCACATACAGCAGCATGACTGAGATCAGCTCTGATGGTGTTGCAGAAGACACCATTGTTCAACTCACCGGGTTGTAAGTCACAGCTTAGCCTCGACAAGAAATGAGAGCAGACAGAAGTTGCTGGTCATGAACTACTCATCATTTTTCCAGCCATTTGCTCCTGGTACTAAGAAGAGGTGGTGATAAGCCCAAAATCTGCCCCTCCAGCCTTCCCTTGAAGGGAGATGATGAGGCAGAGTACTCCTATTCTCAGCAGAAAGTGTAAAATGAATGAGAAAAATCTCTTCATTCTAGCTAATGCATTCAAAGGTTGAATAAATGAATATATGCTGAAATAAGTAAGGTGATTCTCAATATATTTTCCCCTAATTTCTAAGACCTGTAAAATCAGTGAAATAAATTCATGCCCATTGGGCAAAGTACACATGGAAAGGCATATCCCTTATATTCCCACAGTGCTTGTCTTAAATTACCAAAGTAATCATTTTCAAATTCTTCTCTAACCACAGTTTCTTACATACTCTAAGGAAGGTTTTTCATTATTCCTGTTTATTTATTTATGCTCCTGAATAGAAATAAAAAACATTTCTAATTGAGGTACTCTCAAATCATATTTACCTTCTTGCAATTAAAACACAAATTTACTTAAGACGCTGCTTGCCTCAAACAACCGTGTTTTCAAACTAGACACTTTTGTGAAATTTGTTAGTAACAGTTGAATGCTTAGGAAGAGAGCGAAGCTGCAATTAAAGGATTATAGTTCCAGAGCTAAAACAGGAGTCCGTGCCCTCAAGTCCAAGCTTTCTTTCCTACACGCATCGCCTCTGATTTTAATTTGGTTTCGATTTTTCTTTTCCCTTTTCTCTTTCTATTCTTTTTATATTTACTGTTGGATAGACATATAAATTATAGGGGAAAGAGCAATCTGATCTCACCAAGAAAGTTGTTTTTCTCAAGTTTCTTTCATTTTCAAGGGAGTTCCCGGCTCAAGCCTTACTTTCATGGTCTAAACCTTCTTCATTACTTCTAGTGACTCACCAAGGTCCAAAGTCTGCCCCAGCAATACCTGAATGCTTGAATCACCCAGGAGTCAGCTTGCTTACGGGAAACTCTTCCAGTTTCCTTCACATAAAAACAGGATTTAGAAATGTCTAAGCAATAGCTAAATGAAGTAATAAAGAAAGGACGTGCCCTTTGAATTTCAGCGCTATCATCGTTATTTCCTTTCTCTCTCTCCTTAATATCATGTAAGTTTCTAAGTGTCCCAAAAAAGTTGATGAAAACTGGGTACTTTGTGTTTTTTTCCAAAAATACTCAAAAATGACAACTCTCAAAAAACAATGGTTTCTTGCAAACGTGCCCTCCTCAATACCCACCACCAGGCTCATAGAGTGCATGGAGCACAGGGTGTGGTGCATGAACAATGAATCTTGTAACACTGAAGAAATAAAATAAAATTTTTAAAAAAAACAACAACAATGGTTTCTTTCCCATCACCGATACATTAAAAGCAAAAGAAATACATTAATAATCTTGTTAGGTAATCATAGATATACTTAACAGCTACTGAAGATATTATTTGCCAGGACATACTTCAATATACAATTCCACACTATTGAGGGACTGAGGCAAAATTGCTTCTCAGCTGGAAAAAATATCAAATAGATACTTTTGAACGTCTCAGTAGGTAATAATCCAGTAAGTCTGGGAAACATTTTATAGGCATATGGAACAAATTATTTTGGTAATTATTTGGTAATTACAGGTCGGTAGTCCTGACCTTTTCAAATGTAACTGTTTTGCAGAAAATAAAAGTTAAAAATAAATTAAGCTGTGTTTCTCCTTAAAAGTTTTATATGAATGAGATAGTAAGTTAATGAATTATTTAAACATACCACCCACATTTTTAGTCTGTATATACATATGAATAAGAAAGAGTATTTTCGAATTACACAGGATTGTACACACATACACATTCTGTTTCTCTGTCTAATAAATTCTAGATGGCCACTGGAGGGCAAGATGGAAAGGGAAAACGACATGGTCTTCCTTTATTCATTTCTATTGTGACCTTATATTTGTAAAAACTGAAGAATAATTCTGGCCAGTATTTGTTCAATTCTATAGCCTTCTGGAACTGACAATATCCACTTCATAACAATGCCCTAACCATTTATTCCCATCACAGCAGGGCCGCTTGCCTGATGAAAACATAATTGGAAAAAAAAATCCTTCTTATGTGGCATTGTAAACCATCTGCCATATTCGGGTTTTATAATATGTAGCAAACTCAAAAAGAAAAGAGTGGAAACAGAAGTTTCTGGGCCAACATCAGCATCTAAGAAGTACAAAGAGACCACAGTATCAGGGAGAGGTTCACAATTACAACCAGCAAATGAATACACAAAAGTACCTACCACTGCAGGTGAACATGGGTTATTATTGCTTTATACCTAGTTCTCTGTACGCTTTACTGTATTTCTAACCCATCAAGGAGTGATTTATTTACTTTTGCTTATCAACAGCCACATAGTGCTGTGTGCTAAACTGTTCTAAGTGCTCTATAAATATTAAATTATTCAATTTGCCTAACCTTATTACATAAGCATGCCTATTTTACAGACAGGGGAAACAAAGAAGAAGAGCCAGGATTGAAACTCAGGCGATCTATAAGAGGATCTCTGCTCTCAACACTACGTTGTGCTGGTGATTGTCTTCTTTCTTACTACACAGTCATAAAAATTTTTCCAAATATGGGTAACTCTTTAAAAGTGAGGATTATATTTTAAGATTAAATTCAAAGTTAACACTAAGATCCACATTTGCATCCTGATATTCTGTAGTTCAAGAAATACGTGCTTTCTTTCCTGCAAAGCTTTTATATAAAATGCAGGGGGACACAAAAGAAAAGATGATGTTTTCATCTCACCACTGATAAAGAATATAGTAATTAGACCACTAAATACATATTTATATATATATATATAGTATATACATATATAAAAAACAAATACTGCCGCCTCTCATACATAAATTTTCTGTATATAGGAAATACATAGGTAGGAAAACAAAATAAACTTTATTTTTCTTTCCTCTGCCTACAAAATATGATTTATTGTTTTAGATGACTAACTAGGTTCAGGAAGCAGTAAGACCCTCTCATTAAAAAAACATGTAGGAAAAAGCAGGGAATAAATAAAACTAAGAAAAAATTAGTTTGTGCCTCCCTATAGAGAACTCCAGTATATACTAAAGAAGTCAAATCATCTTTCAGTGTCCATGAAAGAACAGGAAAACAAAACAAAAGAAAATTGCTTCTTTATATACTTTGTTTCATACCAAATACTGAACTGATATTCAGTGACATTAATAATATGTTCTCTTGGTAAACAAGTACATCCCAGGGGTCCCAGATTTTTTTTTTTTCCTCTTTCTCCTTTAAAAAAAAACATCCCTGAATACTCAGTTCAGGGCACCTAGGTGGATCAGTTTGTTAGGCATCTAACTCTTTTTTTTTTTTTTTTAAAGACTTTATTTGTTTGACAGACACAGCGAGAGAGGGAACACAAGCAGGAGAAATCAGAGAGGGAGAAGCAGGCTTCCTGCTGAGCAGGAAGCCGATGCAGGGCTCCACCCCAGGGCCCTGGGATCATGACCTGAGCCAAAGGCAGACGCTGACTGAGCCACCCAGGTGCCCATAGGCCTTCAACTCTTGATTTCAGCTCAAGTCATAATCTCGGGGTCCTGGAAGTGAGCGCTAAACTGGGCTTAGCAGGGAGTCTGCCTGGGAATCTCTTTTCCCTCTCCCTCTGCCCCTCCCCCTGCTCACATGTACTCTCTCTCTCAAATAGGTAAATCTTAAAAACAAAAAACCAAAAAAACCCTGACTCCTCACCTGAAAATTAACTTAGAGCCCTCATCACACTTGTTCTGTTATCCACTGAAAATTTTTAGCACATTATGAAAATTAATTAAGAAATATTTTACTGCATTTTTTTTTTTTTAAATCAGAGGAGGAGATGAACCATGAGAGAATGGGGACTCTGAGAAACAAACTGAGGGTTTTGGAGGGTTAGGGGTGGTTGGTTTGCTGAGCCTGGTGGTGGGTATTGAGGAGGGCACTTATTGTATGGAGCACGGGGTGTGGTGCATGAACAATGAATCTTAGAACACTGAAAAAATAAAAGTTTAAAAAAAGGAAGTAATAGGACTAATATTGCTTAAAGTGTTATAACTTGGGGAGAGGGATAAAACACAAACTGAACTTTGGTGAGCATAATTCTCAGCTAATTTGAAGGGGGGGAAGACTCAGTACCCTACGACAGACTATAAGCACCATGAAAGCAGTATGTGCATTGATTCTGGACTCGGCAGGAAACCTAACACCCAGAAGATGCTCTATGGCTCAAGCCATTTTAAATTCAATTTAAAAGAGGAAGAAAACAAAATGTATTAGCAATTTTTTAACAATATAAGGCATTTCAACATTTTTGCCTATTAGTGCTTTTGCAGAACTCAGGAGAACCCTTGATCACAGATTTTACCACCTGTAGCATCCTCATAGCACTTGCGACCTGCTAATGAATTGTGCTTCCTTCTCCCTCATTTCAGGCCTCTTTTCTCTTTCCTACATCTCATCACACACCCACCCCCGAAGGAACACATATCCTCTCCAACCTACCACAACCCAAAGTCCCTCATCAGACATTCTCCCTTATTCTGAAGTTGTGTCTTATGATTAGCTTCCTATTTTTCTACCTGGCTTCCATTAAAATTTTTCTTGGCACTTGTTCCACTCCACCTACCCAGAGATGTCCAGAAGTCCTCACTCAATCCTTTGCTGTCTCCCAGAAATGAGAGAGTGCTAAGTGGGAAAAGAGCTGGAGGGGAAAAGGGGGGAGGCCTTGCTAGCCCTGATTAGAGGCATTATGTGACCAGAAAATCTTCAAATCCATCCAGCTCTAATCTTCCTCATATTTTTCCTTTTCTTCGTCCCTCTGATTATTTGTCTGGATCCCACATCTTGACGTCTCACCCCCACCCATCTGTCTAACCTGAGCAATATTTGAATTAGTTATGTAAATAAACCATTATTCACAGGGACTGGTTAACATTTATGTTTAAAGTAGGCCAGTAGTGATTATATGTCCTCATAAACACCTAAGAATCTTTATTATAAGTTTTTTTAATAACAATACTCCATTCTGAATCACGTGGTCAGTCTTTATAAATTCTTGCATAAATAGCATAATTATGCTCTTGCAATAAAAAATAATAGCTTCACACCTTTCTAGAGATTGAAAATATCAGTGCAAATATGAAAAAATTTTATTAACAGCCACGGTATTAAATAAAATGATACTTTGACGGCCTTGGCAAGGGGATGGCAGACAGTAAATTAGAATCAGATTATTCTGAAAGTAAAGAAAATAACAGTTAATTAAAGAAAACATAGACCTATATTTTAGCTAAATGGTATTTTTAAAGGCTATGGTGTAAACAGTGTTTAATCATGCCTGATATGTAGAAAGCATTCAGTAAAAACTCACTAATTGAATAAATGAGTGAATGAATGAATTAATTGTTTTTCTGGTTTATACCAGGACCAGGAAACTAAATTTAGAAATACTTAGCCATTTTCTACGTTCTTCAGTTATCTATTATTGCTTCAGAAATAGTTAATGATAAAGATTTCATCATCTTCGATTGCCAGTAGTAGGCCTCTTTAATTTTATCTTCTCTCTTCAAAGCTCTTCCTGTCTTTGAGAATTGCCTGTCATACTGACCTGTTGTTGAATTCAGTTAGATCTTACAAGCTCTGTATCACTGGCTCATGAAACTATACCATTCTGCTCAATGCTGGAGTTGTCAGGAAAGGATGCTGCCTCACTTATTCTGAGAGGCGCTGGGCCATTGGCCCACATGCGTCTCCAGGGAAGGCCTGAGGGCCAAGGACACCTATGCAGACAAGCTCGGGGGGGTGGAGGGGGGCGGTTGGGGGGTTGCTCCATTCCTGAAGTTTCCTCCAGTAAGGAGTGAGAAATTAACACTAACGCTGTGATGCAACAGGGCACTCATGTCTTAGGCATCCTGAGTTGGTGGGAAGCCGGAAAGACACTAAAATACAACACTGCTTCTCACAACCACACTATATTCTGGCAAAAGCACAAGTCAGTGACAAATCTGCATATGATTATCGTTTACA
>CM053604.1:101672793-101703397 GCA_028646535.1 Procyon lotor
GGTATTATGCTAAGTGAAATAAGTCAGTCAGAGAGAGACAATTATCATATGATCTCTCTGATATGAAGAATTTGAGAGGCAGGGCGGGGGTCATGGGGAAGTGGGGGAGGGAAATGAAATGAGATGGGATCAGGAAGGAGACAAACCATAAGAGACTCCTAAACTCATGAAACAAACTGAGGGTAGCCGGGGGGTAGGGAGGGTAGGGGTAGGATGGCTGGGTTACGGACATTGGGGAGGGTATGTGTTATAGTAAGTGCTATGAAATGTGTAAGCCTAATGATTCACAGACATGTACCCTGGGACAAATAATACATTATATGTTAAAAAACTTATTAAAAAAAGGAAATAAAAAAATAATATGAAGAATGTTTAATTACATAATTATAATAAGAAATCACTATCATATAAATTAGATTCTTTAACTTTGGTTTAAACAGTAAATTATTTCTGTATCAAGAAGCCTATTTGGGACACCAAGTATGTTACTTATCTATTGTTGTATAACAATACCTCACATCTTATCTGGGTCCTCAGTTTAGGGTCTGATAAGGCTGCAATGAAGAAGTTAGCCAGGACTTTGGTTTCATTTGAAGCTTAACTGGGAAAGGTTCTATATCCAAGCTCACTAATGTTGCTGGTAGAATTCAGTTTCTTGTGAATTTCAGTGCCTCAAATAAAGAGTGAGAACTTCAGCATTTTGTTGACAGTTGGTCAGAGGCTGCCCCTGGCTCCTAGTAGTCACCTGCACGTCTTTTTCATGTGGAGTTTTCCAACAGAGCTCATTAATATCTCAAAGGTATGAAAAGAGACTCAGAAAATGAATGATAAAATCTTATCTAACAAACATGTAATGTTACATAACATGCTGTATACATGCAATTATGTATATCCTATCACTTCTTCCATCTTCCACTGGTTAGAAATAAGCCACAAGTTCCACCCATGAGAGAGGATATATATTCTTATGTCTCCTATTTAACATAATACTAGAAGGCCTAGTTATAGCAATCAGGCAAGACAAAGAAGTGAAAGGAATAATATAAACAAACAAACAAACAAATAAATAAATAAAATCAGAATTGGAAAGGAAGAAATAAAATTTTCTGTATTTGCAGATGTCATGACTTTGTCATAACTTTTGTCTCAACAAAAAACTGTTAGAACAAATTAATAAATTCAGTAAAGTTTCAGGATACAAAATTAATATACAAAAAATCAGTAGCATTTCTATACATTGACAATGAATTTTCTGAAAAAGAAATAGACATCAGTTCTACTTACAATAGCACCAAAAACAAAACAAAACAAAAATAAATTTAACCAAAGGCATAGAGGTTCTTTATTCTGAAAAGCACAAAATACTGATGAAAGAAACTGAAGAAGACAAAAATAAATGGAAATGTATCCTGTGTTTAATGATTAAAGAGTTAATATTTTTTTAAAGATTTTATTTATTTATTTATTTGACAGAGAGGAGAGAGATCACAAGTAGGCAGAGAAGCAGGCAGGCAGAGAGGGAGGGGGAAGCAGGCTCCCTGCTGAGCAGAGAGCCCGATGTGGGGCTTGATTCCAGGACCCTGAGATCATGACCTGAGCCCAAGGCAGAGGCTTTAACCCACTGAGCCACCCAGGTGCCCCTAAAGAGTTAATACTGTTAAAATTTCAATACTACCAAAAGTCATCTAAAGATCCAATGTAATCTCTGTAAGATTCCAATAGCATTTTTTTTTAACTAAAGTAGAAAAACAATTCCTAAAGTTTTAATGGAACCATAAAAGACTCTGAAAGATATCCTGAGAAAGAAGAACAAAGCAGATTTATATCCTGATTTCAGGCTATACTAGAAAGCTATAGAAGTTAAAGTTAAAACAGTATGGTACAGTCATAAAAACAGACAGATAAACCAATGGAAACCAATGGAACAGAATCAAGAGCCCAGAAATAAACCCAAGTATATACAGTCAACTAATACTCGACAAGAGAACCAAGAATACTCATTGAGGAAAACACATTCTCTTCTTTTTTCTTATCAAAAGAAAACTGAGAAAACTGGATATTCAAGTGACAAGAAAACAGAACTTGATTCCTAATACCACTCACAAAAATTAACTCAAAATGGATTAAAGACTTAAATGTAAAACCTGAAACCATGAAACTCCTAGAAAAAAAAAACCAAACAAACATAGAAAAAAAGCTCTTTGACATGGATCTTGGTAACAATTTTTTAGAAATCACACCTAAAGCATAAGCAACAAAATGAAATATACAAACAAGACTATAGTAAACTAAAAGGCTTCTGCACAGCAAAAGAAACCATCAACAAAGTGAAAAGACAACCTAGGGACTGAGAAGAAGTATTTGAAACAATATATCTCATAAAAGGTTAATATCCAGAGTATACAAAGAAATACTACAACTCAATGGCCAAAAAAACAAAACAAAACAAAAACACGAAAATAAGAACAAAAACAAAAAAAACAAACCCAAACAAACCCAAAAAAACCTAAACAATCCAATTAAAAATAGGCAAAGGACCTGAATGGACATTTTTCTAAAGAAAATGCACAAATGGCCAACAAGTAAATTAAAAGATGCTCAATGTCATTTGGCATTAGGTAAATGCAAGTAAAATTGCAATGAAATATCAGGGCGCCTGGGTGGCTCAGTGGGTAAACCTCTGCCTTCAGCTCAGGTCATGATCTCAGGGTCCTGGAATCGAGCCCCGCATCAGGTTCTCCGCTCAGTGGGGAGCCTGCTTCCCCCTCTCTCTCTTCCTGCCTCTCTGCCTACTTGTGATCTCTCTCTCTCTCTCTCCATCAAATAAATAAATAAAAACTTAAAAAAAAAATACAATGAAATATCACATCATATGGTCACCATCTAAAAGATAAGAGATAACAATCCTGGCATGGATGTGAAGAAAAAGAACACTTGTGCACTGATGGTGAGATTGGTACAGCTAGTATGAAAAACAGTACAGGTGCTCATTAAAAAATGAAAAATAAAACTACCATTTGATCCAACAATAACTCTTCTGGGAACATACTCAGAGGAAACAAGATTCTAGCTCAAGAAGATACCTGCACCCCATGTTCATACAGGATTCCTTACAATCATCAAGACATGGAAACAACCTAAGTTGTTGATACATAAATGGATAAAAAAGTTGTCATACAGACATATATCATTTTTTTAAAATTTTTATTTATTTATTTATTTGACAGAGAGAGAGATCACAAGCAGGCAGAGAGGCAGGCAGAGAGAGAAGGGGAAGCAGGCTCCCCGCTGAGCAGAGAGCCCGATGTGGGGCTTGATTCCAGGACCCTGAGATCATGACCTGAGCCGAAGGCAGAGGCTTTAACCCACTGAGCCACCCAGGTGCCCCAGGCATATATCATTTTATTGTGCTTCACTTTATTGAGCTTCCTAGATCACTGCACTTTTTACAAATTAAAGGTTTGTAGCAATCCTGCATGGAACAAATCTACTGAAACCATTTTTTCCCAACAGTATTTGCTCACTTTCTCTCTGTAACATTTTGATAATTCTCACAATATTTCAAACTTTTCCATTACTATTTTATTTGTTATGATGATCTGTGATCTGCGATCTTCGAAGTTATTGTTTTAATTGTTTTGGAGCACTATGAACCACGGCCACATAAAATGGAGATATTAATCAATAAATGTTGTGTGTGCTCTGATGCTCCACTGACCAGCAGTTTCCCTCTCTCTTTCCCTCTTCTCAGGTCTCCCGATTCCCTGAGACACACCAATATTAAAATTAGACCAATTAATAATTCTACAATGGCCTGGTAAGCATTCAACTGAAAGAAAGGGTCACATACCTCTCTTCCTTTAAATAAAAGCTAGAAATGATTAAGCTTAGTAAAGAAGGCATGTCAAAAACTGAGACAAGGCTGAGAGCTAGGCCTCTTTGCACCAAACAGCTGCACTGTGAATATAATGAAAAGTGCTGCTACAGTGAACACATGAACGATGAGAAAGTGAAACAATCTCATCGCTGATATGGAGAAAGTCTGAGTGGCCTGGATAAAAGATCAAATGAGTCACAACATTCTCTGAAGCCAAAATCTAATCCAGAGCAAGGTCCTAAGTCAGTTCAATTCTCTGACGGCTGAGAGAGGTGAGAAAGCCACAGAAGAGAAGTTGGAAGCTGGCAAAGGTTGGGTCATGAGGTTTATCTTTAATTTTTAATTTTTTAAAGATTTTATTTATTTATTTGATGGAGAGAGAGAGAGAGAGAGAGAAGACACAAGCAAGAGGAATGGCAGGCAGAGGGAGAGGGAGAAGCAGGCTCCCCTCAGAGCAGGTGAAACTCAATGTGGGACTTGAACCCAGGACCCCAGGATCATGACCTGAGCTGAAGGCAGATGCCTAACCAACAGGGCCACCCAAGCACTTGGGTCACCAAGTTTACGCAATAAGCTGTCTCCATAACAGACAAATGCAAGGTGAAGCAACAAATGCTGATGGAGAAGCTACAGCAAATTATGCAGAAGATCCAGCTAAGATAATTCATGAAGGTGGCTAAACTAAATAGATTTTCAATGTGGATGAAAGAGACTTGTATTGACAGAAGATGCCATCCAGAACTTTCCTAACTGGAGAGGAGAAGTCAGTGTCTAGCTTGAAGTCTTCAAAGGACCATAGAGTTACGGATCCATATCTGGGCTCTCTGTTCTGTTCCTCTGGTCTATGTGTCTGTTTTTGTGCCAGTACCAGGCTGTCTTGGTGATCACAGCTTTGTAGTAAAGGTTGAAATTAGGCAATGTGATGCCCTCATCTCTGTTTTTCTTTTTCAACATTAACCTCAATGTTCATAGCAGCAATGGTCACAATCGCCAAACTGTGGAAAGAACCAAGATGCCCTTCAACAGATGAAGAGATAAAGAAGATATGGTGCATTTATACAATGGAATATTATGCCTCCAACAGAAAGGACGAATATCCAACTTTTGTAACAACATGGACGGGACTGGAAGAGAGTGATATAAGTCAAGTAGAAAGAGTCAGTTATCATATGGTTTCACTTACATGTGGAGCATAAGGAAAAACACGGAGGACATTGGGAGAAGGAAAGGAAGGATGAACTGGGAGAAATCGGAGGGGGAGATGAACCATGAGAGACTGTGGACTCTGATAAACAAACTGAGGGTTTTGGAGGGGGTTGGGTGAGCCTGGTGGTGGGTATTGAGGAGGGCACATGTTGCATGGAGCACTGGGTGTGGTCCATGAACAATGAAAAAATAAAAGAAAATTAAAAAAAAAAGAAATCTTCAAAGGACAGTCTGACTACCTTGTTAGGGGCTAATATGTCAGGTGACTTTAACTTGAACCCAATGCTCATTTACCATTCTGACAATTCTAGGTCCCTTTGGAATTATGCTAAATCAATTCTGCCTGTGCTCTACATATGGAATAGCAAAGCCTGGATGACAATGCATATGTTTATAATATGGTTTACCAAATATTTTAAGCCTGCTGTTGAGACCTGCTGCTCAGAAAAAAATACTTATTTCTTCCAAAATATTACTGCTTATTGACAATGCACCTGGCCACCCAAAAGCTTTGATAAAGATGTACAATGAGATGAATGTTGTTTTCATGGCTGTTAACACAGCATCCGTTCTGTAGCCCATGGGTCAAGGAGTCACTTTAACTTTCAAGTCTTACTATTTTAAGAAGTACATTTCATGAAGCCATAGCTAGCAGAAATAGCGATTCTTCTGATGGATCTGAGAAGAGTCCAGTGAAAACCTTTGGGAAAGGATTCATCATTCTGGATGGCATTGGCAAGAACATCTGCCATCCATGGCAAGAGGTGAGAATAACCTTCACAGCAGTTTGGAAGAAACTGATTCCAACCTTCATGGATGACTTCACGGGATTCAAGGCTTCAGTGGAGGAAGGAACTGAGATGTGTGGAAATAGTGAGAAAACTACCATCATAAGTGGAGCCTGAAGATTTGACCGAATTGCTGAGATCTTATGATAGAACTTGAAGAGAGAAGGGGTCGCTTCTAATGGATAAACAAAGAAGGGGGTTTCTTTACATAGAATCTGCTTCTGGTGAGGATGCTCTGAAGATTGTTGAAATGACAACGAAAGATGTAGAATATTGTTATATAAACCTCACGGATAAAGCAGCAGCAGGTTTTGAGAGGACTGATTTCAATTTTGAAAGACATTCTGCTGTGGGTAAGTCTTCTCAAACAGCATCACGTGCCCCAGAGAATTCTTCCACAAAGGAATCAACATGCAGACTCTCTTGCTGTCTTTAAGAAATCGCCACAGCCACTGCGAGCTCCAACAGCCACCAACACTGAGGCAAGACCCTCCACCAGCTAAAAGATTACGACTCACTGAAAGCTCAGGGGGTGGTTAGCGTTTTTAGTAACAAAGTATTTTTTTAAACATTTATTTATTTTAGAGAGACAGAGAGAGCACAAGCAAGGCGTGAGGCAGTGGGAGATGGAGAAGAAGAGAATCTCAAGCAGACTCCCCCCAAGGGCAGAACTCAATGCAGGGCTCGATCTCACGACTGAGATCATGACCTGAGCCAGAATCACGAGTGGGATGCTTATCCAACTGAGCCACCCAGGTGCCCCAACAAAGTATTTTTAAATTAAGGTATATACATTCTATTTTTAGACATAATGCTATTGCCCATTTAATAGAGCATAGTATAGTGTGAACCTAACTTTTATATGCACCAGGAAACCAAAAAATTTATATGATTCGCTTTACTGTGATACTCATTTTATTTTTTTAATTTTTAAAAAATTTTTATTTATTTATGTGACAGAGACAGTGAGAGAGGGAACACAAGCAGGGGGAGTGGAAGAGAGAGAAGCAGGCTTCCCACCAAGCAGGGAGCCCGATGCAGGGCTGGATCCCAGGACTCTGGGATCATGACCTGAGCCAAAGGCAGATGCTTAACGATTGAGTCACCCAAATGCCCCTATTGTGATATTCATTTTAATGTAGTGTTCTGGAACAGAACCTATAATTTCTCCAAGGTATGCCTATAATGTGTAACATGATGACTATAGTTAACACTGGTGTATGATACATAAAAAAATTTGTAAGAGAGCATACCTTATGAGTTTTCATCACAAAGAGAATTTTTTCCTTTTCGTTTTATTGTATCTATACGATATGATATATGCTAACTAAGCCTATTATGGGAATCATTTCACATCATACATAAATCAAACCATCATGATGCACACCTGAAACTTATGCAGTTAGGTATGTCAATTTCTTCTCAATAAAACTAGAGGGAGGGGCACCTGGGTGGCCCAGTGGGTTAAAGCCTCTGCCTTCGGCTCAGGTCATGATCTCAGGGTCCTGGGATCGAGCCCCTCATCGAGCTCTCTGCTCAACGGGGAGCCTGCTTTCCCCTCTCTCTGCCTGCCTCTCTGACTACTTGTGATCTCTCTCTCTGTAAAATAAGTAAATAAAATCTTTAAAAAAAAAAAAAACTAGAGGGAAAAAGCTTTAAAAGTCTATTTGTTATATCATATTAAAAACATTTGTTTTGTGAATAATATAAGAATTGAATATGTGATGGCATCAAGTCAAGACAGATTGATAAATCCACCTCTTCTCCATCACAGAAGATCTTTCCAACAACATCCGAGTACACAAAATCCATGAACTTCTTCCTTGAGTAATACTTAAATGGGAAATGACAAGGTTTTCCTTTGTTAGTATCTTATCTCTTTGTCTTTGAACGTCCAACTTTCTTCTGATTCTTAGATACTGTTTGAGTTTGTTATGGCTGCCGGACAAAATACCATGGACTGGAAGATTTAAACAAGAGAAATTTATTTGCTCACAGTTCTAGAGTCTAGAAGTCCAATATCAAGGCATTGGGAGGTTTGGTTTCTCCTATCACCTTTATCCTTGGCTTACAGATGGCCACCTTCTCCCTGTCTCTTCACATGTTCTTTCCTTTTTGCACATTTATTTCCCATGTCTTTCTGTGTCCACATTTCCTCTCCTTACAAAGACACCAATTAGATTGGATTGAGTCCCATCCTAACTGCCTCATTTTAACTTAGTCACTTCTTTATGGTCCTATCTCCAAACATAGGCCCATTCTGAGGTCCTGGTGGTGAGAGTTTCAACATATGAATTTTGGGGGCCATAATTCAACCAATAACAGATGCCATCTTCTAGAAATGTTGCAACATCACTCCGCCTACAATTGGGTCCCACTTGTCTACAACCTCTTTGAAGTGATTTACCCCTTCTGACTGCAATCCATTACATTTTCAGGTGAAACTTAAGCTCTCAGAAAGAAATTATGTTCCTCTTACCTTTAAGTTCTTAGGGAATTTGTGACTGTGGACTCCTACCACTGAAAAGTAGACATGTTTTGATTTTGTGATCTATCCCTACCAAAAAGGTAAACACACATACATAAACAATAACTGCAATTTTGCTAAAGCCACTATGTTAGACATTGTATTGAACAGGTTCCTTAGCTCCTCTAACAATCTAACATTTTATTGGGTCCCTAAAACAAAGCTACATGGTGTCTGCATTCATGGAACATCATTTAATTGGGGAATATGAAAGTGGAGGAAGCAGACATTAATTAAGCAAGGAGATAAACACATACCACATATGCAACATAAATTGTGGAAAGCAATGCATGGTAGGAAGAAGATATAAATGTGAATTCTGGTGAAATGTGAATGCCCATAGATTAGGGGAGGGGAAACCTACTTTATATTGGGTGGTAAGGGGTAGCATCCCAGAGGTGAAGACATCTCACTTGAGGCCATAAGGGTAATAAAGAACCAATGTAAAGAGTGAATAACGGTGGTTCTAAACCAGACACCACACTTCTAAACAAAGAACCCCAGTGCAAAACAGACTTTGGTTTGAGAACCAAAGGTAAAGTAAAGAAAGTGACAGGGGCATGGAATGAAGAATCCAGCTCTTGCTGATCAATCCAGTCACTGACACATACAAGCACCTAGTCAAGAAAGCAAGACCCCATTAAGACCCTGGATGTGGATGACATGTTTGGGTTCCAATCCCATCTCTGCCACCTACCAGCTGTGTTAACCAAGATTCAGCTTTCCAATTTCAAAAGCATTAAGGGGTTATTGCATTTGCATGTTACTGCAGACCGTATGAGTTAAACAACACAGCACTTGGTATCAGGCATACAATCTGTGTGCAGCAAATATTACCTTTTTTTTTTTAAAAAAAGACTTTATTTATTTGAGAGGGAGAGAGAGAGAGAGATCACAAGTAGGCAGAGAGGCAGGCGGGGGGGGGGGGGGGGGGGGGAGAACAGGTTCTCTACTGAGCAGAGAGCCCAATGCAGGGCTCGATTCCAGGACCCTGAGATCATGACCGAAGGCAGAGGCTTTAACCCACTAAGCCACCCAGGTGCCCCAAATATTACCTATCTTAACACGAAACAAGCCCAACATACTATTTTCTCTCTTTGTTACTTCCTCTGTTAAACTTGCATCTAAAGATAATCTAATAGTTAGAAAGTTTTCTTGATTAAGGATCTCTAATTGAGAGACATAGTTTTATTTGGAGAAGACTGAGACTTAAAGACCTCATCAATAATTGTGGTTAAAATCCAGGTGTTGATTCTGCCAAGAAAAAAGTATCCCAGTGCAGGTTACAAAGAATGTGCTTATTTGGTCCATTTTTGTGTGCAAATATTAAAAGAAGGCAAATATATGTATTGACTATCCAATCTTCTATCTTTAGTCTTTTTTTTTCCCTAAAAAAAGTCTTCTTTTTTTTTTTTTTTTTTGCCTGAAATATTTGGTGGGCTTAGAAAAGGCAGAATAATGCCTGAAATATTCAGAAAAATGCCTGAAATATTTGGTGGGCTTAGAAAAGGCAGAATCTGTACCATCATGTGGGATAAAGTTAAACCAGAGAGAGATGCATTAAATAAATTGGGTCAAAATCACGTAATCCACCTCTCACACAATTTCAGCTTCTGGGCAGATTAGATGGTACTCTTTCATAGTTCAGCAGGCCTGATACATTCATTAACAGATGGAACTTTATATTATTAGATAGCATCTGGCCCAAGTTCAGGACAGTTCCTAATTGCACAATATGTATAGGATTCATCCTTAGAGCAAAGAATAGTGATTCAGAACTCTTTTCTCTCACTTCATCACTGGGAGATTTTTGGAAGGAATATGTCTGAAATAGTGTAGAATATGGGCTAGAAGGGGCAGAAAGTGGCATATCTTGTCATTATTGTGAGTATAAAGAACAGGACCAAAGAAAAGAGAGCTGAGGAAAATCTGTCAGGTTTAGAAAAACATACTTTTGTTTACTCTTTGAAGAAAAGATATGAAATCTGGGAGGACAAAAAATAAGGACATATTTTATATTCCTCTAACAGCTTTCGAGAGTTTTTCTCCAAGTTTTGTACCATACAAAGGAAAGCATTCAAGTATTTCTATATAGCAGACAGCTTTCAGATCCAGCCTCCCAAGTCCTAATGGAAGTCAAGGGCAAGAAAACAGACTATCCAAGTTACTGTTAGATGAACAGGTTATTGATCACTATGCTATCTTTAAAATCATCAAGGTCAGCAGGCAACAATTCTCCGTGAACTTTAGGTTAAAACAAAATAGATAGGGATTGCATTCTTTCTATAATAATTATTTCCAATAATTAATCTTCCCTCAGATTACCGATGGGAAAAGAGACTACTACAATTATTCTAAATTGGGGATCAGTGTAGGCACATTGTTCTTTGTATGAGATTATCCCAGAATCTTGCAACAATATGACTCCCGTTCCAGCTGATCCTGAGTCTACAGGGACCAGGGATAATGCATAGGATGCTACTAAGAAATTACTAGAAATACGGTTGGCATGAGAAGCTCACCATTTTCTGCAATTGTGTTAAAATGAAAGAATATTAATCACACTAAGGAAAATGGCTACTTAAAAGAATAAAAAAAAAAAAAAGGTATGCTACAACTGTGCATCGTGGGAGCTAGCAACGGCTGTATTATCCAGCAATGTGGCATGTGCATGAGGTCTGTGCTGATTCTCCTCCCAAACACATTACACCTGCTGCTGCCAATTTGTTCTTACTGTAAGGCCTTAGGGGTCTTGGACATCTTCTCCAATCATTTCTCTAATCTGATGACAACATCTAATGGTTAAGAAAATAAATCTACTGATGAATGGCTACCGGATGGAAAAAACAGATGTTACAAAATCATAAGTACATTTTTAAAGTCCTGAGACTGGACTTAGAATCTGTACTCTAGGTTTGTTAATGCTATCAAGTGAAACTACAAAAACTAGTGAGAAGAGAAAGAAGCACATGTACTTTCAACTGTTTTACTTAGGTTTGTTCAAATGGGTAGAAGGGAACCCAGGTAACTAGAGGTCTATAAAACTTTAAGTAATATGCTCAAATAATATTTTGCTATGTGCTTGGGGGGGGAAGCTGGGGAAAATGCAAATTGAAATTTATGTCACCTGGAAGTAGAGATGTTCCAAAAATAATTCAATGACTCATAAAGGGAGAAGTGCTAGGTATTAATAGTAGCATAATCAATCTATAAAGAATATGGTCTAACCAAAGAGAAAAGTTTTTTGCAAAAGCTTTTGATAATGAGTAAGGTGAGTGAAAAATAGAACTCTTTATAAGATGGGCATAGGACAGTTCACTTGTAGGAGGCATGGTATAGCTTCCCTACTTAATATTCTTTATACTTGTTGATCTGTAACTGCTAAGCAAAAATCAGGGGAAAAAAATCAACTTCCTCCATAAGTTCCCTATAAAACCAAAATGAATAATAGTCTGTCATAACATACTAAAAGCTTGGCAGTTTGTTTACTGTACATTTTGCTATTGATGTTCAATGTATTATTTCTCCTAACTGGAGATTGACTACCATACATATTGAGTTATACATATATGATGCAAAAAATAAATTACTATAATCAAGTCTCACTTTTACCAGTTTGTTAGCTGTGTGACCTTAGCCTGAATTTATCTAGGCCTCATTTTCTTTATCTGAAAAACAGATAATATTGTACCTCTCACCTCCAAGGATCAAACTGAACATATGTGTATCTTTAGCTAGCCTTGCCAATGTCTTTTTCTCTGAATGGGGGTCATATTTATTTTTAGGCCCAAATTACAATGCTTCTGAGACTCTACCCGCCTGAGCAAAAAAAATCTGCCCCTCTCAAAGAGTGGATCAATTATTTTTTGAGAGTCTAGAAAAAGGATTTTATCAACTGCACGCATTCTCCCTCTCCTGTCCTGCTCTGGCTTACCACTCCTGCTGCCCAAATCCTGCTAGAAGGGAGGCTCACCACCACCCCGCAGAATGAAGCAGTTGTGGGAACACTTTTGCTCTGTGCCAAGTCAGCTGAAGCAGTTTTTGCTGAAGTAGTGCTTGATTCCTTGCAGAGCCTGGAAACGGTCTTCCTCTCAACATTGTGATACGCTTTACACCAGGGCCATGAACAACCCCACGAGCTGGAATGCCTCACCTTTCTCCTAGAATCCCAGGCTCCTGAAAAGAGTCTTTATTTTGAGTATTCCCTCTTGTTCCATAGGAGACCACCCGATTCAAGGAACCCAATACCGAAGAGATGTCTCATCATTCCTTCCAAACGTCTGTCTCGTCTGATCCCTCACCTCAAACAAAACCCCTGTGGAGGTTTTCCAGTTTCCAGACACAAAGCCCTGAGTACATACATGAATGCCAACAAATACTGGAGATAATTTTAAGGGGGAGAGTGATACACAAGTAGCACATGAGATTCCACTTAGTCAACTGAAATACCCGTTTGTGTGTGGATGCGTTCTTTTATCCAACAAATATTTCATTTAACAAGTCTGTTGAAGTAACTGGGTTTGTGATGAGAAATCAAGAAACAATATTATTTGTTTCTCAGAGTAGCTTTCAAACCCACACTTCCCTTGAATACCTCAGAAAGGTCTCAAAGCCTTTTCTGATTCTTTTCAGGTATTAACAGTTGCATTGTGAGATATTAAACATTTCTATTTCAGTCAAAATTAACACTTAATCTCTTGGTCAGTTGAATGCTTCTCTTTATCCCCAAATGCTGGCTTGTCTCAGCCTGAAAACCTGCCGTGTATCCTGCCCTTCACCCTCATTGTTCTAGGTGCTCTGTACTCTCCTTTTCTAACCTGGAGAACAGACGAAGAGAAGAAGAGTAAGAGTCTTGTTTTGTTTAAAAACATGTTTTTAAAATAAACTATTTTTCAACAGTCTTAGATATACAGACAAATTGCTAAGATTGTGAGGAGAGTTCCCACAGACCCCTTCCTGCTTCCACTATTGTTACATCTTACGTTAGTATGTGCAACTGTTATCAATAATGAACCAATATTGTTATCATCTAAAAGTTCACACTTTGTTCAGACTACTGTCTTTCTTCTATTCCAGAATCCCCTTCAGTATACCTTATTGCATATAGGCATCATATCTCCTCTTGTTTATCACACTTTCTCAGACTTTCCCCATTTTTGGTAACTACTTTGGGAAAAGACAAATCAGCTAAATCTATAAAGTGTTGGGATTTGCCTGATGTTTTTCTCATGCTTGGTCTGGGATTTGGGGACGTAGTCCAGGGAGGTGAAATGTCATTTTCATCCTATCACATCAAGGGTACATATTATCATTATAACTTATTACTCTTGATGTTAATCTCCATCTCCTACATAGGTATGTTTAGGCAGATTTCTTTGCTATAAGGTTACTCTTCTTTCCCCACTTCCATACTGTAGGTTTTGGAAGGAGGTCACTATGTGCAGACCACATTTAAGGAGTGAGAATGATGGTCCACTTCAAAGGCAGAGTATCTGCACAAATTATTTGCAATTCTTCTACATGGGCGATTTATCTATTTTCCCCTATTTACTTTTTTATTCAGTCATTTAGATCGGTGTGGATTTGAGTTTATACTTCGAGTTACTTTATTTTGTTATTCAAATTATTCTAGCTTCAGCCACTGAGAGTTCCTTCAGTTGGTGTCCGTGTCTCTCTGACATATCCTCAGCATTGTGTGTATGACTTTCAGGGTGTTGTGGTTTGTTGTTGTTGGCACTTCTCATCTTCTGGCAGTGGAAAACATTCCATGATCATTTTATGCATTCACTCTCCCAGTGCTAGACTCAACCATTTCTCCAAAGAGCCTTAGCTCTTCTTATTGAAGAATGATATTAGATATTTTGTCTTATTTTTCCTTGTTTTTATTTATTTATTTATTTATTTTAAAGATTTTATTTATTTGACAGAGAGAAACACAGCGAGAGAGGGAACACAAGCAGAGGGAATAGTAGCGGGAGAAGCAGGCCTCCCACAGAGCAGGGAGCCCGATGCGGGGCTCGATCCCAGGACCCTGGGATCATGACCTGAGCCGAAGGCAGACGCTTAACGGCTGAGCCACCCAGGCGCCCCTTTCCTTGTTTTTAAATAATTACTACATACTATTTCCTTTATGGATACACTATAATAATAAATTTAACTTGTCACTGACTGGCTTGCATCTAGGATTTCACCATTCAGAATCTGAATCCCAGTTCTAATTTGTAACACCAGGAGAAAAATATTAACAACCCTATGTGCTTCAAGCATTGTGAACAAAGTTGGGAAATAAACCAAATAAAGTGTGTGCCATGACAAGAAAATAACACTGCACTAGTCATTCCTTAGAATAGATCTTTTTCCTTCTGTTGGATTATTTCATGAAGTAAGTTTTTAGAAGCGAGTTTACTGGGATAAAGTGAGGAACGTTTCTACAGTACGTGATATATGCTGCCATTTAGCACTGTAAAAGGTTTGTATCAATGTCCACTGTCAACAGCAATAATTAAATAACAGCCGATATTTTTCAAATGTTTATTTTGTATTGTTTTGTACTAGTATCTTAAAAGTGCTTTATTTCTATTAACTCATTTGTCTCATAAATGTAAGATAATGTAGATACTACTAATATGTAGATAATAATATTATTTATTCAGATGAGAAAACTGAGACATGGAGAAGTAATTTGCCCAAAGTTACATGCCTAGGAAAAAGCAAACTTCATTTGAATCCAGGCAATCTGACTTCAGAACTGGGAATTTCACTATTGTCTGTCATTAGGCAATTACACATGATACATGAAACATTTAGATATTAAAGTTCTGGCAGGCAAAAAAGAGGAGCATTAATTGCATAAAATACTATGTCAAGATTGCTTCATTTTAACTTCTTTGAATATTACTACAATGACTTTTCTATATTCTTGTTGTCATTATTTTGCTTGATTTGTATTTTCTTTTAAGTGAAATGCTTATTTAGGCATAGTTTTGCAATAATTAGTTGAAATTACTTTTTAAGTTGGAGTATGTGAAGTTTGGCACATGACTTAATTTTTAGTGATAAGGAAATGGAAATTGAGTCTTTGCTTTCTTGGTGGTATTTCTTCGCTCTCTGCTTACTTCTTTCTGATTCCTGCTCTCTAATGAAGTTAGCCCTTGGGCAGCTCCAACAAATAGTCTCACTCAACAGGCACCTTCTAACTAATAGTTGCCACAGCTATAAACTAATATATCAGTGACAAAAGTTTCTGTATGTGAACGTTTTCTAATTTCCCTTCTCCAGATATACTCCTCCTCCAAAGGATCCACTGTGGTGCAGAAATGTTGGAGATTAGTCAACATGATTTTTACCATAACATAATGGAACCTCAAGGTAGAAAGTGTATATTGTCAAACTATACTTAATGTGAATGTAAAATTTGTTAACCAAAGTTGTACATTTTGAGAAGAAAAGAGAAAGCTGTATTCATTTTTACTCTGAGCCAGCAGACATAAACAAAGCTGTCCTAAACAAACCTGGACATAAACCTAGTCATCCTAGTCATGGTTTACAATCAACTGAGCGATGTACAAGCGCTTAGATAGTCTTTGAGGGTGTTCTTTGCTTCCACTCTTCACATCAGCAGGTTGCCCTGTACTGGTCACCAAGCATCCCATCCCTTGTTGTAAATCCCCCTGACTTCTTCTTATAAAATGCTGAGGGGAGTTCCTTTTTTTTTTTTTTTTTCCAGAAATGGCTGCAATAATTATTCCCATGCTCATTGGCCATTTGATTCTGCTACTTGTTCCACTAAAAGGTGAAGTTTATTTTCCCTTCCCCTGAGTTCAGACTGGTCTTGGGACTTGCCTTGACCAATAATAACATGATGTCCAGGGCCCAGGCCTCCAGAGACCTCACAGCTTCTTCCTTTGCCCTCCTGGAATTGTGCCCTGAGACCACTTCAAGCAAAGAAACTCAGGGTGGACAACTCATCAGCTTGGCCAATCCACCCCAGCAGAGGCCACCCCCAACTCACTGACACCATGAAAGACTGAGCCCAGGAAAAACCAACAGAAATACCATCCAGACAACCCCAGAATTGTTAGAAATAAAAAATCATGTTTGTTTGTTTAAGCCTTTTGGGTTGATTTGTTATACAACAAAGGATAACTATAACAAAAATTTAAAACAAATTATTTTCCCTCCACATTTCTTTCGACACTTGAAGTTTAATAACTATAATAAAGCTATCTGAGATTTATCCAAGGCATCAAGTTTTAAACTGTGCAGGTTTTAAAGCCACCATAATTCTTAGCAAATGGTATTTCTGATACCAGCTTAAGCAACAAACTTGCCCTTGTCAGCTCTTTGGTATCAAGTGGAAACCAAAACTGTAGGGACTTCGTCTGTGCCAAGTCAGGGACCTTTCTCATCTCTCTGTAGGTTTCACAAGTACACAAATTAAAGGGCATTATTTTGTGCTTTTTGTTCTGGCCTCCAAGGTTAATACCATCTCAATTACCCTCAAATTAGCAACATCTTTTCCTGTCTGGGCTCCAAAACCACTGTTCATTCATTAAAAGCCTCTATTATGATGGGCCAAATACGGAGCTAGTGGGATTACATCATGTTCTTCAACCCTCCGAACGTCTCCTGTAGGTGACACAGGATAGAATGAAATTCCTTGCTCTGGTGTCCCCAAATAGTAACTGGAAGGGCAGGGACTCCATTTCAAGGATGATCTCATACCAGCATATGTGGGATTTCCTGTTTACTTGTATGTATCCTAATGTTCAAAATAAGAGGGTTCTGATTTCTTGAAAGGGCTTTTCTACTGCCCCCAGATTCCACACTTTTACACATGATGCCACCCTTTACTGGAGTTAGAGCTTAGATGAGGCTAATATCAGATCTTAAACATTTCACAATAAATTTCATAAGCTTTTGAGATAGTGTCACGAGAAATAATAATTGAGATAAATGTGCAAATTTAGATGACTGAGACCTACGTAATTTTTCACTTGAAGGACTCTTTGTTTGAATCACTCAGAACTTTTCTTTATCCTAAACTAGATAATCCCTTCTGAAATAGGATTAAATTTTGGAAGGTGATTGTCAGCAAGTTTCAAAATTAGACTTACTGCCATATAAATCCCTTTATCTATAAGCATCTTTCTTATAGGGAAACTCAATGAATAACATGGTAAGTGTCCTTTAAGAATCAGTGGTAACTCATTAACAAATTGTTAATTCTACTCTCTGCCTTTAAGGTTACTGTGCCTTTTTCTGAATACCAAGAGCTATAACTGGCAATACCAACTAAAGTACCAATGAGCTGGAAACTAACTCCCTTTTATAAACAAGAGCCTACAATTTGACAAACAAATGCCCCTAACTCCATAGAAATTTGTTGTTAACACAACTACTATTCTAATAAAAAAAGACCAAGATAACCTTCCTGCATCAAGAAAAGCTACATAATTTAAAAATATCAGATTAAAACACAGCTGTTCAAATATATCTTCTCAAATATTTTAAATCTTAAGAATGTTTGCTAAAGGAATTTTTCAATCTTTTCATATGCAATATGCTGGCTTTGAAAGTGCTAAAATTCCAAGAAGAAGCTGCTGGCAATATTTCTGTTTCATTACAAAAAAAATAGAAATCAGTTTACTCTGAATTTACATCAATTTATAAAAGAGAAGTACTGAAAATGCCAATATCAAAGGCAAATTCTTTAAAACACAAAGAAAAGCAATGATTTAAAAATGTTTTTAAGTTCCAGTTTTGATTTTTTTCTTGTTGTAAAAGAGTATATGCTTAGTATAGAAGAACTGGAAAATCCAAAAACATAGTAAAATAAATCTACATAACATTACATTAATAAAGTTAATTCATGCTATATTTATACTATTCTTTTCATTCTTATATATATGGCATTACAATGAAAATATAATATTATGTTCTGATCTTTTTACTCAACATTTTGTCATGAGTCTATCCCCATAAAAGTATTTTTTAAAAAGGGAAAAGCACAAACTCTAACACCACATCAGTTCTACCTTATACATACTGAATAATTTATTTAACCATTCCCACTTTTTGTTGCATAGTGTGGAGAAGCAGACAAGCATTTTATTTAAATATAAAACTAGCTACAAAATTGAGTATACGCAAACATAAATAAACTATACTAAAGGTGATAGTGGTAACTTTTTTCTTATCACGCCCTCTGAGTACTCTCTGCTTGATTTAGGTAATATAAAGCATTTATAGGTTGTCATGTGTGTGTTTATATGTGGGTGATGCAGCTTCACATGTTTTTAAAATGCTCCAGGCCTGGCCACCACAAAGATTGACACCAACATTGGCCTGTCAGATCTCTTGGTCTCTAGAGAATGTAGACTGGATTCTGGTATGTCAATCTGATCCAAAATAAAAACTAGAAAAACTCTAAAGTTATTTTTCAGATGTCTATGTACAAAACAATTTTTAAACTAACAAGATGTTAAGCCTCTATGTATAGACTTTCATTTTTCTTGCATGATATTAACCTTGTTCAACAGAATAATTATAGAGAAGATTTACAAATGTATAGAGAAGATACGCTTTCTTGAAAAACAAGTATTAGTTTTCAAGAACAGAAGGGCTCAAGTCATATCCACTGTTAGGGATAGAGGAGTGAAAAGGTTGTTCCACTATTGTCCTTAGTTGTTTGATAATCTGTTTTTCAGCATGGATGGTTAAGTTTCTGCTCTAGGGTACAAATGCAGCAGATCCTCTGTAGACTAGGACAGGAGGCAGAATGCCCGAACTTCAGGATCAAATATGGTTCCATGCTCCCCAGGCACTACCCACCAGATACTTTCTATTATCTGACTATTTATTGCTGTATCTTCGAGACATAAGGCAAGCATTTAAAAAGTGTGTGTGTGGGGGGGTGGGCAGTGTTGCTGTTGTTTGGTGAATGAATCATAAACAGCCACAGTGATGGCTACACTTGCCATCACATTTCCTGAAAATAAAGGTAGAGATTTTTTGGAGTTTCTAGCCAGAACTGCCAGGACTTCCCTTCCTTGATCTCCTCGCATAAGGCAAAAGCCAATACAAGGGCAATTCTTCCTCTCTCACCTACATGGAAATACCACATCTTCAACTTAAAACGACTTTGGAGAAAAGAGGAATTAGAAACAAATATGATAATATAAATGGCCTGAAAACAAAAAAAAATTTTCTTTTTTTAGGTGAGCAATCTCGAATATGAAGGATTTATAAGCCCCCTACACCTTCTAACAATTCCTTCCTTTCTTAATAAACTATAATCTTCCACCCATTGCTCTCAAAATCAGTTTCTAGCTTTTCTCTATTATTATTATTATTAAAGTTTTATTTATTTATTTGTCAGAGAGACAGAGCACAAACAGGGGGAGCAGCCAGCAGAGGGAGAGGGAGAAGCAGGTTCCCTGCTGAGCAGGGAGCCCCATGCGGGACTAGATCCTGGGACTCCAGAATCATGACTTGAGTGGAAGGCAGATGCTTAATTGACTGAGCCACAAAGGCACCACTGACTTGTCTCTATTACATCCCCAGGGTCTGGAACAAGGCCTGGAAGATAGCAGGTGCTCAATAAATATTGGTTGGCTTCCTAGGTTATAGCAGTATCCTCTGGTCTCTACTGTCTCTCTCCATCTGACCCACCTTGAACAACACCCTCCAGTCCTAAAAAGAAACCAGTTTGGTTACTCCCTTTTCCAACCAAAATTCAACAAAGCTGCATTTGATAACAATGTCCATAGCTAACATTCTCATTTTCAAGCTCCTCTGTATCCTTGCTGTGTCCCACTTCTCAGGCTGGCGGATGAACTGGACGGGAAGCTGGTCTGTGTCACCAAGTGCACCTTGGGGACAAAGTTGCAACTGAACTGTCATGAGGGTGAATGCCAGCTGCGACAGAGTGGCCCCCGCTGCTTATGCCCGGCCTCGGACACGCACTGGTACTGGGGAGAAACCTGTGCCCTGAGTGCCAGGAAGAGCCTGGTGTGCGGGGGTGTGGGGGCTGTGGGAGCGCTGCTGGTGCTCACCGTGGCGCCCCTCACCGTCTTCCTCTGCTGGTCCCAGAGAAAACTGCACAGGCAGGAACACAATTTGTCTCGAGAGTGGCACGGAGAAGATGTTCCTGGAAGCTTCCAGAACACAGGCATCTGGGAAGGTGAGAATCTGAAGCGGGACCCACTCAGCCTTGAAAACATCTACGGCCGCTTCCGGGCTCCCTGGAGGGCGTAGGCCCTACCGCAGAACTCCGCGCGCAGAGGCCCAGGGTGGTGACAGCTGCTCAGTGAGCTAGGCGGGGGCTCCGGCCCTCATCCAGATTTGGACAGCAAGCCGCGGCAGACAGAGCTCACCACAGTGCCTCTCGCCCACCGCCCCAATTGGTCCAAAGGAAACAGGCATCAGGGCCCAAGGTGGTCCTGCTCAGACGGTGGGCTTGGCCCGGCCCCTGCTGTGAGCCCCTCTCTCCTCCCTCGCCCTCCATCCGGGAGCCCCAGGGCTTCCCAGACACCCCAACCTCTTTGCTTGCCTCGCGACTGTCCACTCTGGAATTTGCCTCCCAATAAAAGACCAAAGCTTAAAGTGGGAAAAAAAAAAAAATTAGTCAATGTGGTTATCCCTAACCAAACTTGCACTCTCATTCCCACCAAGCCTTCCCATGGTCTTTCCCAGCCACCACTCTTGCCAAAATGCCAAGTACATTCACATACATCTTCAAGATTTATCACTGATTCAGAAGAGCCTACTTTTCTTTCTCCCTTTCAAAATTCCATTTATGCTTCAGAAGAAGTTGAAATTTTGCTTTGTGAAATGGCCTTTTTTCTTGTCATTCTACTTTGAGATTTTCTTTCTTTGAATTCATATACACGTACTACTTTATTCCTCCATTGTTTTTCTGTGGTTTGCCTCTACAATTAGATTCCCTCTTCAAGTACCCAACAATTTTCCAGTGTCAGTGTATGTAATTCACCTTAAGGCTGTGAGGTAGTGTGGGAGGATCAAAGTTCCTAGAGGCCACCTAATAATTGGTGAGAGGCTAATTTAATTCACCATCCAGGTCCTGTCAGATGCACAGTACTACCATGCAAAACTCATAAAAATGAACTTGAATGTTTCAGTTCAATCAGAACAAAGGTCTATGAGTGTGTAATCATATGTATGTTTTGATTCTAAATGACTAACTCAGTTTTCTCTCCTTTTCCTCTCTAAGTAATTCTCGTTTTCCCTTTTCTGAAAGAGTGTTATGCTCAACTTCACACTGTTGGATATCATGTTAATTTGAAGGATTTAAAACTTCACCGGATGCCTGGCAGCTCAGTCAGTTAAGTATCCAACTCTTGATTTCTGCTCAGCTCATGATCTCGGGGTAATGGGTTGGAGCCCCATGTCAGTCTCAGCTCTTAGTGGAGAGTCTACTTGTCTCTCTGTCTCTGCTTTTCCCCACACACTATCTCTCTCTAAAATAAATAAATAAAATTTTAAATATATATGTAAAAAATAAATGAAGCTTCACTGATAGGGATCTGAAAAAAACTGTCCCCAAATGGCTTTGCTGCTGAAAAAGATTATGATCTCAGATGCTTTCCCTAAAAGGCTTACCTAGAGTACCATTTATAAATACCCATTGTGCTGATAACTTCCTAAAAACCATTTATCTGCTCAGTGGTACTTATTATCCTAATTTCACACATACTTATTTTCTCTTGCCTAGGAAAAATATTTCGTAAAGAGTCAACCATGTTCCTAGCCCTTTTATTACCGCTAGTTTATTTGTTCACTATCCCTGTCACTCCCATGTACCAGCTGAAACAAGAATATAATCATAATTCACCAAGAAGGAATGAACAGACGCCTTCTAGCATAGCATTGTCCAACAGAACTGTCTATGATGATGGAAATGCTATATAATTTGACTGTCAAAGACAGAAGTCACTAGCCATATCTGGCTATTGAGCACTTGTAGTATGGCTAGTGGAAATGAGGAACTAGATTTTCATTTTAGTTAATTTAAATAGCCACATGTAACTAGTGGCTACTCGACTGGACAGTGTAATTTTAATATACTCAACACTGTTAAGATTATGCATTTATTGAAAATAGAAGTTAACTAAATAATATTCAAGATCAAATGACATTTATTTATTTATTTATTTTTTAAAGATTTTATTTATTTATCTGACAGAGAGAGATACAGTGAGAGAGGGATCACAAGCAGGGGCAGAGGGAAAGGGAGAAGCAGGCTTCCCACTGAGCAGGGAGCCTGATGCGGGGCTCAGTCCCAGGACCCTGGAACCATGACCTGACCCAAAGGCAGATGCTTAATGACTGAGCCACCCAGGCGCCCCGAAAATGACATTTATTTTAACAGTAAATGCTTCTCTCACTTGCAGTTGATATCTCTGGGTAAATACAAACAAGTTGTTGGAAAGAATATTTCCCAGGAGTCAGAAAGTGTGTGTTTATAGATCTATTCCTAACCAGTTGTGTGGTATTGGGAAAATTGCTTTATTTCTCAGGGTCTTACAAGTTTAAAACATGGGATCACCAACTTTGAAATTACTTGAGTCTGTATTAGTCTCATACTTTTTAAACTATCTTGAGGATATTTTTGAGGATCAAATGAGAAAAAAATACATGAACACTTTGTGACTAGAAAGCGGCACTTCAGTGCATACGATTCAGGTCACCGATTCTTAAATTTACTAGGATCTGGATGCTGAAAATCTAATTCATAAGTTTTTCTGGACCACTACAGAATATGTGCAAATAAATATCTATAACATTTCACTTCTTATGTTGTTTTGTTTGCTTGAAGGAAGAGCAAATAATGGCAAACATATGACACACAATAACTATGATTTAAAGACTTTTTCTGGCCTGAGTGTTTATAAACTAAATATTTTTTTCATTTGTGTACAAAAAATAAACTGGTTTCTCAAATGTTTCAGTTATCTTGGAGGTCTCACTTGAAGGACAGCTTTCTTCAGCCCACTGTATGGGACACAGAGATGTGGCCAACAGTTCTGCCCAACTATCACCTTCAGGAGGACAGGTGGAGAAGAAAGATATTTTCCAGTTGTATTTCTCTCATACATTGAATTGGAAAGCAGACTCTATTCACCTTGTTTCTCCCTCCAATGTCGGGCGAGCACACCCAAGTAGGTGCATAAAATGATCCATTTGTATATGGAAAGAAGATATCAAAACTTCTATTCTATTATTTACTTAGTGTTTATCCTAAAAAACTAAGAGAAATTAAGCTTCAAAAACATTTCACATACACTGTGTTGAAATTAACTGCCTACTGCAGTATCCATTCTCTCTTTCCCACTTAGTAATGAAATCCTAACTTTTAGCTCAATTTATTCTCACTTAGAATAAAAGTTGTCATTTTCTGATCCTCTTTGTAGCTAAGTTTAGGCCCCTGTAATGAAATCATAGTGCTGCTGCTTAAAATGTGAATGTAATGAGTACAGATCCAGTAGCAACTTTGTACCATGAGGCAAAAAGCCCATGTGACGATAGAAATTCAGAAGACAGCTTTTTATATGATGACCTCCTGAAATGACCAAATAGTCTGTCAATCTTCAGATTTCACAGGGAAGAAAAGTTAAATTTCGGGGCACCTGGGTGGCTCAGTGGGTTAAGCCTCTGCCTTCCGCTCAGGTCATGATCTCAGGGTCCTGGGATCGAGCCTCGTGTTGGGCTCTCCGTTCAGCGATGAGCCTGCTTCCTCCTCTCTCTCTGCCTGCCTCTCTGCCTGCTTGTGATCTCTCTCTGTGTCAAATAAATAAATAAAGTCTTTAAAAAAAAAAAAGTTAAATTTCATCTAATTAAATACACTATTCTTTTGTTTAAATCATTGTTCTACTGGATTTTCCACAACCTAAGCTTAATTGAAACATAGATTTGTTAGTCTTGCATTTTAATGTGCAAATTAGTATACATATAACACACACATGTTCTTTTCCTTTGATATTATGTATAGTAAAATAGTTTCAAGATAATAAGGCTAAAGGACTGTTACATGCTACTACAAAGGTCATCTCTACTTTGAATTAACAGAGACTAATGGGTTACCATCAGACATATACTAATAATATAACAGTAGATTTTTTTTTTGAAGATTTTATTTACTTATTTAAGAGAGAGTGAGAGAGAGCACAAGCAAGGACAGCAGCACAGGGAAAGGGAGTAGACTCCCTACTGAGCAGGGACCCTGAAGCGGGGTTTGATTCCAGGACCCTGAGATCATGTGTGACCTGAGCAGAAGTCAGACACTTAATTGACTGAGCTACCCAGGCACCTCCCAACAGTAGATTCTTAATATTTGGGGGAATCTATATTTATACATCCTCGGTAAAGTTCACAATACACACATATTTATAAAGCCCCCTGAATTTTTCAGGAATATAATTTCTCTTCAGAGTCTATATTCTCTGAATGTATTTGTCGATCACATACTACAAAGAAAAATGTTTAAATCACTACATAAAAGCTCTACCGTAACAAATGGAGAATGCAAAATGTATCAATATATAGAGGTTGACAGTCGTCTAGATTCACTCATCAGTTAATGACTTAGTCCCACATATCAGTCTCACAGTGCATATTAATCAAATCTATGCCTTAAAGTACATTTTAAAAATCATGTGTCATGATCCCATTAGGGATACTTGCAAAAGGCAGAGTCCTCCAAGGTTGAATACACAAATACCAAGGGTACATTTATCTAAAATAGCCAGTCTCCCACTGCACTGCCCCATGCTATAGAAATATTCTTGGTTAATAGAAACTCACGCTTAAACTCAGTGGTGATGGCTGAAGTAGGCCCTCACCTGGCTCAAGCATGCTCAAGCCAAGAGCCCTCACATTCTTCATTCATAACCATTCATTCTACTCAGTGGCTTTCCTGGAGTCTACCAAAAGATTCCACGCCCAGAGCCACTGTTTCTACTGACAAACTGACCCTAAAAGAGATAGATCCTCCTCATTCCCTGGGTGTGGAGACATAAACAGAGCTGAAGTACATTCACCTCAACTCACGCATTCAGTTGACCCACATCAGCTTCGACACCTGCAAACAGGGATCGCTGCTCACTGCCCAGAGTGTACCCTCCCTTCTGTGCAGCAAGACTGGCCCCACCTCCTTGGGCAGTTCACAGCAGGGAGCCACATTCGGCCAGATTTTCACAGCCAGAGGGGATGCTAAACGGTCATCAGGGAAAACGAGATTCAGTAACATAATGAGGGAATGCTCTGCTACTAATTTCCCAATATTTACCTGTGAGGCAATAAACAAAAAGCGGGCATGATTCCAGGCACTAAATGCCTACTGCTCAAGCACAGTGTCTCTTGGAGTTTAGAGGAAAGAGCATAGATGAACAAGAAAATAACTCTGATTTAAATCTTGGGTTAAAATAGTCAGCTGCAACATAAGTCCTGTAGAATTTTGGGTGGAGGATGCCCTTATTTTCCTTCACCTTGCCTTGCCAAGGTAGATTAACACAACTTCCAGGAAATGCAATAAAGAGAACAGAATATTAAAAAAAAGTTGCAGCCCTCACATCACTTGTTCTTCTGGGTTCATCTTCTTTCGTTGAAGATGGACTACCAAAAATTATTACAACATATCAATTTAAATATCACATTTAAGTAGCAATGGGGCAAAGTGTCATCACACTGATGAAACAGTAATTCAAATCAGATATTTTGGAGGGAATTAAAGAACATGTAATTTCATATAGTTTGTGTGGTTTCCAATAGTTAGATTAAGAAATGGATATAAACAAAAGACTGCATCTCAGAAGTAGATCATAAAAAAAGAATGGAGGAAATATATTTATTTAGTTACTAAAGTAAGAATTATTTCTGAAATATTTGGGTTCACATGCTTTAATACAGAATTATAATTCTGGAATTCAAAGTCAAGGAAGAGTAGTAGGACCTATTTAGCCTAATGTCATTTTAAAGATGAAGAAACTGGGGCTTAAAAAAGCTAAAAATGGGGCGCCTGAGTGGCTCAGAGGGTTAAAGCCTCTGCCTTCGGCTCAAGTCGTGATCTCGGGGTCCTGGGATCGAGCTCCACATTGGGCTCTCTGCTCAGCAGGGAGCCTGCTTCCCCCCCTCTCTCTGCCTGCCTCTCTGTCTACTTGTGATCTCTCTCACTCTGTCAAATTAAAAAAAAAAATCTTAAAAAAAAAAAAAAGCTAAGAATGTCCACAAAATTATAGATGATTAGCAGCAGACTCAGGAGAAAAACTCAGGTCTTCAGATTTTGTTCAAATTTTGAATCTCTTTTTTTTTTTTTCCATTTTTCCTATTCCTCCTGTATCTCTGAGCTTAACCTTCTTATTTTTTTTTTTCCAAAGACTCACTTAAAGCATAACCTTTGAGAGAGCTTTTTTGGGATGATGAAATTGCTCTGTATCCTGTATTATTTCTTACACAAGCCCATATTAGAATTCATACAACTATATACTACAAAAAGTAAATTAAAAACATCCAAAAACTAAAATTCAATGTTATTGAAAGAGCTGATTTGCATCCAGTGTATATGAATTTTTCATACTATAATCTCTTAGGTATTTTCCAACAGAAAACCAAGAAATGACAACTATTTGTCCATTATTCACTGATTTTGTTCTATTTGGTGGCCTACCATTTTACCATATCCAATTTCTCTATCGTCAAATATAAATGTAAAATAAAGAAATAAGAATGAAATGTAAATGCTTCCTATTACTGAATTTAAAAAAAGAATTTGCGTTTGTGTGTGTAGAACATTTGCCAATGGAAAGGTAAGCTATATGGATCTGCTAAAAATTTAGAAAACTGTGTCCATTTAGGTCAGTCCTGAATAGCTCATGGTGAAATAGATGATGATTACAGCTGCCTGCCACTTATGGAGTCCCTGTGCACTAGACATTGCATCACATGGGCATCAGATATATCCAGTCCCAAGTAAATATTCAGGAGAAAAAGTATATGTCACTGTCAATCATCTGTATTTATTACAAACATAGGGGATGAATGCAGAAGATCACAGCAGAATAGAAATGACATGATCACAAGAGTCACTCAACACGATTCAAATCACAACTCCACTCTTTCTCACTCTGAGCTATTTGACAAGTTTTGTTTTGTATCCCTGAACCTCAGTTTTCTCACTGACAAATTCAAAAATCCTCCCTTCCTTGCTGGATAGTTGTGTGGATGGGCTAGTATGATGCATATAAGTAATAACAGTTACCATTTACTTAGTCTTTGCTTTGCACAAGACAGCTGTTACTGCTTTAAACGGAATGATTTATTCATCCACAGAAAAAGTCTAGAAACAAATGCTGTTACTATCCTCATCCTATAGATAAGAAAACAGACACAAAGGTTAAGTAACTTACTGAAGATCATATAGTAGGTAGTTAAAAACTGAGATTTGGGCCCAAATATTCTGGTTCTGGAGTCCATTTGATTGAAGAACTTCACCATTACCGTCTTTTTTTTTTTTTTTTAAAGATTTTATTTATTTGACAGAGAGAAACACGGCGAGAGAGGGAACACAAGCAGAGGGAATGGTAGCGGGAGAAGCAGGCTCCCTGCTGAGCAGAGAGCCCGATGTGGGGCTCGATCCCAGGACTCCGGGATCATGACCTGAGCCGAAGGCAGACGCTTAATGACTGAGCCACCCAGGTGCCCCCATTACCGTCTTGTATATAAATGACTTGGCACAAAGTAGATGCTGCTGTAACTGCAGCTCTTTATTTTTTATGGCAAACTAATCTCAGTAGACTCCCAGAAGCTCAACGTGGAAAAGGGCTGCAAATGTTAGCAATATAAATAAACCTATTTTGTTCACTCTGTGACACCTTACATTTCATTTTCTCTTCACCAATGTAGGAGAGTCTGAGATTTCTTTTTAATGATGATGTTAATCAAAAGTGAAGAATTCCATTTTAAAGACAATTCCCAGCTCTTAAACTCTTTCCTGAGCTCTGGACCCAGAAGCCCAATGACTCCGAAACATCTCCATGTGCACGCCATACCTGTTCAAATGGTTAGAACAATAGGGAGTTGGGCTAGAAACTGGATAGAAAATGGAGAAAAAATGTAAGTTTTTGCAGTTCAGTCTTGTTAAATGAATAGCTTTACTTTGAGGAGAAAGCCCATGAAATTGCCTGATGATTAGAAAAAGAGAAAACTCACTGAGAAAGCTCCCTGGCCCAAGAGAAGAACACATACAAGGAAACACAGAAAAGAGACATCAGTGAAAATCAATGGTGATCCAAGACAAGGAACAAGATTGGCACAGCAGATCATGGCCTCTGTAGAAAATATGGCCACTATGGAATATGGGCAACATTCAGACCCTTTTTTATTTTTAATAAAATTTTAAATAAATAAAAATTTTAATAAAAAATTTTTATTAAAAATTTTTGTGTTAATCGCGTAAGAATTAGTTTCTGCTAAGACAGATGCTTTTGCCCATGAGACTCTTGTGTAGGCTCTTAGACATCCTCTTATCTCAGATTCTTGTGCACTCCTGACCCCACCTCCTGAGGGGAACTATGGGAACTGCCTGCATATGACCCTCCAGAGCAGAATCATCTTCGCGTCTCCATTTGATTTCCTTGTCCAAGGTCTATCATAGCCTCCCTGTGTGTATACCTTCTATATCTTCTCCATTTGTAATGTATCTCCTCTGATTTGAGCTGACATTGTCTATTGCCAGTACTATCTGGAAACCCTCTAAATGTCAAGGATGGTAAATGTATAGTGTATTTGTTGCCACTTCTCTCTCTTCTGATTAATGATGAGGATCTTTCCATCTTGGTGAATCCTCAGCATCATTCTGTATAAAGCCCCTACCATGTGATTGCAAATGTTATACAAGATGACACTGATTTTGTGTCCCCATACATTTCTAATTTATCATACATATTCTGCCTGAGTCACCTTCCTAAAACAGGGACCCACTGTGGTGGCAGAATTCTAAGATGACTTCTAGTATTCCCATCCCTGATATGGGTAAAACTGTAAGTATAATGGATTATTATTTCTATGGTTAAGTTAATAAATCAGTGGACTTTGAATTATTCAAAAGGGTGTAACCTGATCAAGTAAATCCTTTAAAGGAATATGACCCTTCCTAACATTAGAGAGATTTGACCTGAGGGAGAGTCTCCCATGCTAGCTTTGAAGATGGAAAGTACCATGTGGCAAGGACTTAAGAGTAGCTTCTAGAAGCTGAGATCAACTCTCAGCCAACAGTCAGGCAGGGACCTCAGTTTTACAACCACAAATATTGGATTCTGACAACAATGATATGAGTTTGAAAGAGGACCTGAGCTTCAGGTAGGAAATTCAACCCAGCTCACACCTTGATTTCAGACTCATGAAACCCTAAGCGGAGAACCATGCCCAGATTTCTGACCTAAAGAACCATGAAAAAATACATGGACATTGTTTTAAGCCAATGAGTTTGAAGGAATTTGTTACATCATCATCATCATCATCAAACTAATACATGCACTTTGTCTTTTTCCATTTGAAAAATATATTTCCCTAAAATGACAGAGCATAGTTAATTGTTCTTAACACTCGATGAATTTTCTCAAATAAATATTATTTGATGCTAAAGGATGAACATTTCTTCCATTCTGTGGTATGTATCTCCATCTAAAAATACCCATGAAGCTATGGTTCCTCAATACCTCACTCATCCATCAAGAGAAATGAAATCTTGCCATTTGCAACGACATGGATGGAACTGGAGGGTATTATGCTAAGCGAAATAAGTCAGTCAGAGAAAGACAATTATCACCTGATCTCTCTGATATGAAGAATCTGAGAGGCAGGGTGGGGGGTCGTGGGGAGGTGGGTGGTAGAAATGAAACAAGATGGGATGGGGAAGGAGACAAACCATAAGAGACTCCTAAACTCATGAAACAAACTGAGGGTGACTGGGAGATAGGGGGGTAGGGATAGGGTGGCTGGGTTATGGACGTTGGGGAGGGTATGTGCTATGGTAAGTGCTGTGAAATGTGTAAGCCTGAGGATTCACAGACATGTACCCCGGGGCAAATAATACATTATATGTTAATAAAAAAATAAATTTAAAAAAATACCTCACTCATCCAAATGAAAGCCTCACATAATTAAGATATGATTAAAGGATTCTGCTTG
>CM053604.1:101703897-101722366 GCA_028646535.1 Procyon lotor
ATAAAAAATTATGTGTTTTCAGATTTTGTAGAGCTAACATGAAGGTAAACAAAATATAAGACCAGGATGCAGAGCAGGACAGAGGTCCAGGAAAATAAGCCTGACTTTGGGACCACTTTTTCAAAAGTGATCTGGAGGTTCAGTTAAGAAACAGTTTATACAGCCTATCAGTATAAGGAAGAACGGGATTGGAGTCCAGGTCCTACTAAATTGAGGAGGACACGACACGAAAAGACTTAATATTAGAAGTTAAGTGAACCAGAAGTGAATAGCTCCTCACTGTAATTGCAGCTTGATTTCAAGTCAGCACAATGACTGGAGATGAACTGAGGCAGTCCTGCATTACCAATACCATCAGATGCCTGGAAGCTAAGATAAATCCTCTTTGAAGGAGAATAATATCATGAAAGAAGTCAAATCATTTTTCCAATATAAAAATGCCATTAGAAAAACCCAAAAACTAAAAATAAAAACACTTTTTCACATAATCCAAAATAAGAGTACAAGGCTAGGGATGAAATTCTCCAGATACAACAAACAACAGAAATAAAATACTATGACCTCCAGATATGAAAATAGACTTTAAAGTGATCAGGCTTATTATCTTCAATGAGATAAGAAAACAAAAACAAAACAAAAACAAGTTGGATATTTTGACCAAGTGGAACCCATAAAAAATAACAACAAATTCTAGAAACAGTAAATTTGATAACTAAAATTAAGAACTTGATGGATTTTTTTAAAGGTTTTTGCATTTATATTAATTTTATTCTCTTTGGGGTTGAAAACTTTGACTACAATGTATGTAAATAAGTTAGGAAAGATGTTTTAATTCTTATGATAGGAATGAACAAATGAACTTCTTAGTTCATTCAACTTCTTAGTGACATTAGACATTTTCAGCACTATTGTAGTCTGTACTTAAATAAGATAGAAATATCAGTATCATATATATTCATATTTATATATTAATTATTATGTAACAAAGGTTCCAACTGTAAAAGAACTTACTGTCTGGTTGGTTAGAAAAAAACAAAAAGAGAACTTAATACATTTTAATTTGGAGCTTACTTTCCCTGTTTCTTCATTTTTATTCCTGATAGCATGAATATTGTAAAGGATATTGAAAAAATCATAATGATTGACTCCATTACACATCTATGATTCCTACTTATCTGGGTCTTCAATAGCAGTCTGACTTAATTTTAATCAATTACTTTTCCTATTTCTCACAGCAACTATTTCATGTACCTCCCACCCCTATTGGTTCTTTTTTAAAAACAATTTTATCCCTGCCAACATCTATTGTTTCTTGTGTTGTTGATTTTAGTCATTCTGACAGGTGTTAGGTATAGTGCATTGTAGCTTTTATTTGCATTTCCATGATGACCAGTGATGCTGAGCATCTTTTCATGTGTTTGCTGACCATTTGTGTCTTCTTTGGAAAAATATTCATGTGTTCTGCCCATTTTTTTAGTTGAATTATTCATTTTTTGGGTGTTGAGTTTAATAAGTTCTTTATATATTTTGGATACGAGTCCTTTATCAGATATGTCATTTGCAAATATCTTCTCCCATTCTATAGATTGTCTTTTAGTTTTTGGTTTTTTTTTTTAAGATTTTTTTATTTATTTGATAGAGACAGAATGAGAGAGGGAACACAAGCAGGGGGAGTGGGAGAGGGAGAATCAGGCTTCCCACTGAGCAGGGAGCCCAATGCAGGTTCAATCCTAGGACCCTAGGATCATGACCTGCACCGAAGACAAACGCTTAATGACTGAGCCACCCAGGCGCCCCAGCCTTTTAGTTTTATTTATTGTTTCTTTTGCTGTGCAGAAGCTTTTAATTTTGATGAAGTCCCAATAGTTCAATTTTGCTTTCCTTTCCCTTGCCTTAAGAGACATATCTAGTAAGAAGTTGCTACAGCCAATGTCAAAGAGGTTACTGTCTATATTCTCCTCTATGATTTTAATGGCAGGGATATGGGGAAAGGGGAACCCTCCTACACTGGTGGTGGAAATGCAAACTGATGCAGCCACTCTGGAAAACAGGATGGAGGTTTCTCAAAGAGTTAAAAACAGAACCACCATATAATACAGCAACTGCACCACTAGGTATTCACCCAAATAATAAAAAAATAAATACTAAACTCAAAGGGACACATACTCCCCAATGTTTACAGGAGCATTACCTATAAAAGCCAAACCTTGGAAAGAGCCCAAGTGTCCATTGACTGATGAATGAATAAAGAATGTGTGGTAAAGAATAATGGAGTATCACTCAGTCACAAAAAAGAATGAAACCCCTCCATCTGCAATGACATAGATGAAGCCATAAAGCACCATGCTGAGTAAGTCAGTCAGAAAAAGACAAACACCAGATGATTACACACAGCACCCAGCTCTCAACACAAATGCCCCCCTCAGTACCAATCACTATTTAGCCCATCTTCCCAACCACGTTCCCCCCAGCAATCCTCAGCTGATGGATGGTTTTAAAAGCAAAATAGCAACGGCAGCAAAAATACTTAGTAAACTTGAAAATGGGTCGTGAGAAAATAGTTAAATGAAGCATAAAGAGAAAAAAAGGAGAAAAATGCCAAAAAGAGAGTAAGGGATAGGGAATATGTATACGGGTCTATAATTTTGGCTAATTTGAGCAAGGAAAAAAAAAAAAGAGGCGAAACGAGTAACTGCATTATTTGGAAGACTACTGAGAACTTTCCAAAACTGAAAGAAGACAGTAAGCCACAGATTTAGAGACTGCACAAACACAAAGTTCAATAAGTAAAAAGACACCTAGAGTTAAACACATCTTTGTATACTGACAGGAAATTAAAGGTAAAGAAAAAAATCTTTAAAAAGAAATGGAAAAAAAAGGACTAATCAAAGTAGCAACAATTATGCTGACAGCTAACTTATCTACAGGGGGAAAGAAAAGTGAGCTGGAAGAAATAAAATGATATTTTAATGTACTTTAAAAATACAAGCCAACTTGGAGTTCTTTATCAAAGTAACATATTTTTCATGAATCAGGGTGAAATAGAGATATTTTAGCCAAAAAAACTAAAAGAACTCATGAACAGTAGATCCACATAAAAGGAAATACTAAATGATGTACTTGATAGAGATCAATAAAAATAGAAGAAGAAATAAAAAACAATGAAGAAAGAAATATGTGGATATATATGAATGCTGATGCTACAAGATAAAAATAATATCTTTTCAGTTTAAATATAAATGAAGAATTAAATATCCAGCAATAAAAGCATAGACGTAAAGAGAAAAAGCATATACTTAAAGACCAAAGCAAAGGTGCTTGCATTGTCAGGAATGAGGGGAGAATGCCAATTAATATTCAATTTTTAACCTGTACTCCTGGGGCAAATAATACATTATATGTTAATAAAAATATTCAATTTTAATAGCTAAAGGATGTATGTTGTAAACACTAGAATAAATACTAAAAAAACATGGTGGTAAACTATACAACTTTTTTTTTTTTTTTAAGATTTTATTCATTTATTTGACAGAGAGAGATCACAAGTAGGCAGAGAGGCAGGCAGAGAGAGAGGGGGATGCAGGCTTCCCATTGAGCAGAGAGCCTGATGCGGGGCTTGATCCCAGGACTCTGAGATCATGACCTGCTGAAGGCAGAGGCTTTAACCCACTGAGCCACCCAGGTGCGCCTAAACTATACAACTTCTAATATGATAGGGGGAAAAAAATCAATTCAAAGGAACCAAGAAAAAAGCAGAAAGGCCATAAAATAATGTTAGATTTAAAAACAAAATTTAAATGATTATAGTAAACATAAATGGATTATATTAAAAAATTTTAAATTTAAAAGAAGATAAACTGAATTAAAATATCTTAGCTGGGGTGCCTGGGTGGCTCAGTTGTTAAGCAGCTGCCTTCGATCGACTCAGGCCATGACCCTATGGTCCTGGGATATAGCCCAGCATTGGGCTCCCTGCTTGGCAGGAAGCCTGCTTCTCCCTCCAGTACTTCCCCTGTTTGTGTTCCCTCTCTCGCTGTGACTCTCTGTGTCAAATAAATAAATAAGATCTTTTAAAAAATAAAAAATAAAATATCTTAGCAATAATAAAGTATTTAAACTATGAGGACAAAGAAGATTGAAAATAAAAGAATGGGAAATACATATGCCATGCAAATCATATCCAAAAGAATTCTACTGTAACTCTATCACACAAAGCAACCTTTAAGTCAAAGAGAATTACAAAAGACAAAGAAGGATACCCTAACAATAATAAAAGGGTGAATTTGCCAGGAGGATATGAAATGATTTCAATATGTAAACATCTGATATAGCTTCAAAGGACAGAATGCAAACATTTGCAGAAGTAAAGAAAAAAAATATGCAATAACAGTTTGAAATCTTAACACATCCTTCTCACTGTGAAAGAAAAAGCTAAATACATGTATGCATATATACTAAGAATAAAAAGAAAAAATGAAGGTGGGGAATCAGAGAGGGAGAGGAACCATGAGAGGACTGTGGACTCAGAGAAAGAATCTGAGAGTTTTAGAGGGGAGGGGGATGGGGAATGGTTTGCCCCAGTGATGGGTGTTGAGGAGGGCACTTATTGCATGGAGCACTGGGTGTTGTATGTAAACAATGAATCTTGGAACACTACATTAAAACCTAACGACATACTGTATGGTGACTAACATAATAAAAAATAGTAACAACAACAAAAAAAAACACAATTAAAGAATAATACCCTTAAATTACATAAAATATCATCTTCTATAATAAAATGTTAAAAAGCTTTCTCTTTGAGAATGACAATTTTAAAAAGTATGCTCATTATCACCACTTTCACCCACCATTATATAGAAGATTCTCTCCAAAGCAGTAAGTTAAAAATAAATTAATTAATTAAATGTATAAGAACTGAAAAGAAAAAATAAATATCTTTTTTTTTTAAGATTTTATTTATTCATTTATTTATATGCTGAGCAGAGAGCCTTACTGGGGGCTACATCCCAGGACCCTGAGATCATGATCTGAGCCGAAGGCAGAGGCTTTAACCCACTGAGCTACCCAGGCGCCCCTAAATATCACTTCTTAATAAAGATATGGTTGTGTTCTATTCTATAATCCATTATTGAATTAATAAGTTTTACATTATTCTTATAAGATCTACAAAAATCACTGCATTTCAATACACCAGTATACTTGTATATACCAATATACTTGTGTGCTCTCTCTCTCACACATAAATAACTAAAATATTTTTTAAAAAATGTTTAAACTGATGACACTTTCACTTGACTCTTTGGATAAATAATATTTTAACTGTTAAAATACTTGGTAAACATGTCTAAAGTAGATTAGCGAAATTCTGTTAAATGGAACATGTTATCAATTCTTTGTTTTTATTAATTAAATTTATTTATTTATTTGTTTGTTAGTTTATTTGCTTATTTTGGTGGGTGCAAAGCAAGGTTTATTAAGTGATAGCAAAGTGATAATACAAAACTTCCAAAGAGGGAGGAGACCTGAAGGGGTTGCCACTGGAATTTCTAAGTGTAGGGGGTTCATGGGTTTGTTGGCAAACTGTTTTAATCTGATTAACCATCCCTGTGCCTGTCATTCAGTTAGGTTTTTGTCACATGAGGAAGGGTGGAGGGCTCCTTCTAGGGTGGTGTAAAATCCTTATAAAGGTGGGTTCCTCTTCGGGCGGGGGCTTCTTGTCCCTGCCAGCCTGCCTTCTAATCATCCTTTATCATTCTCCCCCTTCCCCGAAGAGGTAACCCTAACTACTGTTAGGGAAAAAGAGTGACCACTGACTGTACCTACTTCGCGCTGGTTAGGAGTGTTGGATGGGGTGGTAGTCAGGGTACCTTTTATCCAGATCTATCAAGGGGTCCCCTGTTGTAGATGTTTGGTTTGACATCCATGTGGGGCTCCATCTTTTTATTTTTTAGAACAGTTTTGGATTCACACCAAAATTCTTAATTCTTGACAACTACTGATCCTTTAAATCACCACAGTTTAACCTTACCATTGTGTAAGATCATACAATATGTAGCCTTTTCAAATTGACATCTTTTACTTAATAAGCATTTAAGGTTCTTCCATGTTCTTTCATGCCTTAATAGCCCATTCCTTTTTTGTACTAAATAATATCCCTTTGTCTAGATATACCAGGTGAGTTTATCCACTCACCTACTAGGATACATCATAGATGTTTCCAAGCTGCTGTAAATATTCATATATGGGTGTTTATATGAACATATGTTTTCAATTTGGAAAAATACCAAGGAGTGTAATTGTTGGATCATATGGTAAGGGCATATTTAGTTGTGTAAGAAACTTCTAAACTGTCTTTCAAAGTGGCTGTACCATCTTCTGTTCCTACCAACAATGTATTAAAATTCCTTTTGTTCCACATCTTTACCAGTGTTGATATTATCAGTGTTCTAAATTTTGGCCACTCTAAAAGGGGTATAATCTCGTTACTGTCTTAGTTTACATCTCCCTGATAACACATGGTGTAAAGTATCTTTTCTTATGTTTATTTGCCATTTGTATACCTTCTTTGGTAAGGTGTACTGTTCAGGTTTTCATCCATTTTTCTAATAGGGTTGTTTGCTTTCTCGTTGTTGAATTTCAAGTGTTCATTGTCTATTTTGGATAATGGTCCTTTATCAGATCTGTCTTTTGCAAATACTTTCTTCCAGTGTGTGGCTTATCTTCTTATTCCCTTGACATTGTCTTTCATAGGGCAGAAATTTTAATTTTAAGGAAGTCCAACTTAACAATTATTTCTTTAACAAGTTATGTCTTTTGTATTTTATCTAAAAAGTCATCACCATACTCAAGACTGTAGACTTTTTCCTATGTTATCTTCTAGGAAGCTTATAGTTCTGTGTTTTACATTTAGGTCTACAATTCATTTTGAGTTAATTGTTAATTTTTTTCATGAAGGATTTAAAGTTCAGTGTCTAGATTCTTCTTTCCTTTTTCTTCTTTCTTTTCCTTCTTCTCCTCTTTCTTCTCCTTCTCCTTTTCTTACGGATTTTTAGTCACTCCTGCACCATCTGTCAAAGAGACTATCTTTTGCTACATTGTATCGCCTTACAGTCGCCTTGTAGTTTCTTTGTTAAAGATTAGTTTACCATGCACATGTGCAGGTCTATTTACAAACTCTATTCTGTTTTTTTTTTTTTTCTATTCTGTTATTCTTTCACCAATATGATACTGTCTTGATTATTGTCACTTTATAGGAAGTCTTAAAGTAAGATAGTGTCAGTTCTCCACTTGGTTCTTCTTCATTTTTGAGTTGCTAATTCTGGGTCTTTTGCCTCTCCATATAAACTTTAGAATCAGTTTTTCCACAAAATAATTTTAAAATAATTTTCTGGGATTTATATTGGAATTGCTGTAAATCTGCAGGTCAACTTGGGATAAATTGACCCCTTGACAACACTGAGTCTTCCTATCCAACATGAAATCTCCCTCCATTAAGTTTTTCTTTGATTTCTTTCATTAGAATTGTATAGTTTCCCACATATAAATCTGGTACATTTTTTTTTTAATTTTTACTTAGAACTTCATTGTTTTGATTGGTAATATAATGCTAACATGTTTTTAATTTTGAATCACCCTTATTCATTCATTGCTGGCATACAGGAAAATGATTAATTGTGTATATCCTGCCACCTTGTCATAACTGCTTATGAGTTCTAGGAGTGTTGTTCTAATTCTTTAGGATTTTTCTATATAAATGATCATGTTGTCTGTGAAGACAGTTTTATATCTTCCTTTCAAATATATATAGTTTTTATTTCCTTTTTTGTCTTATAACATTAGCTAGGACTTCCAATAGATGTTGAAAGGCATAGTTCAAGAAGGAACATCCTTACCTGGTTCCTGCTCATAAAGCTCCTGGTTTCTCACTATTAATTATGATGTTAGCTGTAGGTTTTTTAAGTATACACTTTTTATCAACTTGAGCAAGTTCCTTTTTATTCCTAGTTTGCTGAGAATTTTGTCATGATGCAAGTTGCATTATGTCAAATACTTTTTTGTATCTATTGTTACCATATGAATTTTTTTCTTCTGTAGTTTGTTGATGTGATAGGTTACATTAATTGATGTTTAAATGGTGAACTAGTCTTGCATACATGGAATAAATCTGGTCGTGAGGTATAATTCTTTTTATATATTATTTGATTTGATTTACTAATATTTTATTGAGGATTTTGCATGTATATTCATGAAAATATTGGCCTATAGTTTTCTTTTATTGTAATGTCTTCTGATTTTTGGTATTAGAATAATGTCGCCTCATAGAATGATTTAGGACATACTCTCTGATTCTGCTTTCTGGAAGAGATTATCGAGAAATGATGTAAGTGCTTCCCTAAATGGTAGAATTCACCTATGAACCTATGTAGGCCTGGTACTTTTTATATTAGAAAGCTATTAATTATTGAGTCAATTCTTTAGTATATACAGTCCTTTTTAGACTTCCTATTTCTTCTTTTTTTCTTCCTGATTTTAGACTTCCTCTTTCTTCTTGAGTGAAATTTGGGAGATTATGTCTTTCAAGGAATCAGTCCATTTCATATAGGTTATCAAATTTGTCGGATAAAGTTATTCATGTTAAAATGCCTCCTTCTGAATATTTTCATAAGTATTGATTCTGCCTTTTCTCAGAGCACTCATTTTTTTGACAAATATTTTTGTAAGCCACAATTTATAAAATATACCATGTAGAGCAGGTGACTGATGGAGATAAAAAAATCAAATAGTATAATTTTCCAACCATCATCCGGATCAGAATGAGTTAGCTAGCCCTAGCTATTCATTTTTTAGTTCATTTTATTTTATCAGTGAACATTCTGCTTGTTGTCTTTAAATGGAAGATATTAATATCATTGTGACAGGAATTAGTTGAAAAAAGAGAGGTGGATTATTGCTGGGTATTTTCTGTTTGCTACACATGTGTCTCTTCCACTTCTAAAAGAGACCCTACAGGAACTGAAGTTACAAAGTAATAGTCTAGCAAAATTTTCCCTACTTATTGTAATTTAATTAATTAGTTAATTAACAAGTGAAAGAAAAAAAATCACCTCAGAGAAACACTAAGCTAGACAGGATACCAGGACTATATGTATAAACTAGGACTATCATAGGCAAATGAGAAAACAAGGGCATATTTTCTATAATTAATGAAATCTTAATACAATACCAGCAGGTTTACTCGTGGTACTACAAACTAATTTAAAAATGTATATGAAAATGCCAAAGTAGGGACACCTGAGTGGTTAAGTCGGTTAAGCATCTGGCTTCAGCTCAGGTAATGATCCTGGGTCCTGGGATTGAGTTCCACATCGGGTCCCCTACTCAGCAGGGACTCTACTTGTGTTCTCTCTCTCTCTCTCTCTCTCTCTTGTAAATAAATAAATAAATAAATAATCTTTTAAAAAATGTCAAAGGAGGAACCAAGATACTCTTGAAGAAGAGCAACTGAGTAGGAGGACTTCTTTATTGCAAATCAAAAATTATTGTAAAGCTATAGTAATTAAGATAAGAGATATTGCTACAAAGATAAACTAATGGATTAAGGGAATGAAATATAATGCAAAAATAAAATTGAAGGGTAAAGATATTTTTCAATAATTCATGCCACAGCATTTGAATGACTATATTTTATAAATAGTCTAAATATGGAAGGTAAAACAAAGCTTCTAAAAAACAGTATATGGTAACATAACATCAACAACTCAGCAGAGAGAAAAAAATTCTTAAAAGAATTCAAATAGCACTAAACACAAAAGAAATGAGTGATAAATTGGAAGAACTTCTATTCAACAAAATTCACATTAAGAGAGTAAAGAGGTAAGCCAGAAAGCTGAAGACTTTTTCAATATAATCAAGAATTCCTCACAATTAAAAAAAAAAGCAATCAACATAAAAGAAAAAGAGTTACAGGCCTTACATATCATTTGCAAAAAGAAGATAGCCAAGTTGTCAATAATTATATGAAAACTTGCTCAAGCTCATTAGACTTCAGAGAAGTGCTAATTAAAACAATGAGATACCTGGGGGGGTGGGTAGGGATATGGTGGCTGGGTTGTGGACATTGGGGAGGGTATGTGCTGTTAAGTGCTGTGAAATGTGTAAGCCTGAAGATTCACAGACATGTACCCTGGGGCAAATAATACATTATATGTTAATAAAAATTAATTAAATTAAAAAAAAAACAACAATGAGATACCATTAGAAACCCACTTAATTGGTTAAATTTGAGAAGACTCTCAATTGCTGCTATTGATGAGGATGTGAAGCACTGGGAACCCTTTTTGCAGCTAGGGGAAATAAAAACTGGTATCACTTTGGAAGACCCTCTTGGCAATATTTACTAACATTGCAGGTATACATAACCTAAGATGTAATAACTGCATTCCTACATGTGTTCCCATCAGAAATATGCACATGTGCCCCAAGAGACATGCACAGGTATATTTATTGCAGCATTATCTTTAAATTTCCAAAATGAAAACAACTCAAATGTCCATTGACAATAGATTAGATAGCTAAAATGTAGTAAATTTTTATTTCATAAAATTAAATGCCGTACAGCACCAGCAATTTTAAAAGCTATAGCTTCTTACAACAACATAATCAATATCATAAACAACATAGAATAAAAGCAGATAAAAAAGATTTGTGTGTGCTTCATATTATTTACATAAAGTAAGTTCAAGAACAGGACCGATTATAGAGTAACTAGTCAGCATACATGCTTAGGTGGTAAAACTACATTTTTAAAAAGTCAGTAAATCAAGTGATTTAATTATATTTAGGGAGTAGGGGAAGCAATTAATTGGGATACAAAGAGCCTCTAGTGGGCTGGCAATGTTTTGTCCTTGACCTGATTATGGTTATAGGGATTTTCAGTTTGTTAAGTCATTGAAGAGTATGGTTTTGTTTTGTGCAATTTTCTCTATTTTTGTTACATTTCAATTTTTTACAAAAAGATGAACTCTACCATAATAGTTCCTCATTCAATCCTCATTCTATTTCATTATTTGGAGTATATCAAGTTCAGCTTTCTTTGCCTGAACTATTTTCAAGGCTTACCATAAAAATATTTAGCCAATTGTGTAGACGTTCAGGTGAGGATTTCATAAAATTTCAAAGTTAAGGGGTGCCTGGGTGGCTTAGTCAGATAAGTGTCTGCCTTCGGCTCTGGTCATGATCCCAGAGTCCTGGGATCAAGCCCCACATCAGGGTCCCTGCTCCATGGGGAGTCTGCTTCTCCCTCTCACTCTCCCTCTGCTCTGTTTCTCAAATAAATAAATAAAATCTTAAAAAAAAGTTAAGACTGGTGGTGGGTATTGAGGAGGGGACGTATTGCATGGAGCACTCAGTGTAGTGCATGAACAATTAATCTTTTAACTAAAAAAAAATAAACATATTTGGGGGGAAAAAGACTGAAAGTAACAAATTATTAAACAGTAAATGTGATGATGAGCAACATTTTTCCAATCAGAATAACATGTGAACAAGAAAATCAAGACAAGGGTGGGAAACTAGTACTTATTAAGTTAGTTTAACTAGCTTTAACTAGCTTAACTAGTTAATTTCAGCAACCAAATACAACACATAATTCAACTCCAGGAAAGATTTTATTTATTCTGTGCATGCATTTGAAGACCAAACAGAACATTAGCTTTATAATATTAATTTATTCCCTGGAGAAAGAAAATGCAAGATCTTTCTTACAAATTATATGACTGTATGATATAATTACTGAAAATCAAGATGTGGTATCTAAAACCTGTTGACATTGTATGCTACTAGTTATCAACAAGTAAAAATACAGAAGAGATATTGGGCAATAGGGTCATTCATTAATTTTAAATTTTGCCCTACTCATGATTAGGATCATACAAAAAGAGAAGAACATTTGTAATATTTAATAGGAGTTTCAGGAAATGTATAGCTAATAGAATTGAAGAAATTTTCAGTGAAAGAAATCTCCTCTTGATTGAAGAGTTCATAGCATTTGGCAATCCAGGATGGAGAGGTGATCTTAGAATGGACAAGGGCTGTGCAGTAGTAGAGGTAAAAGTCAGAAAAAAAAATTGAATAGATCATGGGAAGAGAGGAAAAAATGAAACAAGATGAAACTAGAGAGCGAGATATATCATAAGGAAACATATAACATGTCTTATATTCCTGAGATATATCTCAGGAAACAAACTGAGGGTTGCTGGAATGGAGGGCAGTGGAAGGGATGGGGTGGCTGGGGGATGGACATTGGGGAGGGTATGGGCTATGGTGAGTGCTGTGAATTATGTAAGCCTGATGATTCACAGACCTGTACCCCTGAAACAAATAATGTGTTATATGTTAACTAATTGAATTTAAATTAAAAAACAAAAAAATCCAAAACAACAAAAAAAGAAAAGAGAAACAAAAAACTTTGAGTGGAAAGCAAGGCAGGGGACACTGTTATTAGTTTCCATATATCCCTTCCCCATTCTTTTAGTATAAACCCCTCACATTTAGCTAGACATGTAGATGTCCTAGTAAGACTATATCCTGTATCCTCCTTGCAGTTATATGTAGCCAGGAGTCAAAATTTGGGCCAATGGGTTATAATATTTGCCACATGTGTGCTCTCCACACCTTCTTCCCCTCCCACTTTTAGGAAAACAGACATGACAATCAAGCTAAAGAAGCATTTTTAGAGCACAAAGTGGAAGCCAGGTGGTAAAGCAGGCAAAACAATAGGATAAAAGGACTCTGGGTCCCTGCCAATGGAACTATCATACCAACTCTAGTCGGCTGGCTCAGACTGTCGGATAAGACAAAGATAAACTCCATCTCTCAAACTACCGCCATTTGGTCTCTTTTTCAACAGGGGAACCTGTCCTAGTTAACACTGCAGACATTAACTCCAAGGAAAATGGGAGAGATTTAGAAGAAAATGAAATTATAACACACTGTGTGACTCAGCGGTAGCAACAAGTAAAATCGTAAGCACAGCACATTAATTTCAGCAATGATAGTGATTACAACTTTGCTGGTGGATAGGAAGCCGGGTTTGTGTAGGGGCTTAAAAAGTCAATCCTCAACTTCCATAGAGAGAAGATAATAGATCATGCTTAAAATTGAGTATATCAAGAGATAATAGTGTAGGCCCATTATTAAGGGAAAGAAAAGAGGAAATGCCAAAAGAAATGGCTGAAACAGTTGCCTCCAGGGAGTGGGATTCAGGAGCCAGGAGGGGTGAGGCAGTGCCTACCAGTTTTTTATTATTGTTGTTGTATCTTGAAGTACATTTTAACTATGTGCATGTATTATTGTTTGAAAGAAAAAGTTTAAAAATGAAATGTAGTTAATATAGTGACTGAAACCCAATACATATAAATGCCTAACAGCAGCTCTTTCCTGTTTTTACAGGTACAAAGTAGACAGAGGACTTGAAGGAGGAGATGCCAAGAAAAGAAGTGGGAAGGTCAGCAGAGATAACTTGGGATAAGAGACACCATTCATCTACGTCACGATTTTGCCTGAAGGCTGCCTAGCTGTGTGTGGAGAAACAGAAGATGTCCTCAGACATGATTTCTCTCTTTTATGGCCTCTGGTGCATGTAGCTCAAGTGAAGTCCTACAGATAAGCCTACATTATATCAATAAGTCCCCCAAATACTTAGCCGCAGGGAGAACTGTCATTGAAAAGGTGTGCGTGTTAAACAGGTCTGAGCTCCAGTCCTCTTTCATTCCCTTATCATCGAAATCACCTCAGATAGGTTACTTCACCAAACTCCAATTTCCTTGTAAGTCATGTGGAGGTGATCTCACCCTCACTGGACTGATGTGAGAATCAAATACGATAGCATTAATATTATTATTAATTACTAATAACATTAGATTAAGGACCCAAAGTAGGTGTTGATAAATGTTACTTTCTTCCTGTCCTTCATTGCTTTATTGTTTTCCACTATTTGTAGCAAGCAATTAGTGATTAGTTAGTCCTAAATAAGTGTCTTTTTTTTTTTAATTTAATTTATTTGACAAAGAGGAGAGAGATCACAAGTAGGCAGAGAGGCAGGCAGAGAGAGAGGGGGAGGAAGCAGGCTCCCTGCTGAGCAGAGAGCCCGATGTGGGGCTCGATCCCAGGACCCTGAGATCATGACCTGAGCCGAAGGCAGAGGCTTTAACCCACTGAGCCACCCAGGCGCCCCCTAAATAAATATCTTTTTATTGACTGTGTAGGGGCTAATTTTCTTCCTCTCTCATTCCCATTAGATTCTACTCTGAACTTCCAAATGCTTCAAAATTTGAGACATGGTAGAATCAATTACTTATAAAGGGACTCACTACCCCTCAGCACTATCCCCTCTTTAAAAAGGTATTTTCTCGGTTAGTTTGCCTAATACGGTACACTGCTAAAGTGTAACATACCTTTGCTACAAAGCTATGAAACTAAATTGGCTCCGATTAGCACCAAAATATATAAAATGAGTTAGTGAACTGAGACCATAAAAAGCGATGTTCTCTTACCTCTCTGCTCTACACTGTTCCTTGCAAATGCAATGATAATGAATAAATCTTCAAGAGACCCACAAACTTAAAAATCTTATAGAATTGTATCATTTCAAAGGAATGTCAAAGGACTTGCTTATTGAAATTTTCTTGTTTCTTATTTCACATCCTTTTGGATTCTAAAGTTCTTGTTTTCAAAGCTGGACTTCCCTCTTTCCCTAAATAGCTTCACCTACCTAATATCACACACACACACACACACACACACACACACACACACACACACGAGATACAAAAGCAGGGCTACAATTTCCCTTTCATTTGAAACTCAGTCAATTAAAGTCAAGAAATATTTTTTAAGGCATTTTGAAAGAACTGTGGTCAGCAAGGAGGTGGATAAAATAGTGAGAAAGGAAGAGATGATGTTCCTTAAAGTAATGTTCCAAAGATCAAAGAGACACAAATATCCAAGCAAGTACCACTCACAGCCGATCAAACCCAGTGCCACCATCAGGGGGCATGAGCCAAATAGCTCCCACAAAGAGAGAGCATGTGACCGAGGGCTTCCTGAATCCAATACCTGCATCAGTCACTTTCAGATCCATCTCATTCAGTTCTCACAGCAGCTACATGTGAAATGAAAAATTACAAATTTGATCTAAAATTCAGGTTTTCTGTCTTCTAATCCACTGTATTTCAGCATAGTTTCAAAAGTCAATGCTCTTTGGGGCATCTGGGTGGCTCAGTGGGTTAAAGCCTCTGCCTTCAGCTCAGGTCATGATCTCGGGGTCCTGGGATCTAGCCCCGCATCGGGCTCTCTGCTCAGCGGGGAGCCTGCTTCCCCCTCCCTCTCTGCCTGCCTTTCTGCTTACTTGTGATCTCTCTCTCTCTCTCTGTCAAATAAATAAATAAAATCTTTAAAAAAAAAAGTCCATGCTCTTTAAAAAACAAAAACAAAAACCTCCTGTGAATCCTTTTATTATTGCTCAATGGCATCAATTTCCTCGTTAAAATAATACTTAGGAAAATCATCTCACCTTGTGGTCCAACTCAATAGATGAGCTTCATTATTTCTACAGTTGTATACTTCTTGTCATTTTATTTTCTAAGCTTTCATTTGCAGGGAGAAGTAGATTAACAATTTCTGTCTTCAGTGAATTCTCATTTTCTTTTGGGGCATACCATGCTTCCAATGAACCATATTCTTTTAGAATTGGCCCAAATCTAAATGAGAGGATCCTCTATGTGCTCATTTTTAATATCTGGCTTTAAAATTATCTAACAAGTGAAGCTAATTTTGTACATCCTGTATGTTAAGTGCTTTAAGGTACCTGAATGAATTATAATTCTAAAAAAAAAAAATACCCTTTGCCTTACATTCTCCATAATTAACTAGTATGAGGTTATGGTTAAGTAACAAGACTTAAAAGGATACTGTAAAGTTAATGAGTGGCACAATTAATTATAGGAGTATAAAAATTGGAATCTGTGGCAACATACTGTAGGTTATAAACTTAATTTAATTTGGTTTTTCTCATTTGCGTGTATTATTCCTTTGAAAGTCTACATGAAGGGCATGGGGACCTTCCTCTTATCCTAGCCTATCTGCTATTTTTACTTGTACACTACGAGCTTCCTGTATATGTTCAGATTAGCAAGACTTATTTTCAAAAGCAAGGCTTATTTTCAATTAAAAAGCTAATATTATTTTTTCAATCCTAAAAGTGATGTATTATATAGGACATTTGATTGACTAATTCTGAAATGCAAGATATAGGTAAAATCAACACCAAAGAATGAGGGCAAAATTAAATCATAATTCTGAGGAAGATTTTAAAATTATTTATTAAAGAAAAATACTGTATGGGCAATGATAAAGTGCAAAGGGTCAGGTGTCATAACCAGCAATTGTCCCTGTTCTCAGAGAGAAGAGCACAAGAGGAAATAAGCTTAAATGAATGGGAAGAAGTCACACAGGGAGACAAACCATGAGAGACTATGGACCCTGGGAAACAAACTGAGGGTTTCAGAGGAGAGGGAGTGGAGAGATGGAGTGGCCGAGTGATGGGTATTAAGGAGGGCACGTGATGTGATGAGCACTGAGTGTTACACACAACTAATGAATCATTGAACCCTTCATCAAAAAGTAATGATGTACTATAAGTTGACTAACTGAACATAGCTTAAAAAAATTAAAAATAAAAGAGCTTAACCATAGCATGAAGAATTTCTGTCAGATTCCTAATACTCAGTCCATAAGCAGATATCAACTAGGTATGGTAGAATTAAAAAAACAGGTTACAATCTCAATACTAGTTAATGTTTGAGAGTCTTTCGACTTGCAATATCGTATCTTTTATGATAGATTCAATTCTTTTGGAATTGAAAAGTCCTTTAAAAACACAAGTAGATCTTCCTTTTATGTTCTACTAGATTTTAAGGATGATTAAAACAGGAATCGGTTAGCCCTGTTCACCTATAGTGTACCAGCTACTGGCCAGGAAATAGTGAGGCTGGCACTTCCAACTGAAGTAATAGATGCTGGAAGTGTTCCCCTCAAAAAAGGAGACAGTCCAATTGAAACCATTAGTAGATGCATGGTTGGAGACAAGGTATTAATGAACGGAGCCCAATAAGTTCTGCCTTGAGCTCAAATTTTCCACATGATCAGATGGGGATTGAGGTAAACAGAATTCTAAAACATAACCAATCAGAAGAGCAGGAGAGGCTGAATACAGCTCCATCCCTGTGCACCTGTGGTCAAGCTCTTAAAAAACTCCCCTGCACAATCCTGATGCTTCCCTCTTGGTACCTCATTACTAAATAGCATCACATCTTTGGAGTATTTGTAATTATAATCTGTGGCTTTGATGGCTGTCCACCAAAATTTGCTCTAATTCACAGCATGGTGTAGATTCTGGAAGGTGGCTGCCCAATCAGAGATACATTTCAGATTTGTCCATGTAACTCATTCCCACTGCAAGAATGTAAGAATAGATTATGTCATCTCCAGCCTGAAGCTCTCAAGAAGCAAATAAACAAGAGGCAGAGAACTCAGAGGCCCCTGGGGATGATGGAATCAAAAAGTGAAAAGAGCCTGAGACCCCTGAATAACCTCATGGAGGAAAACTGCCTACTAACTAGAAATACCCACATTGGACTCTTGCAGACATGAAAAGTAAAAAAAATTTAGTGTGTATTAATTGAGACAGCTAGAGGTACCCTGTAACTCTAAATCCTAAAATAAAGTAAAAGAAAAATATAGATCTCTGCATTTTTTAAATTCTTGGTTATGGAAATGTCAGATAAATGGTTACAATCCTAAAATAAATGGGATAGTCTCAAAACTGAAAAGTTCTAATAATTGAAAGGCATTTCTTTCTCCAAAACATATAATAAATATTGGCAGTCAGAAATAAAATATAAATAAATAAATAAATGTTATTAGAATAGGTTAGGACCCTTGTTGAGATAAATTATCAAGATGAAGAAAACATTCAATTTGCTAACTGAGAAAGTGAGATTAAAACATATGGATTAAGAATGTGAGAAAAAAAAAAAAAAGAATGTGAGAAAAATACAAAGGATGAATGGTGCTTTCCTAGACCAGACATACTCAAACAAGTTATTCCAACTCAGTTTATCCTCCTTGATATGGTAAATATCTATCTTACTTATTAAAATATCAAGTCAGATAAAAGATATGACAGCATTTGAAAAACGGCAAGTACTTTAAAAAGTAAAGCAATATCATAGCTAATAAATTAATCAGAACAGATCTGTAGACAGAAGGATAACTAAATTATATTAATTTCATTTAACTTTCAGATTAGATTTGGATACTCAAGGAAATTTGTAATTACATATTTTAATATAGGAAATAGAAGCTAGAAGTAAAATAAGAGTGAGGATTAAATGTGTGATATATTTAA
>CM053604.1:101722866-101747126 GCA_028646535.1 Procyon lotor
AGATATTTAAGAGGAAAAGTGGACCTGGTGATTTCTTTTTGTGGAGAGTAAAAAGGAGATTTCTACCAGGTTTCATCAAATCAATATAGACATGTACAACATGTAACTTACTGATTTTGTTGACCCAGAAGTTCAATCCTTTATATTGACTTGCCTGCTTTTGCTTTCCCATCTGCATTGGCTTGTAGTATCAATAGAAACTAACAATCCAAATATCTAAATATACATAGAATATAACCACTAATTAGTGCCAATGCAGAGAATCAAATATTTGAGAATATTTTCAATCCATTGTTCTGTCTAAAAGTGAGTCTTGCAGATTACAACTACGCACTGCTCTGATATTAAATCTTGAAAACATCTAAAAAAAAAAAGCTTGCCTCACGTATAATATACATAGCTATTAGAATTTAAAATAATTAACTCTCTCTAGATGTGAAATTTAATTCTATCTCCAAAAGTAGCTTTTCAAAAATCTTACTTTAGTCCCCCAATTCCCATCCCTTATTGTAAAGGCAAAGTAAAATTTAGCTGACAATGAGATTATTCTCAACATGATCTTCATATCAAATAAAAAACTCCAAAAATTAAAATTAATAAAATGATTCAAGAAAAGTCTCAGGATGTGAGGTAAATTTATAACAATGACTTTCCATATCATTGCAATAAACAGAAAGTAAAATTTTCAAAATAAATGAATGCAACTCCTGATAGCATCAGTTATCTTGAATCACTACAGCAGTAACAGCAAAATCAATAAGCTACTTATGAATAATTAGGTAGAGAAAATTATAAAAAGCTATAAAGAGAAATAAGGAACTATAATAAATACAAGAATAGGAAAGTATTTACAAGATAAATATCACTTATTTCCAAATTAATTTATGTTTTTAGCATAATTCCAATCAAAATTCTAACGGGAGTAATTTTGGAACCTGTTAAAACTTTCTAAAGTTCATTTGGAGAAAGAGTCATGGATCATAACAAAAATTCTGAACTTGAATATTAAAGAGAGGTTTTGCTCTACTGATAAAATACATTCTCGTGACACATTTAACACAAGCAGAACTGGCTTAGAAATTATGTACAAATTAGTGTGAAAATATAGGTAACTCCAGAAGCATACTATTTTATGCCCTCATTCAACAAATATTTAATTCCTGTCATATACCAAGATCTATATCCCTTTAAGGGTCCAAAATTCTTGCCCTCAGAAAGTTTGATGGAGAAAAATTAATAAGTATTTTCATTATGGTAGAAATTGAGACATATGGGCATAGGATTCTATGGATACATATGATGGAAACCTAAAGTCAGTATATGATAAAATGAACACCACAAATTAATAAGAAGGTGAGGATTTTTTTTCATAATGTTGAGATAATTGTCTTTTTGGAATAAAATCAAATATGTCCCATTAGACATGGATATACATTCCAGATGTATCATGGCATTAAATAAAAATAAAATACAACATAAAAAAATAAATGAAAATGGAATTGATTATATGCTTTTTTGAAGAAGTCAATTGTACTTCTGAAGTTTCTAACTGGAAAAAGAAATTAGAAAGAAAATGCCTGGTAGATTGAACTATGAAAAAAAAAATAAAATACTTCCCTACATTAAAAAAAAAAAAAAGCAAAGGAGATCTAAAATTATTTGCAACAAATGCAATGCACCAAAATCTATTATATCTCTATCTATCATCTATCTATCTATATGGAATACCAAAACACCAAAAGATACTTCACAATGAAGAAACAAGTCATTAATGAACATAGGGAAAAACGTTTAACTTCATTAGTACTTGAGGAAATAACCATTAAAACAATGGCTGACAATATTTCATCTAACAAACTGGCAAAGAAGAAAAAAATTCATGCTTAGTGCCATTTTGAAATTTCTTTGAATGCCATTTTCAACCCCTAAGTGCTCCAGAGGTATTCTCACCCTGTCCCAGAAAATCTAAGAAGCTTTCTCACCAAATATAATTAACACAAGATGCTCATTTAGGGCACAACCTATTTTAACAACATTAAACTGTAACACTCTTTTGATAAGTGACTATCAAATATTCATCATGGTATTACAGGTACCACACAGAGTTCTTAGAAGATTGTACGCTATATATAGAAGAATGAAACTTGACCATTCTCTTACACCATACACAAAGATAAACTCGAATGGATAAAAGACCTCAACATGAGGCAGGAATCTATCAAAGTCCTAGAGGAGAATATAGGCAGTAACCTCTTTGACATCAGCCACAGCAAATTCTTTCAGGACATGACTCCAAAGGCAAAGGAAACAAAAGTGAAAATGAACTTTTGGGACTTTATCAAGATAAAAACTTCTGCACAGCAAAGGAAACAGTCAACAAAACAAACAGGCAACTCACAGAATGGGAGAAGATATTTGCAAATGACACTACAGACAAAGGGCTGATATCCAAGGTCTATAAAGAACTCCTCAAACTCAATACCCAAAAAACAGATACCAACATCAAAAAATGAGCAGAAGACATGAACAGACACTTCTCCAAAGAAGACATACAAATGGCTAACAGACACATGAAAAAAATGTTCATCATCTTTAGCCATCAGGAAGATTCAAATCAAAACCACATTAAGGTACTACCTTATACCAGTTAGAATGGCTAAAATCAACAAGACAGTAAACAACAAATATTGGAGAGGGTGTGGAGAAAGGGGAACCCTCTTACACTGTTGGTGGGAATGCAAGTTCATGCAACCACTTTGGAAAACAGTGTGGAGATTATTTAAGAAATTAAAAATAGAGCTATCCTATGACCCTGCAATTGCGCTACTGGGTATTTACCCCAAAGATACAGATGTAGTGAAAAGAAGGGCCACATGTACCCCAATGTTCATAACAGCAATGGCCACAATTGCCAAACTGTGGAAAGAGCCAAGATGCCCTTCAACAGATGAATGGATAAAGAAGATATGGTCCATATATACAATGGGATATTATTCCTCCATCAGAAAGGATGAATACCCAACTTTTATATCAACATGGACGGGACTGGAAGAGAGTATAATAAGTCAAGCAGAGAGAGTCAGTTATCATATGGTTTCGCTTACGTGTGGAGCATAAGGAAAAACATGGAGGACATTGGGAGAAGGAAAGGAAGGATGAATTGGGAGAAATCAGAGGGGAAGATGAACCATGAGAGACTGTGGACTCTGATAAACAAACTGAGGGTTTTGGAGGGGAAGAGGTGGGGGGTTGGGTGTGGGTATTGAGGAGGGCATATTTGCCATGGAGCACTGAGTGTGGTGCATGAACAATGAATCTTGGAACACTGAAAAAAAACAAAATAAAATAAAATAAAGAAGGCATGCAATACATGTAATGAATGTTGAACAGAAGAATTAATGTGGTTGCTTCATCATAAAAGTAAATAAAAGTGTAATGTCAGCTTCTCAAAAAAATGCTCTCAGGGGCACCTGGGTGGCTCAGTGGGTTAAAAAACCTCTTCCTTCAGCTCAGGTCATGATCTCAGGGTCCTGGAATCGAGCCCCACATCGGGCTCTCTGCTCAGCGGGGAGCCTGCTTCCCCCCTCTCTCTCTGCCTGCCTCTCTGCCTACTTGTGATATCTCTCCTCTCTGTCAAATAAATAAATAAATAAAATCTTTAAAAAAAAATGCTCTCAGACTGTTTGATCTAGTAGTTCTAAATTTGTGTTGCTATTCTAAAGAACTAATCCTAAATAAAGAAAAAAGTGTATATACAAAGAATTATTACAATATGACTTAACAGGGAAAATGTACAAACAGCCCAAATATTCAGAAAGAGAAGTCTTTAAAAATGTTGTGTGATACTAATTTGATGGGGTATTATGTAACTTTTAAAAAGAAGTTTAAAATTCAGGCTTAGAGAGGCTTATACCAAAATGTTAAATGTAAAAAGCAGGATTTACAGTTGTATTTGTACATAACAGGTGTAGTGTAGCAGGTAACACTAAGCATAAAATCCCATTTTCCCTAATCCTTAACTATCTCTGTGAACAAGTTATTTAGCCTCTTTAAGCTTCAGTTCCTCATTTATAAAATGGAAAAGTAATAATAATGCCCGTCTCAAAGTGCTGTTATTGTTAATTAAAAATCAAATTAGATAATTCTAATAGTGTTAACAGTATCAATCATACTATAAGTATTCGGTAATTGAAGCTCTAGCTTTCATTTGAACTATTAAATAAAAACAAAACTTATGCCTACCAGGAAGTCTAGATGTTAATGTATCAGTGTGTTGGCAGGAGTTTTTGCATAGTGGACTTGGGTGTTCAGAACCTTTGGAACACATCTCCTATACTTGGGAAATGCCCCACCTTACAAGTTTATACATTACCAGGATGGATGCCAGTATTCCTCCTATGTCTCAATTATCCTCCAGTGGTATAAGCTAGAGTAGAAGCATGTGACCTAGGCTTGCTGATAAGATACTGTTGTACAAAGCTTCAGTTCAGAAGCACACGATCTACAGAACCTGGAGATCCATCCTGAGAGCTGACATTTCTGCTTTCTGAGGCAGTGGGGGTGGAGAACCGACCTCCAGGGCCTCATCAGAGATGGGCTTAATGAACAAGCCCACGCCTCTGTTCATTAAGACTTTTTTTTTTTTTTAAAGATTTTCTTTATTTATTTGAGGGCAGAGGGAAAGGAAGAGAATCTCAAGCAGTCTCTGCACTGAGCAAGGAAGCCCTATGCAGCACTTGATCTCATGACCCTGAGATCATGATCTGAGCCAAAAGCAAGATTCAGAGGCTTAATCGACTAAACCACTCAGGTGCTCCAAGACTTTAATGGACCCTAAACACTTTTGCCTTCCTCAGTCTTTTTTGTGTGCGTGTGCGTGCACAGTAGTGCACGGGTGCACACACACACACCGCACTTCTCTCTCCCTCTGTCTCTAGAGAGAGAGAGAGAGAGAGGGAGGGTAGTGTGTGTGTATATATAGTTATAGCTAATGATTTATACATAGCATATATATTATATAATTATAACTTATGACTACCTTGTTATAAAGATAAATATAGGGGCGCCTGGGTGGCTCAGTCGTTAAGTGTCTGCCTGCTCAGGTCATGATCCCAGGGTCCTGGGATTGAGCCCCGCATCGGGCTCTTTGCTCAGCAGGGAGGCTGCTTCTCCCGCTACCATTCCCTCTGCTTGTGTTCCCTCTCTAGCTGTGTTTCTTTCTGTCAAATAAATAAAATCTTTAAAAAAAAATAAAGATAAATATAATAATATTATGCAGTAAATTTTTTCAAAGTAAAACTTCTTTTTTCTTCAGTTTCTAAAAGAAATTAAAACATTTTAATGTTCCGTTAGATGCATAGATGGTCATTGGCACTGTGCCTAGTGTGTCTGATGGAAAAGTCAGCCCTGCCTCATGTTTTCAGATGAATTCTTTTTCTCTATAAATTAGCTGGAGTCTATTCTGTATTTGCAGCCCTAAAACTTGAATATATAGATGATGAAACTGCAGTACAATATTTACCTTTTTCAACCCTTTTTTTGAATTTTCAAATTCTTTGAAAAAGTATGTATTACTAGAGAGAAGATGGTACATTAAGAAAAAGAAGAAAATCTGACCAATAATGTATCATCAGTAGTTTATAGCATTAAATGGCAAACTTTACATGTACATCTCAGAATCTCAAGCTAGAAAAGGACTGTAAAGATCATTGTGGGAAAAAATGTCACTGAGTCTGATCCATCATGTGCCATTTAAATCATCTCTACGCCATACCCTGAACAAGATGTCACAGTCAATGATACTGGACTCAGTAGTTCACTATCTTAGGAAGAAAATAAGATATTCTATCTCTTGATGGCTTTGACAGCTAGAAAGTCCTTCTTTACCACTGAGCCAAAATATATATTCCTTAGGCTCCTTTTCTTCCCCTGCAATGCATCTCCAACAGCTTGGTATTCTTTATGTTCCCATTTTAAATACCCAATATCGGTACTTTGGAAGCATTGCATAGCAATCCAGTTCAAAAAACCTTTATATTGACTCCATACACTTACTAATTTGATTCTACATCAGTCTACCATTCCCCTGGATAACCTGTTGCACCAGAGCAGAGATGTGAATTGCTAAATCAGAGACCCTGTCTATTGTTTCTCTTCAGATGGTAAACTCATTTTTTCTTTGACTCTCATCAGAGGACAATAAAGTTACACTGGGCCATAGTTTTAAAAGAAACTTTTAAATATTATTTAAAAGAAATAGTTTTAAAAGAAAAAAATTTTTTTAAAAATTTCCTTCAAAGAAAAAGTTTTAAAAGAAACCCAACCCAAAATGCAGGCATTAGTGTTTGGAAAGGAAAACTACTCTTCTGCTGTTGTTCTTGAAGCAGATAACCAAAGTGGAATAGTGAAAACTGTACAAACATGGGAATCTGGAAATACAGATTCCGAGTCCTAGTTCTGCTGCTAAATCCTTTGTAACCTATAAAATCCAGATCTCTCTGTACCTTTAGGGTTCATTTAGACTCTGAACATTTGATTACTTGACTTCTAATAATAAATTAGATTCCCAAGTCCCAGCTCTACAAAGAAGTAAAATTAAAATAAAACTGTTGAACAATGTAGGGTCATTCGTATTAAGATTTCCTTCAGCTGATAAACAGAAGTATTCAGGGGTATTGAAATTTAAAAAATACACTACTGTTATCCCCCTGATTGCCACCAGGTATGCATTTTTTCTGTTCTTGGAACCTGACAGATCTATGTGCCCCATGTTCACAGACAAGAGTTGTGACCACCTAAAATACACGGAAATATTACATTGATATAAGTGAATATAAAACCCTTGTCTATGTTTACTGAAAATCCTATACTTTAATTCACTCATTTAAAAAATACTGGATTCTTGTGTAAATTATGGTAATGCTAGCTCTTGTAATAGCTAACCATGAAATCTCAATCTTGTTTGTATTATCTCTTGATCCAATTTTTGGCTGAGGAGAATATGGAAGAAGGCCTGTTTTATGAAGTCCTTCAGGAACCTGGGCTGAGAGAGGCTCCATCATCTTGCAGGCAAGTGGCTTAGCCATCCCGAATATGGAAATCCAGCAGGGAAATGAGGGAAGAGAGAGAATGAGGATCATATGAAAGCCTTTTACACGACAGGTCTGGAAGTGTCACATGATTCCTCCAGATGCAAGTGGAGCTGAACAGTCATAACTCTATACCTTGGGAGGGAGCCAGGATCCCTGATGGACCAGCTGACCCTCTCCATCAGAGTCCACCATCAAGATATTACAAGGCTCAATTAGTCCAAGGAAGGTTGCACACATTTGTCTATACCTAAGCCAGATAACTAAATAATGAGGAAGTAAAATGAATGATTTGATAATCAGGGCTTTGGTAAAATTGGCAGAAATAATTGAAGACAAGAGGATAATCAGAAGAATGTGGCAATTATAACCTGCAAGCACTTTAGGAAGGACAGACAACAGAAATCCAAGGGAAATGTAGTTCTCTGTGAGAAGTATCAGAAACACCTTCAGGGCAAAAGTCATATTAGAAAAGGGAGTTTCTTGGGGTGTTATTTTTATAGTCATATAATAAAAATATAAAAAACTCCTTAGGCTGAAGTTCAGAACATTCTCTGTATGGATTTTGTCTCAGCCATTTTCAAAATGGCATTTGTTTGGTGGCTTCTGCAAATTTCCTCTGTCTGGAGGCACCTTTTATCAGGTAGCTACCCATTAGAACTTCACCAACACAAAAATGCCTTGTCATCTTTATGCTCCTTAAAATTCTCCCCCCTTGGAACTCTAATTTTATTTATGTTATGATGTCTTGTTATGTGATTATTTATTTGTACATTGTTATATTAATCTGCTTTTTCTCACTGTACACTATCATATCTCCTTTTATATATTAAGAGGTTAAAATGGTATGGAGTGAATAATTAAAAAGGTGAACTGATTTATACATTAAACAAGTTGTTTTTAAACATGTTGTACACCAGAATTACTTGAGGACTCAAGAGTCTCAGTCAGTATAATTGAGGTATTTTGCATTTCTAAACAGCTCACAGATGATTTGATTTCACCAGCTTTGGGAAAAACAGGATTAAGTCTACTGAATCTGAGGTAAAATTGTAAACCACATTTCAGATAAAACCACAAAGAGATCAGTGATTTTAATTACCCCCAAATAAATTGACAAGTATATGATTTAGTACTAGAAAATTTAGAGAGGACTGGGATCTATTTCTTGGTAAAAGTAATAAAAACTTCTCAAGATGGAAACATCTATCTATTGCATTTTGTGTATTTTAGTGCATAGGAAGTAGTAAAAGACATTACTGGGTGAGCTCCAAAGTAGTAATCATCACAATAACATTACCTTTGGTACCCTCATGAGAGTGAGGAAACAAAACAAATAGTTAAATATTAGAGAAAAAGACATATGACAGCAATATGTGAGTATTAGTTGGGAAATCATTTTAAATTAAAATAGAGAAAGTCAATTATCTACAAGAATCCTAGTGATTGCTTATCAAGTCCCCTACTACAAGCCCAGGGAAAAAATGCATGTTGTAGATTAAAATTATAGGCATGTATAATATAGGAAAACAATAATATTGTAAGAAAAAGGTACATATTTTTGTTGTTTAATGTTCAACTAGCTCAAATTTGAGATAATACAGCTTTAAAATTTTGCTCTTTTGAGGAGCTTCATGCACACATAGTAAATACTACAAGTCAAATGCCATAAACTGTCACCTGCTAAAAATCATCTTTCAAAACATGGAAAGACAGGCAGAGTGAGATGACAGGCAAACCCTCAAAATACCCAATAGATCAAGTATCATCTGGGAATAAAATGTTTTTCCCCAAAATAACTTGAAGGATTAGTTTTCAATGAATGTCAGAGCACATAAAAACACATTTTAGGGGCACCTGGGTGGCTCAGTCATTAAGCATCTGCCTTCAGCTCAGGTCATGATCCCAGAGTCCTGGGATCAAGCCCCACATCGGGCTCCCTGCTTGGTGGGAAGCCTGCTTCTCCTGCTACCATTCCCTCTGCTTGTGTTCCCTCTCTCACTGTGTTTCTCTCTGCCAAATAAATAAAATCTTTAGAAAAAAAAAAACATTTTAAAAAATATATCAGAGGAAAAGAGTCAGCTACAGACAGTAAATTCATGACTATGGTCCACCAAAGAGAGAACCCTTAGGACTTAGAGTCAAAACAAAACAAAAACAAAACAAAACAAAACAAGGATAGACTAAAGCTGATAGGCTGCTTCCTTTGAAAGGGAAGATTTTTGGAGATACCACATTCCAAGTGCAGAATACAATAATTATACAAAAACTAATGCTATAAGTTAGTTTCCACATGAGATAGGGCTTAGGAGGGCCTAGCACATCAAGGCCAAACAAAGAGGGTCAAGAACAAAGAACAGACCAGAGTGACTTCTCCTAAGGGAGACGAGATCTAGGAAGCTATTGAGATACATGCTCTTGCAGATTTCTTAATGTGTTCAATGGGGAAACCATGACTGGAAAATTCTGATTGTTCTAGGAAGAGATTCAGTAGCTGGGGTTATGTTTGAGCAGCAAAGACTCAGAGATCAATATCAAAAACTCAGAACACTATTGGGTTAGTTTCAGTGTGGCTGTATGGTTGTGGCCTAGAAGGTTGGTATTGCAGTTCCCAGAAACAGTACTGTACCAGAGCAGCTGCTCCAGCCTGTGAGATTTCACCCAAAATCTGCATTTAGTGACTATTTTCTTAGTAGCCTGAAATCAGCCATTATGGGAGTATTTATACTTGGAAAATGGGCAAACACTAAAAATGTGGACTTTTGTTTTCTAGAGAGCCAGTTTCTCAGCACACTAGTGCCCCACAGGCACCTGTTCAAGGCATCGATGTACTATGACTCCAAGAGAACAAATTAGAGGAGACGTACTAAAGAAAATCCAAGGAGGATAATGATAGAGCTCGGAACCTAGATTAGATGTTGTCTAATTTTATGACAAAGTACCTCTGAGATGGTTATCCCAGTTAGGGAGGTGAAGGTAATTAAAATTTACATGAATATGGGATGTTTTTGGTAGATCCAGAGATGGATGACTTCATATCTCTCACTACAGGAGTCTCTCTAACAAAAAAAATCAGAGGAGTTTGTTAGAAAAACAAACGTCTGGACCAAAATTGAAAGGAAAGAAGATACTCAGATGTAGACAATGGTACCTGTGCTACACAAAGGAGACCAAAAAAGGGGCCAATTTAAAAAGCAGATTAACTGTTTAATCATCATTTGAACCTTCCTCCCAATCCTAAGAGAAGAGCAGAGGGAATGAACACTAGAGAAAGACCACTCTCTCTGTTAGCAAAACCGGCAGAAGAGGTTCTGGTTTAAGATGGGAATGGAGCAGCGCCTGGGTGGCTCAGTGGGTTACAGCCTCTGCCTTCGGCTCAGGTCATGATCTCAGGGTCCTGGGATCGAGCCCTGCATCAGGCTCTCGCTCAGCAGGGAGCCTACTTCCCCCCTCCCTCTGCCTGTCTCTCTCCCTACTTGTATTCTTTCTCCTATCTGTCAAATAAATAAATAAAATCTTAAAAAAAAATAAAGAAGGCAATGTAGGAAATCTCTGAACGTACTCCTCCACAGAACATACCAAATTACACCTATTAAAAGAATAATACTTCCTGAAGAAGAACTGAGGGCTGATTGAACAGCTACTGCACAACCAAAGATAGAGAGAACAGCAAGAGAGACACAGATACAGTAACAAAGGGAACCCCCACCCCTAACACTGTGAATGGCAGCGAGGAGGGCTAGACTGAGGACCAGAAATAGATCCTTCTGTCCTTGGGCACAGAAAAAAAAGCCATAGTCTAAAAGAGCAACTAGCATATAAAAGAGACGACACTAGAACTTTGCCAATTGGCAGAGGACCTACAGGAAGGCCCTCCAGGTCAGAGGGACTGGAAAGTAACATAGTTTACATTCCCACCCCACCTTACAAGATTAGACCTGAGCAGGGCTTGGAAGCCCTAAGGCGTAGGTTTGGATGCCATAATTAGTGGGTCCCAATGCCATAACTGGCTGGTCAGATCATCACAGAAAGCAAGTGTAGGTTCCACAAGCCCGCACCGGTCCTAGCCACATTGGGACATAGGAAAAAAGCTACAGTTTAAAAGGGTTGAAAGACTTAGTGAACACTTTCTCCCCCTCCCCCTTAAAAACCCAGACTGGAGCAGGGCCTGGATGCCATAAGTGATGGTCCAGTGCCATATAATTGGGGAGTCGGATCATCCTAGGGTGAAAATGACCTCAAGTCCAGGATCCTCGAGCCCACACTAGCCCTGCTTGTGCAGGGGCAAAGAAAAAAAAAAAAGGCTGTGGTTTAAAGGGTCGAAGAGGGCCAACTGGGTGGCTAAGTCAGTTAAGCATCTGACTTTGACTCAGATCATAATCTCAGAGTCCTGGAATCACATCCCACATTGGGATTGTGGGGTGGAGACTCAGGCTCTCAGTGGAGAGCCTGCTTCTCCCTCTCCCTCTGCCTTCTGCTCCCCCTGCTTGTGTTCTCTATCTCTTTCTCTCTCAAATAAATAAGTAAAATCTTAAAAAAAATTTTTGAATTAAAAAAATAAAAGGGCCTAGAAAATGTGGGAATGTTCTCTCCCCTCTACCTTATATATATTTTTAATTATGTTATGTTAGTCACCATACAGTACATCATTAGATTTTGATGTAGTGTTCCATGATTCATTGTTTGCGTATAACACCCAGTGCTTCATGCAGTCTGTGCCCTCCTTAATACCCATCATCAGGCTCACCCATCCCTCCACCCCTCTCCCTTCTAAAATCCTCAGTTTGTTTCCCGGAGTCCATAGTCTCTCATGGTTCATCTTCCACTCCTTTTTCTCCCCCTTCATTTTTCCTTTCCTTCTCCTAATGTCCTCCATGCTATTCCTGTTCCACAAGTAGGTGAGACCATATGGTAATTGACTTTCTCTGCTTGACTTATTTCACTTAGCATAATCTTCTCCAGTCCCATCCATGTTGACGCAGAAGTTGGGTATTCATCCTTTCTGATGGCTGAGTAATATTCCATTGTATATATGGACCAATCTTCTTTATCCATTTGTCTGTTGAAGGGCATCCTGGCTCCTTCCACATTTTGGCTATTGTGGACATTGCTGCTATGAACATTGTATGGACCTTCTTTTCACTACCTCTGTATCTTTGGTGTAAATACCCAGTAGTGCAATTGGTGAGTCATAGGATTGCTCTCTTTTTAATTTTTTGGGGAACCTCCACACTGTTTTCCAAGGTGGCTGTTCCAATTTGCATTCCCACTAACAGTGTAAGAGGGTTCCCCTTTCTTCACAACTTTTCCAATATTTGTTGTTTCTTGCCTTGTTGATTTTTGCCATTCTAACTGGTGTAAGTTGGTATCTCAGTGTGGTATTGATTTGAATTTCCCTGATGGCTAATGACAATGAACACTTTTTCATGTGTCTGTTAGCCATTTCTTTGTCTTTTTTAGAGAAGTGTCTGCTCATGTCTTCCACACATTTTTTGACTTGATTATCTGTTTTTTGAGTGTTGAGTTTGAGGAGTTCTTTATAGATTTTGGATATCAGCACTTTGTAGTGTCATTTGCAAATATCTTCTTCCATTCTGTGGGTTGCCTCTGTTTGTTGACTCTTTTCTTTGTGTGCAGAAGCTTTTTATCTTGATGACATCCCAAAAGTTCATTTTCGCTTTTGTTTCCCTTGACTTTGGAGATGTGTCTTGAAAGAAGTTGATGTGGCTGATGTCAAAGAGGTTACTGCCTATGTTCTCCTCTAGGATTTTGATGGATTCCTGTCTCACATTGAGGTCTTTCATCCATTTAAAGCTTATCTTTGTGTGTGGTGTAAAAGAATAGCCCAGTTTCATTCTTTTGTATATAGCTAACCAGTTTTCCCATTTATTGAAGAGACTGTCTTTTTTCCATTGGATATTTTTTCCTGCTTTGTTAAAGATTAGTTGACCATAGAGTTGAAGGTCCATATCTGGGCTCTCTATCTGTTCCATTGGTTTATGTGTCTGTACCATGGTTTTGTGCCAGTACCATGCTGTCTTGGTGATCACAGCTTTACGATATAGCTTGAAATCAGGCAGCATGATGCCCCTAGCTTTGTTTTTCCTTTTCAATGTTTCCTTGGCAATTTGGGGTCTTTTCTGTTTCCATACAAATTTTAAGATTGTTTGTTCCAGTGCTTGGAAAAATGCCAGTGGTATTTTGATTGGGATGGCATTGAAAGTACAGATTGCTCTGGGCTGCATAGACATTTTAACAATGTTTATTCTTCCCATCCATGAGCATGGCATGTTTTCCCATCTTTTTGTGTCTTCTTCAATTTCTTTCATGAGTGTTTTCACATTTCTAGAGTATAGATATTTTACCTCTTTGGTTAGGTTTATTCAAAGGTACCTTATGGTGTTTAGTGCTATTGTAAATTGAACCAATTCTCTAATTTCTCTTCCTACAGTTTCATCATTAGTATGTAAGAAAGGAAGTGATTTCTGTGCATTGGTTTTGCATCCTGCCACATTACTGAATTGCTGTATGCATTCTAGCAATTTGAGGACTTTTGGGTTTTCCACATGGAGTATTATGTAATCTGTGAAGAGAGTTTGACATTATCTTTGCCAATTTGAATGCATTTTATTTCTTTTTGTTGCTAGGACTTCTAGTACTATGTTGAACAATAGTGGTGAGAATGGGCATCCTTGTCTTGTTCCTGATCTCAATGGGAAGACTCTCAGGTTTTCCCCATTGAGAATGATATCTGAATGATATTTTCTGTGGGTTTTTTTTCATAGATGGATTTTATGAAGTTCAGGAATGTTCCCTCTATCCCTATACTCTGAATGGTTTTAATCAGGAAAGGATGTTGTATTTTGTCAAATGCTTTTTCTGCATCAAATCAGAGGACCATGTGGTTCTTTACTCTTCTCTTATTTATGTGTTCTATCATATTGATTGATTTGCGAATGTTGAACCACCTTTGCATCTCAGGGATAAATCCCACCTGGTTGTGATGGGTAATCCTTTTAAAGTACTGTTGGATCCTATTAGCTGTTATCCTGTTGAGAATTTGGCATCCATATTCATCAGGAATATTGGTCTGAAATTCTCTTTTTTGATGGGGTCTTTGCCTGGTTTTGGGATCAAGGTAATGCTGGCTTCATAGAGAGAGTCTGGAAATTTTCCTTCTGTTTCTATTTTTTGGAGCAGTTTTAGGAGAATAGGTATTATTTCCTCTTTGAATGTTTGGTAGAATTCCCCAGGGAACCCATCAGGCTCTGGACTCTTGTTTTTTAGGAGGATTTTGGTCACTTCTTCAATCTTATAACTGGTCATTGGTCTACTTAGGTTGTCAATTTCTTCCTGTTTCAATCTTGGTAGTCTATAAGTTTCCAGAAAAGCATCCATTTCTTCCAGCTTGGTTAATTTATTGTCATAGCTATTGATAATAATTTCTGATAATTGTATTTATTTCCTCGGTGTTAGTAGTGATCTCTCCCCTTTCATTCATAGGTTTTTTTTAAGATTTATTTATTTATTTATTTGACAGAGAGAAAGAGATCACTAGTAGGCAGAGAGGCAGACAGAGAGAGAAGAGGAAGCAGGCTCCCCGCTGAGCAGAGAGCCCGATGAGGGGCTTGATCCCAGGACCCTACGATCACAACCAGAGCCAAAAGCAGAGGCTTAACCCACTGAGCCACACAGGCACCCCTCATTCATAGTTTTATTAATTTGAGTCCTTTCTCTTTTCTTTTGGATAAGTCTGGCCAGTGGTTTATTGATCTTGTTAATTCTTTCACAGAATCAACTTCTAGTTTTATTAATGTGTTCTACTGTATTTCTGGTTTCTAATTCATTTATCTTTGCTCCAATCTTATTTTCCTTCTTAAATATGGGTTAGTTTTAATTTGTTGTTGATTCTCCAGATCTTTAAGATGTAAAGACAGTTTGTGTATTTGGGATTTTTCTATTTTTTTGAGTGAGGGTTGGATGGCTCTGCATTTCCCCTTTAGGACCACCTTCGCCATATCCCATAGGTTTTGGATTGATGTGTTTTCCTTCTCATTGGTTTCCATGAATTGATTACGGTTTTCTTTGCTTTCCTGATTGACCCAAACATTCTTGAGCAGGATGGTCTTTAGCTTCCAAGTGTTTGAATATCTTCCAAACTTTTTCTTGTGATTGAGTTCCAGTTTCACAGCATTGTGGTATGAGAATATGCAGGGAATAATTTCAATCTTTTGGTATCAGTTGAGACCTGATTTGTGATCCAGCCTGTGGTCTATTCTGGATAAAGTTCCATACACACTCGAGAAGAATGAGTATTCTGTTATTTTAAGGTGGAATATTCTGTATATATCTATGAGGTCCATCTGGTCCAGTGTTTTATTCAAAGCTCATGTTTCTTTGTTGATTTTCTGCTTAGATGATCTGTTGCTGAGAGTGGAGTGTTAAGGTCTACTACAATTAATGTATTATTATCAATATGTCTCTTTATTTTGGTTAACAGTTGGCTTATGTAGTTGACTGCTCCCATGTTGGGGGCATAGATATTTATAACTGTTAGATCTTCTTGTTGGATAGACCCTTTAAGAATAATATAGTGTCCTCCTGTATCTCTAACTGCAGTATTTAGCTTAAAATCCAATTTTTCTGATATAAGAATTGCTACCCCAGTTTTCTCTTGAGGTCCATTCGCATGAAAGACAGTTCTCTATCCCTTCATTTTCAGTCTGGATGTATCTTTAGGTTCAAAATGAGTCTCTTGTAGGCAGCATATGGATAGGTCCTGTATTTTTATCCAATCTGCAATCCTGTGCCATTTTATGGGAGCATTTAGGCCATTCACATTGAGAGTGCTTACTGACAGATAAGATTTTATTGTCATCATGTTGCCTGTGAAGTCCTTGTTTCTATGGATTGTCTCTGAATATCTATGTTCTGTATCACTCTTGGGGTCTTTCTCCTTTCATAGAACCCCCTTAAAATTTCTTGCAGGGCCTGCTTAGTGGTCATATATTCTTTCAGTCTCTGCTGGTCCTGGAAATTTCTTATCTCTCCACCTATTCTGAATGACAGCCTTGCCAGGTAAAGAATTCTTGACTGCATATTCATCTCATGTAGAACCCTGAATATGCCTTACCAGCCCTTTCTGGCTTGCTAGGTCTCTGTTGGATAGGTCTGACATTATTCTGATGTTCCTCCCTCTGTACATAAGGAATCTCTTCCTCCTAACTGACCTTAAAATGGTTTTCTTGGTTCTAAGATTTAAGAGTTTTACTATTCCATTCCTGGGTGTTGATCTGCCCTCATTGATCTTGGTGGGTGTCCTCTCTGCCTCTAGGACACAATTACTTGTTTTATTCCCCAGATTAGGGAAGTTCTCAGCTACAATTTGGTCAAATATATCTTCTAGTCCTTTCTCTCTCTCTCTCTCTCTCCCCTCAGGGATCCAAATAATTCTGACATTGGAACATTTCATGGCATCATTTATTTCTCTAATTCTGTTTTCATGGATTTTGAGCTATTTGTTCCAGGCATCCTCCTGCTCCTTCCTTTCTATCAGTTTGTCTTCATGATCACTAATTCCTTCTTCTGCCTCATTTACCCTAACTGTTAGAGTATCTAGATTAGATTGTATCTCATTGATAGCATTTTTAAGTTCTGCCAGATCTGCTCTCACTTCCACCCTTAACAAATCTATGTTGCCATTAATAGTTTTCTCCAGCCTGCTGTCTTCATAACTGCTACCCTGAAGTCTATTTCTGACATTTTGCTTAGATCCACATGCATTAGATCTGCTGGGGAGGCCATTGTCTCTGGGTCTTTTCGTTGTTGGGAGTTCCTCCTCCTTGTCATTCTGTTGAATTGTGGTTGAGGGGATATACAGCCAAAAATATCAACCACTATCCAGACAAGGTACACCCTGGGAAGTTTTGGAGCAATTGGAAGTCATCACCAAAAAACAAAAACAAAACAAAACAAAAAAACCCAACAAAACAAAACAAAACAAATAAAAAGACCAACTAAATAAAAAAAAAAATAAAAAGGGTGGGAGTGATGGGAAGGTGGTTATAATCCCTCAATATGGGCGAGGAAGAGTATTTCAGTTCTTCCTGGGTGTTTCTTGTTTTCTTTGTTAGAGAACTCAGCTTTCCAGAGCTACAGGGAAATTAAAACTGGTATATATCTAAAGGTAGTTCTGAATAGGGAAAAAAGGACTATATTGAAGCTTACATCTATATTTATAAAAAAAAGTATGTTTGAAAAATTTCAAGTTATAAAGTTACTATGGAATATGTTGTGTTAAACATCAAGTTGAGATGCTAAGTAGGTAAAAAAAACAACAAGAATCATGAGAAAGAATAAAAAAGAGAGAGAAATTGTATCTAAGAAATATACAGGCTGTGAGGCAATACCAGGAGCTTAATAAACTCTTTTTCCCTACTGTTGGGGTTTTACAGTTTTATGGGGACCCTGTGGTTGTTGTCCTCTTGTTCTTTCACTTTGTCTTCTGGGGAGGGGCCTGCTGTGTGGTCATATATTAAGTTGATCCTGATTGGAGGGAGTTGCCCTGCCCCTTACCAAGGGGCTGGGCTCCCTAGAAACCGGTTTTTCTGGCTTTTGTTCTCTAAAGACTTTTGTTCTCTGATGGCTTTCCGCCTTTTTGGAGGGTCAGAGCAAAGTAAACTGTCCATACCCAGAAGTATGGATATATCCATCCATACCCATTCCATACCCACCTCAGAAGCCACAGACTGCTCTTCTCTTAATCCTCCAGAACACACAGTCTCCCTCTCTGCAAGCCCCGTTGAATACTGCAGTCTCCCACAGGCAGTGCACAACCCCAGCAATCCTCTCAGTGGTCAGCTGAGGCCCCTGCTTGTCTCTGTACCCCTGTGCCACCAAAACCATGAGCTATATAAGTCTGAGTGAGCCTGGCCCCTGTGGCTGCCATTCCTGGGACTGTGGGTTCTAGTCTAAGCCAGATCCTCTCAGTCACAGGTGGGCAGCGACTACAACCAACCTGACCAACCTGGGACTGTGGACTTAGCCTGCAGCCTTCCAGTCCCAACAATTGTCTCTTAAGCCCCTTTGTGTGTTTGAGTACTGTTATCAGTCCCTCCCCAGCTTGCAGCCACTGGTCTCCAAGCCATCACTGGTCCCTAAGCACAGAGCACTTTTGCTTTGGGGTATTACTTTCCAATGGCTCCCTTCTGGTGGCTCCCTCCCCCTTCTGTTTATCCTCTGATATCTTTTTTTAAAATTTTTATTTATTTATTTGACAGAGAGAGAGAGAGAGAGAGATCACAAGTAGGCAGAGAGGCAGGCAGAGAGAGGGGGGAAAGCAGGCTCCCTGCTGAGCAGAGAGCCTGATATGGGGCTTGATCCCAGAATCCTGAGATCATGACCTGAGCTGAAGGCAAGAGGCTTTAACCCACTGAGCCACCCAGGCACCCCTATCCTCTGATATCTTTCTGTGCAATCCCAACTCTCTTTTGTACCTCTCTGCTGATGATCTTCTGTCTCTGTTGAGATCCAGATGTGTATAATCTTACATCTTGGGATGGTTTCATAGGTGTTCAGAGTGCTCTGATAGCTATCCAGCTCAATTCAGGGGACCAATTGAAATAGGGAGCCCTACTCTTCCACCATCTTGCCACTCCCCTCCTCACTACCTTTAAAAGCCTTGACCAGAACAAGGTCCAGCTCACAGTGAGCTTGTGACCTCAGTGAGCTCGGGTCCACAAGCTCGACCAATTGCTCTGTGGTGTTAGGGCTCAGAAAACAAGCTGCAGTATTGTGTTTTGTTTGTTTTGTTTTTGTTTTGCTTTGCTTTACTTTTTAAATTTGTCTTATTTTATTTTTTCTTTTTGGTTTTGTCCTTTTCTTTCTTCTCCTTTTTGTTTTTCCTTCTTTTACTGCATTATTTTCTTTTATTATATTTAATTAATTCTTTCTATAAAAAGCCATGGTTTAAAAGAGTAATGAATATATATAGCCACAGCTCCAACCAGCCAGCAAAAGTCACTAAGCCCACATAGTCTACAAAAGGGGACACCCATATGCCTGATCACCCCTTCAACTTTAGGGAAAGTACCTGTTTCACCTATCTGTAGAAATTAACACAGAAAGTCAAACAGGATGGGGAGACGGATGAATATGCTCCAAAAGAAAGAACAAGAAAAAAAAATCTCAGTAAAAGAATTAAATGAAACAGAGATAAACAATATATCTGCTAAGAATTTAAAGTAGGGGAACCTGGGTAGCTCAGTCGGTTAAGCATCTGCCCTCAGCTCAGGTCATGATCTCAGGGTCCTGGGATTGAGCCCTACAGGGAGCATGTTTCTCCCTCTCCTCCCTGCTTATGCTCTCTTCCACTGTCTCTCCCTCTCAAATATATAACTAAATCTTAAAAAAAAAGAATTCAAAGTAATGAGAGTAAAGATACTCACTGGGGAAAAAAGGGGAAAGGAATAAAGGAACTCAGTGAGACATCCTATAAAGAGCTCAGAAATACTAAAAGGAATCAATCAGAGTTGAAGAATACAATAACTGGAATAAAAATCACACCAGAGAGAATCAACAGTAGATTAGAGGATGCAGAAGAATGTATCATTGATCGGAAAGAGAGGGAAATGGAAGCATACAACCTGAACAGCAAACAGAGCAAATAATAATAATAATAAGGATAGATTAAGAGAGATTTTGGGCAACATCAAGCCAAAAAAAAAAAAAATCACATTATAGGGATCCCAGAAGAAGAAGAGATAGAGAAAAGTATAGAAAAGTTATTTGAAAGAATAATAACTGAAAACTTCCCTAGCCTAGAGAAAGAAACAGACATTCAAGTCCAAGAAACCCAGAGAGTTCCAAACAAGATAAGGCCAAGGAGTTCCATACCACAGCACATAATAATTAAAATGTCAAAGGTTAAAGATAAAGAGAGAATTTTAAGAGCAGCAAGAGAGAAACAAAATAGTACCTACAGGGGAAAAACCTTTAAGACTAGTAGCTTATATTTCAGCAGAAACTTTGCAAACCAGAAGAGTGTGGCATGATATACAAAAAGGGCTAAAAGAAAAATACCTACAACCAAAAATATCTGGCAGGATTTTCATTCAGATTCGAAGGAGAGATAAAGAGTTTCCCAGATAAACAAAAGATGAAGCAGATTATTACCACTTAACCAAGCTTAAAAGAAATGCTAAAGGGACTTCTTTAAATGGAAAATGGCCATAATTAGACATAAGAAAAATATGAAGAAAAGGTGTAAAATATGAGAGCATATACATAAAATATAGAGAAAGTAGTAAAGAGAAGAACAAGAAAAAGAATGATTTTTTCTCTTTTCTTTTCTTTTAGAATGTATTTGGATCTTTTTTTAGAATGTATTTGAACTTAAATGACCACCAAATTAATATGGTCTGCTATTTACTTAGGATGTTATATATGAACCTCATGGTAACCACAAACAGAAAACACACACACGGGGCACCTGGGTAGCCCAGTGGGTTAAAGCCTATGCCTTCAGTTCAGGTCATGATCCCAGGGCCCTGGGACCGAGCCCCACATCGGGCTCTCTGCTCAGTGGGGATCCTGCTTCCCCCTCTCTCTCTGCCTGCCTCTCTGCCTACTTATGATCTCTCTCTCTCTGTCAAATAAATAAGTAAAATCTTTAAAAAAAAAAAAAAGAAAGAAAACACACACACACAAAAATAAAAAAATAAAAGATACACAAAAAATAAAGAGAAAGAAAGCCAAACAAAGCACTATCAAAACTCATCAATCACAAAGAAAAAGAGCAAGAGAAGAAGAAAAGAACAAAGAACTACAAAAACAATCCAAAAGCAAATTTTAAAAATGACAATAACTACATATCTATCATTAGTTACTTTAGGTATAGTGGCCTAAATTCTCCAATCAAAAGACACAAAGTGGAAGAATGGATACAAAAAAAACCCAAAATGCAACTATGTGCTGTCTACAAGAGACTTACCTCAGAGCTCATATGCTCAGAGGCATATAGACTGAAAGTGAAGGGATGGAAAAACACCATACAAATAGAAGGGAAATTTGTAATTATACCAAAAAGAAGAAAATACCTAAGAATAAACTTAACCAAAGTGGTGAGAGACTTGTATTCTGAAAACTATAAAACATTGATGAAAGAAGATGAATATGACACAAACAAAAGTAAAGATTTTCCATGCTCGATTAGATGAATCAATGTTGTCAAAATCTTCATATTACCCAAAGCAATCTATAGATTCAATGCAATTCCTATCAAAATACCAACAACATTTTTCACAAAAATAGAGAAATAATACTAAAATTTGTATGGAACCACAGAAGACCTCCAACAGTCAAAGCAACCTTGAGAAAGAACAAAACTGGAGTTATTACAATTCTGGATTTCAAGATAAATACAAACTGGTAGCAATCAAAACTGTATGGTACTGGCACAACAACAGGCACATAGATGAATAGGACAAAACAATTCAAATCACAATTATATGGCCAATTAATCTATGACAAAGGAGGTAAGAATACCCAATGGTATTGACAATCTTTTCAATTAATGATGCTGGGAAAACTGGACAGCTACATGTAAAAGAATGAAACGGGACTACTTTCTAACACTATACACAAAAATAAACTCAAAATGAGTAAAGACTTTAATGTGAGCCTGAAACCATAAAAATCCTACAAGGGAACACAGGTAGAAATTTCTCTGACATCGGCTGTAGCAACATTTTTCTAGATATGTTTCCTAAGGCAAGGAAACAAACAAACAAACAAAAACTACTGGGACTACATGGAAATAAAAAGTTTTTGCACAGCAAAACAAATAATCAATAAAACTAACAGGCAACCTACTAAATGAGAGAAAGTATTTGCAAATGATATATCTGACAAAATGTTAATATCCAATATATATAAAGAACTTGTATATACAACTCAACACCAAAAAGACAATCAAATTAAAAAATAAACAGAGGACCTGAATATCTTTCTAAAGACATATGGATGGCCAACGGACACATGAAAAATGCTCAACATCATTAAACATCAGGGAAATACAAATACACAAATCAAAACCACAATGAGATACCACTTCACACCTGTTAGAATAGCTAAAATCAAGAAGATAAGAAACAAGTATTGACAAGGGTATAGAAAAAAAGGAACCCTCATGCACTATTAGTGAGGATGTAAACTGGTACAACCACTGTGGAAAATGGTTTGGAGGTCCCTCAAAAAGTTAAAAATAAAAATCATATGATCCAACAATTTCACTATTGGGCATTTACCCAGGGAAAATGAAAACACTAAGTCATAAAGACATATGCATCCCTATGTTCATTGTAGCATTACTTAATATGGCCAAGATATGGAAGTAACCTGAGTGTCCATCAGTGGGTGAATAGATAAGGAAAATATACATACACACACACACACAGGATGGAATATTACATGGCTATAAAAGGAGTGAAATTGTGCCATTTGAGACAACATGGATAGAACTAGAGGGTATTATACTAAGTTAAGTAAATCAAACTGAGAAAGACAAATACCATAGGATTCCATTCATAAATGGAATAAGAAAATAAATAAACAAAAAGCAGAATCTGCACTATAAATACAGAGAACAAATTGATGCTTTACCAAAGAGGAAGGGGTTGGGGGTTGGAAAAAGTGAGTGGAGGGAAGAGGGCAAATACTGGCCTCCAGTTATGGGATGAGTAAGTCATCAGAATAAAAAGCAGAGCATAAGGAATACAGTCAGTGATATTATAATAGAGCTACAATGGGACAGATGGTAGCTATATTTGTGGTGAACATAGCATAGTGTATAAACTTGTAAAATCACTGAATTGTACACCTGAAACTAATGTAACATTGTGCATCAACTATGCTCAAATATATATATAATATACATATGTACATATATACATATGATATGCATATATTATACAAATATATATATATTACACATATGTACATGTATGTATTTTAAGTCACTTGCAGTTACCATGCCATATTATTGAGATTGGCATTTTGTGTAACTGATTTTAATCACTTTTGCAAAGACTGACTAGCAGAATTTGAAAAGCTCTGCTAAAGAATATTCAGTCTATTATACTGTAAGTCAGAATTTAGGCACTACAGATGTATATTAATATTTATTATGCAAAATGTGCACATTGTTACCTCCCAGTTAAAATAGAAAAGTTGCCTCATAATATTGAAACTGTTTGAATGTTAATATCTGTTAAAAAGAATAATTATAATCTAAAAGTATTTTCGTTTTATGATACAATTTATCAGTTTGCAAATGTTTTCTCTGAGCAAAATTTAAGAGTTTTAATTGCAACAGCTTTTTATTTGGGAATGTCCTCTGATATTGGGTGTACTAATGTAGAAAAAAGTTACTCCTTCAAAAATAGAACATTCTAATATTCAAATAATTTTATTTTGTAGTTATAAGGTTAATAGGGCCTGTTTGACTCATGTGCTTTGTTTTATGTAAGATGATATAATTTGCTTTTTTATTAATACAGAATATGTTTTGTTTAAATTAATAAATTTAATGGAAAAAAAGAAAGAATAAAATATTTCTACTGTCCCTAAAGAGATGAAAGTTATTTAAGATCTGAAAAATGTGAAAAGGAAGACTGGAAAAAAAAAATTGAGAGGCAGAACCTGCAGTCCTCATTAGACTATATTCCAAGACCCATACAACCACTGAGGAAACCGATTCTACTCAAGCTTTTAATCCCCCCCCCCCAAACCCGCACAATCCAACACTGGACAAAATATACTGGCATTGTATTTTTGAGCGTCTTTTAGTTGTCATATGTTGGAATTACATAACTCTGATAAAACATATTGGCTATTCATAATTTAAAGTGAGAAATAAAAAACAGTGGATTTCTAGCTTAGGCTATAGCAAGGCTCTGGAGTTCATTCATGCACTACCTAACCTGTATCAATGCCCCCTGTCAAATAGATTGTTCTGTGATGATGCAATTATGGTCTATCTGTTCTGTCCTAAAATGTACCCACTGGCTACATCCACTTGCTATATCCATTGGGCACCTGAAACGTGCCTAGTGTTACTGAGGCTCTGAATCCTTGTTTAATTTGATTTTATTTAATTTGATCCTAAATAGCCAT
>CM053604.1:101755940-101820839 GCA_028646535.1 Procyon lotor
TGACCCAGCCATCTCCCTATTGGGTATTTACCCTGAAGATACAAATGTAGTGATCCAAAGGGGCATGTGCACCCTAATATTTATAGCAGCAATGTCCACAATAGCCAAACTATGGAAAGAACCTAGATGTCCATCAAGAGATGAATGGATAAAGAAGATGTGGTATATATATATACAATGGAATACTATGCAGCCATCAAGAGAAATGAAATCTTGCCATTTGCAATGACATTGGTGGAACTAGAGAGTATCATGCTAAGCGAAATAAGTCAATCAGAGAAAGACAATTATCACATGATCTCTCTGATATGAAGAATTTGAGAGGCAGGGTGGGGGGTCGTGGAGAGCGGGAGAGGGAAATGAAACAAGATGGGATCAGGAAGGAGACAAACCATAAGAGACTCCTAAACTCACGAAATGAACTGAGGGTGGCTGGGAGGCAGGGGGGTAGGGATAGGGTGGCTGGGTTATGGACATTGGGGAGGGTATGTGCTATGGTAAGTGCTGTGAAATGTGTAAGCCTGATGGTTCACAGACATGTACCCTGGGGCAAATAATACATTATATGTTGATTTAAAAAAATGTGAATCATAAACTAAAAAAAAAAAAAAAAAAAAGAGTCTCATGGTTCGTCTCCCTCCCAGGCCCTGAATTCCCTTTTTAATCGTTAGCCACAGTCTTTTTCAATGCCGAAGCAAACCACATGGTGGACTCTATATTCCCTGGTGTTTACAACTAGGTCTGCACATGGTTAACAATGTCCCACAGCAGGCAACATCAGTGGCTCTGGTTCTCTGTAGCTTGTCACTGTGATCAATGGATTATTGCAGCTGGGCTAATTATGCAGCAATTTGTATCGATTGTTTAGAGCGGCAATGGTGAATCCTAGTAACTAAACTTGCCACACTAAGATTTGTTTCTTCTCAAACTAAACAGACTCAAGACAATTCAAACACCCCATGAACATACATAATTTTTAGGTGTTCACGATTCCATGTGATCTAACCAAACCAGGGAGGAACTTAGCTTTCCAAATGTGACTTACGGCTTTCAAATGTGACATATGGCTTTCAAATGTGACTTAGCAACCAACATGGAATTGGCAAGATCTTTTCTTACCTGTTTTTAATTATCTGAATTTTTTTTCTTTTAAAATGAAAGTAAGTGCTGAGATTATCCATGGACTTCATTTTATACATGAGAGAGTTGGGTCAGCCAATATGATTGTTATTATAGAGTTAATTTAATATCAAATAGACCTTAAGCCATTTTTTTCACATGTAAACACTGAAGTAGATGGAGCCCCAGAGCTCTAATTATTTTATATTTAAGAGTCAATTTTTAAATTATTTCTCAGTTATGAAAAATATGTTCTTTCTGTTGGAAGAGGAGGAAGACTTTCACACATAAGGGTAGTGTTCTTTATGACTATAGTTACCAGTGACAGGACTATAGTCATGTGGTTGTGTGTGTGAGTGTGTGTGTGTGTGTGTGTGTGTGTTCAAATTGCTAAGAGCCGCTGATGTTTTAAAGACAAGTACAATAATTTCCTAAATGGATAACATTAGAAAAGACTATTGACTGGCAAGTTGTAGGTGACTCCAGTCCTTCTTGAATTACTAAAAATAGGCAATGCTCCATTTGCTCTTTACCTAAAATAAATGAAGTTCCTCCAACTCATGAATGCTGCAGTAAAAGGTCAAAATCTTTTATTCTCATCTCAGGAAGAGAGTCTCTAAAAGACACTGTGACCTATGCCTTTGCTGAGCAAAACAGCTAAAGGGATAGCAATTTTTAATTATAGTATTCAAGGTTCTTCTAATGACCTTATGACTTTGGGACATTAAAAAGCCTGTTCACTAACAAGACACAAAAACAGAAGAAACCTGAGTGAAAATATCAATTTAAACATTACTTAGGAAACGATTTAATAACTGCATTCCTTTTGCTTTCCTTATTTATTATATTTATCTGAACATGTGAACATGCATTTCTTTTTCTTATGCTACTGAAACTGCTACTGGATTGGCTTGTGATTTGGATAAAATAATGCAAGATTTAAGTGTAAAATTTTTATTATAGTAATAGAATAAATATTCATAGAGAAAGAAAGATAAAATGTTTTTACTCATTGGGTCGACCACTGGTGACTGAGTTTCAGGATGATCTATCAAGTCACCAAAAGTATCCCATGTAGTAGAGTCTACCACTGAATTATTTTGTGCTACTTTCAAGTATTTGTTTCCTAGTTATAAAAGTATTAACACTTTTAAAATAAAAAATTTTTAAATTTTTAAAAAAAATTTTAAAATGTTTAAAAATTTTTAAATTCAGGGGCGCCTGGGTGGCTCAGTCGTTAAGCATCTGCCTTCGGCTCAGGTCATGATCCCAGAGTCCTGGGATCGAGCCCTGCATGGGGCTCCCTGCTCCGCGGGAAGCCTGCTTCTCCCGCTAACATTCCCTCTGCTTGAGTTACCTCTCTCGCTGTGTTTCTCTGTCAAATAAATAAAATCTTTAAAAAAAAATTTAAATTCAAAAAGCATTTTATTAAAAAGATCTATCTTAACCTACCCAGAGATATTTACTGTTTATATTTCATGGATTTTATTCCAATTTTCAATGGTTAAGAGTATGGGATCTAGAACCAATTCAAAGCCATTTGTAAGCCTTGAGACTTTGGGCAAATACCTTACTTATTTTGTGGCTCAGTTTCCATATCAATAAAATAGGTATAAAAATAGAGATAATTCATTAATCCGTTGACAAAATTAAATGAGGTGATACATGTAAAGTTCTTAGAAAAAATTCCCAAATTATAATAAGAATATAGTATATAACAGCTTTAATTATGGTTAAAGTTTTGTATCTCAGGGCCACCTGGGTGGCTCAGTGGGTTAAAGCCTCTGCCTTTAGCTTAGGTCATGATCTCAGGGTCCTAGGATCCAGCCCTGCATTGGGAAGCAGGGAACCTGCTTCCCCCTCTCTCTCTCTGCCTGCCTCTCTGCCTACTTGTGATCTCTCTCTCTGTCAAATAAATAAATAAAATTTAAAAAAACAGATTTTTTTTGTCTCATATATTTTCTTATATCCATGATTTATTATGTTTGGGGACATCAGCAACTTAAAAAGAGATTCACAAATCTTCCTAAAAATTTGTAATATATGGACAAGCACTTAAAAATAAAATTACACTTATTGCATTGTCAGACATAAGCACTGTTAATATCTGGGCATACAATTTTAAATCATCTTTTAGACCTCAGGTACTGTGGTGGAATTTTAAAAAATATATAATATATATGAATAAATTTAACAAAAGTAGTAGAAGACTTACATACTAAAAATCATAAACATCAATGAGGGAAATTAATTTCTAAGTGATTAGAAAGACATTCCATCTACTTGAAGGAGGAAACTCATGAATGTTAAGATGGAAATTCTTCCCAAACTGATCTATAGATCAACACAATCTATAAATTCAGCACAATAGGGGCACCTGGGTGGCTCAGTCGCTAAGCTTCTGCCTTCGGCCCAGGTCATGATCCCAGGGTCCTGGGATAGAGCCACACATCGGGCTCCCTGCTCGGCAGGAAGCCTGCTTCTCCTGCTACCATTCCCTCTGCTTGTGTTCCCTCTCTCGCTGTGTTTCTCTCTGTCAAATAAATAAAATTTAAATAAATAAATAAATAAATAAATAAATAAATAAATAAATAAATAAATTCAGCACAATAACTATTAAAATTCCAGCAGGTCTTTTTTTTTTTTTTCAGAAAGTGATGAGAAATGTGTAGTATGTAGTATTTTCCCATTGGCCTAAAATGTATATGAAATTGAGAAAGACCTAAAGTGCCAAAACAATTTTAAAAAGAAGAGCAAATTGGGAAGTTAGGCTTCCCAATTTCAAAGCTTAATATAAAACTGTAATTATCAAAACAGCATTGTATTGGCATAAGGACAAACATATTCTTTTTTATATATAAATGTATTTGCTTTTTTTTAACAAGTGATTCTTGGACAAGTGGATAAGCACATGTGAAAAATAAATGCCCAAAGTCTCAAGGCTTACAAATTTGAACTGGCTCTAGAACTGGGTGTTGGCTAGAATGTGGAGAACTGGAAAAAGAAATATAAAATAATATACAGCTGATATGAAAACAGTTTGTCAGGGGCACCTGGGTGGCTCAGTAGGTTGGGCATCTGCTTTCAACTCAGGTCATGATCTTGGCATCCCAGAATCGAGCCCTGTGTTGGGCTCCTTGCTAGGTGGGGAGTCTGCTTCTCCCTTTCCCTCCACCCCTCACCCCAGCTCATGCTCTCTCTCTCTCTCAAATAAATTTTAAAAAATCTGAAAGGAAGGAAGAAGGAAGGAAGGAAGGAAGGAAGGAAGGGAGGGAGGGAGGAAGGAGGGAAGGAAGGGAAAACACACCTTGGCAGTTTCTTCTAATGTTATACAAATTTACATAACCACTCTTAGAGATCTGCCCAAGAAAAGAATAAAATGTATATCTGCACAGAGATTCACACATGAGTATTTATATTGCTATTATTCATAATGGCCAAAAATTGGAAACAACCTAAATGTCCATCAACTGATAAACTATAAATGTGGTATATCCACACAATAGAACGCTATTTCGCAATAACAAGGAGCATGCCCCTGATACATGTGATGATGTGGCTATTCTGGGTCTCACTTATTACCGACATTTAGTTCTTGAACAATAAACTGTCAAGATAAACAAGCCAGACAGAAGAGAGCACATATTGCATAATTCCATGTTTTTATTTTAACATTCAGAAAAGGAAAACCTTAGCAGCAGAAAGTAGATTAGTGGTTGCCTAGGGCAGGCTATGTGGGATAGAAGTGGAGATTAGGAGTAAATGGATATGAGAAATATTATCAGGGTGATAGAAATGTTCTAAAACTGATTTGTGGTGATGATTGTACAACCTGACAAATTTAAAAAAAATTAAATGAACCGTGTACTTTTAATAGGTGAATCATATGATATATAAAATATGCCAAAATAAAGTTCCATTTAAAAATACCCTGATAGATTCCATCCTCAGCAATTTATCTCTGTGTCTCAAAAACAGTATGTGGTCTACATACTGCATACATGGGTGCATCATTGGAGCTTGTCAAAATTATTTATTTCTAATCCACTCACCAGGAGTCTTATAGGTAAGACACAGAAATCTACATTTTTAACAAAGTCCCATGTAATTAGTATTTAATCAGTCCGTTATCACACTATTTCAGAGAATTACTTTGCTAAACATAATGTAACAAATGGCATCCCTGCCCAGAACAAAGCAAAAATCTAAACAGCAGGTGGTCAGTGAAACAAAAGGACCAGTTTACGAATGTGAAGGCAGACAAACACACATAATCCAGAAAGTAGAATTCCCTGAGGATGAATGATTTAAGGTAAGATCTGAAATATGAGCGGGAGATAATTAGGGGAGGAGCATATTTCAGTCCCACCAGCAGTTGGAAATGATCATTAGCTGTGGTTTAGGAAGGTTCTATTCCTCTGCTAGCTGCAGAGGGTATAATCTGCCCTGGGTCCATATCTACCTGCAAATAAAGAGCTAGTTTGTTGCTAAGTAAACATGTGTTGTGATGGATGTTGGGGACCATCGGGAATAATAATACTGAGATTACATGAAAGTTCTAACAAGAATAAACCCAACTGGATATCATGATGACAGAAAGATCTAGATCGTACTTGTTTTAATCATTCAGTTACCATTTTTCAACAAATTTAAGGAGATAGGATTTACATACATATAATTCACCCATTGTCAGTATACAATTCACTGATTTTAGTGAATTTACTGTTGTGCACCATTATTATAATCCAATTTTAGAATATTTTCACCCCACCAATAACATCCCTCATGCACATTACCTGTTAATCCCTGTCTTTATACCACATTCATGCCTCAAGCAGCCAGTATTCTATTTTGTATATTTAATATACTAGGCCTTCTCTGGATTGTTTTATATAAATATAGTCATATATTTGGGATTATGACTTTTTCACTTAACATAATGTTTATGAGGTTCATTCTTTTGTATCATTATCAGTGTTTCATTTCTTTTTATTGCTAAATAGTATTCCATTGTATGAATACACATTTTCTCTATTCATCAGTTGATGGGCATTTGCACTATTTCCACTCTTTGACTCTCTTGTATAACAATGTTATGAACATTTACATGCAATTTTTTAACATGGATATATGCTTTCACTTATTTAAGGTGTCTAAGATGAATGGCAAGGTGTAGAATTGCTGGAATATTTGATAAATTTGTTTAATTTTATAAGAAATTGCCAGTCTGTTTTCAAATTAGCTATACCATTTCACATTCTCCCCAGCAATGCAGAAGACTTTCTGACTCCCCACATCCTTGACAATATTTGTTGTCTGGTTTTTTTAATAGAACCATTCCAATGGGTATGAAATGGTACTTCACTATAGTTTTAGTTTGCATTTCTCTAATGACTAATGATGTTGATAAACTTTTCATGTGCTTCCAAACCATTCATATATCTTCTTTGGCTGAATGTCTATCCAAATATTTCGCCTATTTTTATCTTGGCTGTTTGTCTTTTTATTTTGAAGCTGTAAGAGTTGTTTGTATATTCTGAATACACATCCTTTATAAGATACATGATTTGCAAACATTTTCTCCTTGGCTCTGGTTTGTGTTTCTATTTTCATGATGATGTCTTTTGAAGCACAAAAGTTTTGAGATTTGATGAGGTCCACTTTATCATTGTTCTCTTTTATGAATCATGCTTTTGGTGTCATGTCCAAGAAATCTTTGCCTAACTCAAGATATCAAAAATTGTCTCCGATCTTTTCTTCTAAAAGATTTTTTCAGCTCTTCTGCCTATATCTCTGAACCACTTGAATTAAATCTTGTGTATATTGTGAGGTAAGAGCCTACTCTATCTTTTTGCACATGTATATCCAATTGTTCCAGCATAATTTGTTGCAAAGACTATCCTTTTTTTTCCCTAGTGAATTGTCTCGCCTCCTTTGTGAAATATCAATTTAACCATAAATATAAAGGTTTATTTCTATATCCTCAATTCTGTTACATTTTTTATATATCTATCCTCACACCAGTACCACACCATCTTATTATCTGTATCTTTATAGTAAATTTTCAAATCAGGAAGTAAACTTCCTTCAATTTTATTTTTTTTAATTATTTTGGCTATGCTGGATCTTTTCCCTCACTTATCAATGATATTTAGTCGTTAAACAGTCAAATGCCTTTAAAGCTTCGTTTATCTGTCAAGTATTAAAGTCACCTGAGTGTTACATTGCTCACATAACAGAGATGAGAAAACAAACTCTGCTTTTGAGGCACAATGATAGATTGGCAACTACAGGAGTATGACAATGTATATAAAGGACTATACATGAGCTGATACCTTTGATTTTATAAAAATAATATATATATACATATATATGTGTATATATATATATATATATATATATATATATATATATATACCATGCCATTGAGACAAGAATGTGGAAATATTCCAGTAAATACTTGAATATAAAATGTTAGGGCAGAAATATCTCCATTCAACTATTTTGTTGTTGATTCCTGATCTTTCTCATAGCACAAAGCTGTTTTTCATAGATTGTTCATGATAACATTACAAAATAATTGACTATGCAAGAAATCTTTGTCATAAATACCAATTAATCCATCAAAACAAGTTAAAATAGCTATGTAAACTGTTTGTTATGATTGCTAAAAAGATGCAACAGTATCTCTTGGTAAATGTTTCTTTTATGTTTGATCCAGTTTTTAGGAAATATGCTAGGAGGTAACAAAAATATGATAAAAATCAGCAAGTGTTTCTTCATGTGATAGGTAATATTAGATGTTTACCACTTGTTTATGAATATATTATCCAATAAATCTTTAATAAGTTTTTTTTATCTGTGAGAAAACCAGAGTGAACATAGCAATCTCAGCAGGCCAGAAATGTACAGCTACTACAAAGAACAAGATAGCAATTTTTGGAATCAAACCTAGGCTGTTAATTTTGGGGCACAGTGTACTATTAAAAAGCTATGGGCCACATTTCTATACAATCATATCAGTAATCTGAACTAGCTCCCTTAACCAAAAGCACTCTGAAATTATGGGAAATTTTCTGGCTATTTTTCACATAGAAGCGAAATTCCCCCATATAACCCTGCACTAACATTTACTATGCTGAAGTGTATTCTTCATTCTGAGGGATGATGGGAGGTTTCCTTCTATCATAGAACTTCAAGGCAGGTCATGAAATAGGGCTTTTTGTAAAATTTGTCATTGGATGTTTCCTGAAATAGAAACTTTTATGCAGCCCCAAATCATGCCTTGACTAGCTTCTCCTGGCTTCCCTCTTGTTCCTCGTGCATGTGTGAGCCAGCTGTGGCGTGCCCCGCCTCTGCCACCAATCATTACAGATATCAAGCATCACTCTCAGTTGCTCACATAAAAGATGCTTACAGCAGGGAATGTACTTTGTGAGTACTTAAAACAATTTTTTTAGGGGCGCCTGGGTGGCTCAGTCGTTAAGCGTCTGCCTTCGGCTCAGGTCATGATCCCAGGGTCCTGGGATCGGCCCCCACATTGGACTCCCTGCTAGGCGGGAAGCCTGCTTCTCCCACTACCACTCCCCCTGCTTGTGTTCCCTCTCTTGCTGTGTTTCTCTCTGTCAAATAAATAAAATCTTTAAAAAAAAATTTTTTTTTACAGTTTTTATCCAGGATAAAGATTACCACCCACTTTACGGACACACATGAAGACCAACTGCCTGACCTCTTCCTCAAGCAGCACAGAACCCATATAAAGTCTTCTACGATATTAACATCAGCTAGTTTACAGGAGACATTCAGCTCAACTTTACGTGTCATAAAACCATCCGACAAAAGCCACCTGTTACTTCCATAACTTCCTACCTCCATTCTCTCAAGTACGCTTTTTATGTTCGGTGACAAGGAAATAATAAGTCAATTAATACTAATTAAATTAACTGACAAACCCCTTAACTTCCTGAACAAAGGATTTCTAAATCCCTGAGTTCCCAAATGCTAAGTACGTTCTGCTAATATTAGACCAGTTAAAAGCAAGTTCTTTTCTTTAGTAATAAATCAAACATAATGAACACAGTCGACCAAAACTGCTTTTTCTCAGTCCCTAACTCTCAGCCACATGCATGGGGAGGCACGTGAGCTCGTCCCGGTGGCTTCAGTAAGTGTTATAGAACAGTGATTCTCCAATTTTAATATGCATACAAATCACCTGGGATCAAAAGGCGGTTTCTGGTTAGGTAAATCTGGGGTGGGGTCTGAAATTCTAACAAGCTCCCAGGTGACACTGAGGCTGCTAGTCTGTGGACCACATCAAATAACAAAGTAGTTGAGCTCTTGAGTGGAGAAAACACACCTGCAAGCATGAATATTCAGGTCAAGAGTGCTTCCATTCTTTCAATATATTATACAGAAGCAGTTTAGGAATGAGAATATCAAGGAGTTGGACTTTCAGGGGGAAAAAAAAAGCAGCAGGCATTTGTAAGCCTAAACATTACTGTTCCCTAGTGCAGAGCTTTGAAATGACAAACTCATTCTTTTGTTCATTTATTCATTCATGCATGTGAAATATATTGAGTGCCAGCACTGTGCTAGATTCCAGGGTATAAGGTTAAACGGGTAAAAATCTTAGGTTTTGTTTTTAATTAACATACCACGTCTTATTTGTTTCAGGGGTACAGGTCTGTGAATCATCAGTCTTAACACAATTCACAGCACTCACCATAGTACATACCCTCTCCAATGTCCATCCTCCAGCCACCCTATACCTCCACCACCCTCCCCTCCAGCAATCCTCAGTTTCTTTCCTGAGATTAAGAGTCTTTTATGGTTTGTCTCCCTCCCTGGCCCATCTTGTTTCAGTAACATCCTAGTTTTAAGAAACTCACAATCTCATCTAAATAAATAACAAATTGTGAGATGAAGGTGACCATGTGTGGTTGCATACAAAGAGGAGTGAAGACAGAGGAAAAAGCGTTGCACTCTGTGCTGTGGGATGATGAGACAAGCAGCTCAAAGAAGAGTTCATAGTAAAAATCAGTAAGGATTCTTTGATGACTCAACTTGTGCTACTTCTAAGTATTGCTCTAAGCACTTTAACTCTTACAATGAGTGCTCGCTTCGGCAGCACATATACTAAAATAACTCTTACAATGAACCTTTAACATAGATAAGCTTATTATCCCTATTCTAAAGCTGAAGGAACAAAGGCGGGAGAAATTATGTAATTTGACCATTACATAATTTGCTGGTGGTAAGTGACAACAGCAGGATAATACTGTTTACCAGCATATCCCACAATGTAAACATTCCTGGTAATCATTAAGATTTCTGGCTCTCCTTTCCTTCAGGGCTCATTCCTCTGTAAATATATGCATGGACACGTGCCATTAAAATGTGATCATTTCAGCGACATGTGTCACTTCCAGGAAGAAGCATTTAATAGCCAGTGCACAATTTTTCATGCTCTTTACCTGTCCCAAGGGTCATGGAAGTACCTGTTGATGTGGACCAAATGAAACCAAATCATCCTGTGATGTTAAGCCTGCACAAGAAGGACAGCATCCTCAAATTGCCTTCCAGATCCATGCAGGATCTTGCAAGTGCAAGAGATAAACTTGTGTCAGTCACATACATTTTGATATTGTTTGTTACTGTAGCCTAACTTGGCCTATCTTGATAATACATTACATTACAGCTCAGGTGATGTGCAAATTATCTTACAAAGTAGCATGAGTTTAAGTCACCAGAGGAGAGGAAGGTGTGCTGGAAGGAAGCTCAAGGTGGACATAGAAGACAGTCAGAGGCATTAAACAGAATGGTAAATTTAGAAAAGTTGAAGTAGTTATATTTTACTAGAGAAGAAAGTTCTGAGGAAGAGATAGAGGAGAAAAGAGAAAAAGTATGACTTTCAGTCCCCCCAGAAAGGAGGAGAAGGAATAGAGAAGGAATAAAATCTGGGCAGTGCCTATGAGGGTTGCAAATGGAAGAAGTTAATCAGGTTCAACTCAAGGTTAAATTGAAAAAACAAGTTTCTGGATAGGAAATAAACAAACAAACAAACAAACAGCAACAAAAACATTCTGCTGGAAAAAGGACTTAGCCACAAACAAGGAGGTGGAAGAGAGAGAACAGAGGGAAAAAAGCAAGACAAACCAAGAATAAAAAACCTAGACTAGAGCTAGAGGAAATTGAAGGTACAGAAGTGGCGGGATGGGTTCAAAGCAAAGAAAGAAATGTTTATTTGTAGGATATGGCTAGTCTCATTCACATGCCTAGCACATGTTCCTCTGGGGTTTGCCTTTTCCAGAGACCTCACCTGGGTGATGCCTATTCACCAGGCTCAAAGATGTGGCCTCTGAGAAGTCTTTACCTTCCCACACTCCCACTGCCCTCACCCTCAGGCCCACCAGCACTCCTGCTGCATCTTCAGAAAGGTCCTTCACTTTTATCACTACATTAATCCAAAGGCTTTTCAAATTTCCATTCATTTGTCTGTATCCGCAATGATAACAAAATTATTTAAGAGCATAATTGCATCTAGTTTACTTTTGTAATTCCAGGGCCAAGCTCAGAGCTTGTCCATAGTGATCACTTAATAATTGGCGATGACTTTGGTAAACCCAGAGGAAGAATTCCAACCCCCTTCCTACTGAATGTTTAACATATGACATAGGAGCTCAGAAATAGATCTGAAATAAGGATTAAAATTGGGTCATCTTTAGAATTCACTCATTCAATAAATATTTACAAAGGCTTTTTATGCTAAATGATGAATATTCTGTTAAACAAAGAAGATACAGCATTTTTATGATGCTTGGATGTTCATGGAGGAGAAGATGTTAAAACCACACAAGTGTAAATAATTTCAGCTCTTCTCAATGTCTCCAAGGGTGTCTGCATTGCTAAGTCTAATGTGAAATTCTCAGTCCTGGTCTTATTTGAACTATCAGCAGCATTTCAAAGGTCACCCTTTCTTCCTTGAAAGAGAATTCTCCATGCCCCTAGTTTTCCTTTTGCCTTTCTCCATCTCATCACAAGGTCCCTCCTTACCTCTCAAAGTCCACAAGTGGTTGTGCTCAAGATTTTCTTCTGTTTCCTTTCATATTTAATCCTCAACTGTGATCTCATCCAGACTCATGTTTTGAATGCCATCTATAAGCGGTGTTATATTTTCAGTCCAGCTTCTCCATTGAACTCTAGATTCCTGTGTGCCAACTGCCTACTTCATATGTCTATTTGGGACACCTCAGACAAAACATACCCAAAAGAGAATTCTTGTCATTTTCTTGTGACCAGTACCTCCTACAGTCTTTCCCATCTCAGGTAGTTGGAGTTCCACTTTTGCAGTTGCTCAGTACAAAAGGTTTGGTCTCATCCTTAGCTTCTGTCTCTTCCTCACACCCCACATCTTGTCCATTACCAAATCTTACTCTCAAAATATATTTCTAATTTTACAATTTTGTACTACCCCTAATGCCACTACTCTGGTCCAGTTCAGCGTAGTTTCTTGCCTAAATTATTTCAGTAGCTTCCTAATTCACTTTTTACACTTTTTACACTCATGATTCTTCCTTGGCAGCCATAATGACCTTGTTAGGTTAGATCATGTCACTCCTCAGAACCCTTCAACTGCTCCCTATTTCACAGAGATTAAATACCAAAGACCTTCCAAAGCCCCTAATCCTCCAAATGATCTGGATGAAATATGGTCTATCCTGGAATGCATCCTATGATTTTAGGATTCAAAGTACTTTCCTAAAATTCATTTCACATAAAAAAAGAGAATTATTCAGCAAAGATCCAAGATATCTCTTTTTATTATTTATATTTTCTGAATGGCAGTATCAGAGCAATTGAATGGAAATGGATCTCTTCTCTCTTAGAAACACCTTGAAAAATCATAGTTCATTGTCCTTTAAAGGATATTGTGAGTTCATTTAAATAGGCTCCCAGAATCTGTTCCTTATTTAGGCAACATCTGAGTTGCAAGGTAATCAGCTGTAACAGAAATTTAAAGAAAGGGAAAAAGCCTGCTTCAGCAATGGAGTTCAAAAAGCGCTACCTAAGTCAATCTCAGCAAAAATTTTTGTGCTATTTATCTCCTCTTATTCTATTTCACCACCAAATCAGAGTGCTTCATTGTTAACCTACAAGTATTTACTACTTACCTCATACTAAGTAAGAAATATTTTCTACTCTAATCTTAGATTTGAGTGAGGTTATATCTCTGAATATGTATACATATGTTAGAGAGATAATGAGAGTTAAAGAGATAAAGACAGAAGAAATTAATCCAGAGAAAATGAAGGTAAAGGCTAAATTATCTCTTTGTACAGGAAGGGTTGCTAACCACCAGAAGGCCATCTAGGGGGCCACAAGAAAGCTAAAACAAAGATACAAAGATGGTTCTCCAACACTTCACTCTCTAAAACTAGAGAAAACAACAAAAATTAAAAACAGAAAGAAAGAAAAAACAATTTTGGGTGATACTAGAAAACACCACAGCCTCAATCCAGAATCTATTTAAAATAGCCGCCAAGTCAAGAAAGGATTTTGAAAGGGAACATATTACTATGCAGATCCCAGGCATTCTAAGGAGCTCTCCAAAAGTAAGTGAAAACTGAAGAAGAAGCAGGCCGATGACCCTTGTTTGAAGCTAGGACTATGAAAAAACTTGGTAAGTGTCCCTGATCCCAATTCAACAGATAAAAGTGACAGAAGAGGCACAGCTAAACAAGGAATCAGTCAGACATGCCACCTTTGCAGGGAGCAAGTGTAGTAAAATTGAGGACAGAAAGACGATGGCAATCAAGAACGTAGCAATGTCCCGAGATCTGCTGAAGGAAAGCAAATGCCAAATCATGATATAAAAGACCTGGGACATTCAGGCTTCTCTCCAGATCCTAGGAATCCCTTCCTGATGCAGCCAATGATCTCTATTCATCCAAGAGGGTCTCTGGCCTTACTCTGAGCTACAAGCATAATGAATTTTTATTCCCGAAGCTTCTCTGTGTATCTCATAGATAATGGCACAGACTCCAGTGCAGCTCCCTGGTATACCAAATGGCCAGCAGAGGCAGCAGCAAGGAATATTTCACCCACCACCACCAATATCAATGGAGTTAGTTATTCCAGCACATGCCCTACCTACTTAAAAGGGGGTATTAGGTTATATGTGGGAAGGATCAAGATAAATGAGATAGATTATTGCTAGTCAACTTTCAGATTTAACAGTATGCTAAATTCTACTCACTGGATATGCATAACCAGCAGCTTTCAAGGTAGGGGCTGGAGGTACAGAGTGAATATCTCACAAATGCATCCAGGTTTATTATAATACAATTATTTATAAAATATTTTATTTTTAAAACATGGAAAATCTAAGGCAAATGCAAAATCAGACAGGATTTGAGGGCAGCAGTTAGTTATCTATATCAAAGTTTGAGGCCTAAAAGCAAAAGAATCAACTAACTTATTTTTAAGGGAGAAAATTAGGTCAGCCTTAAAATTATTCACAATGTTAATACCAAAATATACGGAAATTTTCAACGAAGTTGCCATGGGAATAGCATATAACACTAAGAATTCTATAAAGGCAAACAATTTCAAATGTAAGGAACTTGAGGAGTATAGTAACCACAGGTCTTCTGAAAATGCTACTTAATGATAAAATCCAACCAAACCAGTGATGGATGGAGGGGCCAATGAAATAGACCTGGATGGAAACACTGAACTTTTGGAATTTCATAATATCAACAATTTTTAAATTTGTGAAGATAAAAACTGTAATACACAATGAACTGTTGTAAGGTTGTGCATCAAAAAACATATATAACACCAAAACTCATAAAGCAAAGAAAAAGGAGGAAGAAGAGGAGGATGTGGAGGAGAAGGAGGAGGGGAAAACTTTTTATACAGTATATTTAATAAATGAATGTCCTAACTATAAATCTACCTGGCACTCCTGAAATGAATCCCATTTGGTCCTGGTACATTATCTTCTAAATATGCGATTGAATTCAGTGCACTATTTATTTAAGATATTTGCATTAATATGATATTATTTTGTCTGTGATTGTTTTCTTTTGTACTATTTGTTAGATATCAACATTTCAGTTGTTTAAAAAAAAAGGAATGTAAAGTTTCCCAATAAATTTTATCCTTTGGAATAATTTTGTTTTTGTTGTTGTTGCAGATGTTATGGCTTTTGATCCCTAAATAAAGATATTTGCATCTCCTAAAAATAAAGGCATTATCAAAATTTAACAATCATCTAATGTCTATTTCATACTGAAATTTATTCATTTGTCCCAAAATATCTTTTATAATTTTTTAAGCCGGGATTCAAACAGCTTATTATATCAACTTTGATTGTTGGTTTTTTTGGTCTTTTTTGAGGTATAATTGGAGTCTCATGAAAAATTAAAGTAGTTCTTATAGCATTGGAACTATCTGGTCTTTAAGGTTTTGTTAGACTCTCCCTATAAAACCGTTCAAGCCCAGTGTATTTTAGTAGGGTAATTTCTTTACAACTTTCTTTACTTCTATAAAAAATTGATCTATTTAAGCTTACTATCAAAATGGGAACATGATTGCTAAAATTATTTTCATAGAAAATTAGCCATTGAACTTATATTTTCAAATACATTTTCATAAAGGAGGTATACAAAGTAACCTCATATTTTTTATTTTCTACTATTTAATTCTTTATTTAAATTCAATTTAGTTAACATCTAGTGTATATTATTTTCAGGGGTAGAACTTAGTGATTCATCAGTTGCATATAACACCCTGTGCTCATTACATCAGGTGTTCTCCTTGGAGTCCATCACCCGGTTAACACACCCTCATCTCTTCTCCAGCAACCCTGTTTGTTCCCTATAGTTAAAAGTCTCTTATGCTTTGCTCCTTCTTTGATTTTATCTTATTTTATTTTTTCTTCCCTTCCCCTACGTTCATCTGTTTTGTTTCTTAAATTCCACATATGAGTGAAATCATATGGTATCTGTCTTCCTCTGGCTGTTATTTTGCTTAGCATAATACCCTTAGTTCCATCCATACCATTGCAAATGGCAGGATGTCATTCTTTTTGATGGCTGAGTAGTATTCCATTGTATATAAATACCACATCTTCTTTATCCATTCATCTGTTAATGGAAATCTGGGCTCTCTCTATGGTTTGGATATTGTGGACATTGCTGTAAAAACATTGGGGTGCATGGGCCCCTTCAAATCACTATTTTTGTACTTTTGGATAAATACCTAGTAGTTCAATTGCTGGTTCATGTAGTTCTATTTTAAAATTTTAAGGAACCTCCATACTGTTTTCTAGAGTGGCTGCACCAGTTTGCATTCCCATCAACAGTATAAAAGGATTCCCCTTTTCCTGCATCCTAGCCAACATCTGTTGTGTCCTGAGTTGTTAATTTAGCCATTCTGACAGGTGTGAAGTGGTATCTCATTGCAGTTTTAATTTGGATTTCCATGATGTTAAGTGATGTTGAGCATGTTTTCATGTGTCTATTGTCCATTCATGTCTTTTTGGATAAATGTTTGTTCGTGTCTTCTGCTCATTACTTGACTGGATTTGTGGTTTTTTGGGTGTTGATTTTGATAAGTACTTTATAGACTTTGGATAAAGCCCTTTAACTGATAAGACATTTGGAAATATCTTTTCGCACTCTGTAGGTTGTCTTCTAGGTGTTTTGACTGTTTCCTTTGCTGTACAAAAGCTTTTTATCTTGATTAAGTCCCAATAGTTCATTTTCGCTTTTGTTTCTCTTGCCCTTGGAGACATGTCTAGCAAGAAGTTGTTATGGAAGTCAAAGAGGTTGCTGTCTACGTTCTCCTCGAGAAGTTTGATGGATTCCTGTCTCACATTTTGGTCTTTAATCCGTTTGAGTTCATTTTGTGTATGGTGTAAAAAGTGATCCAGTTTCATTCTTTTGCATGTGGCTGTCCAACTTTCCCAGCACTGTTTGTTGAAGAGACTGTCATTTTTCCATTGAATATTCTTCCCTGCTTTGTTGAAAATTAGTTGACCATAGAGTTGAGGGTCCATTTCTGAGTTTTCTATTCTGTTGCATTGATCTCTGTCTTTTTGGGCCAATACCGTAATGTCTTGATGATTACAACTTTATAATACAACTTGAAGTCCAGAATTGTGATGCCACCACCTTTGGTTTTCTCTTTCAACATTCCTCTGGCTATCTGGGGTCTTTCCTGGTTCCACAGAAATTTTAGAATTGTTTGTTCCAGCTCTGAAAAATGTTGGTGTTATTTTAATAGGGATTGCATAGAATGTGTGTAGATTTCTTTGAGTAGCATTGACATTTTAACATATTTGTTCTTTCAATCCATGAGCATGGATTGCTTTTCCATTTCTTTGTGTCTTCCTCAATATCCTTCATAAATGTCCTACAGTTTTCAGAACACGGATATTTTACATCTTTGGTTAGGTTTATTGCTGGGTATCTTATGATTTGGGATACAATTTTAAATGGGATTCAATCCTTGATTTCTCATTCTGCTGCTTCATTATTAGTGTATAGAAATGCAACAGGCTTCAGTGCATTGATTTTACAACTTGTGACTTTGCTGAATCCCTATATCCCTGATATCCTTATATCTAGCAATTTTTTAGTGGAGTCTTTTGGGTTTTCTACAGTACTAAGACACCTGCAAAGTGTGAAATTTTACTTCTTCCTTGCTGATTTTGATGCCTTTTATTTCTTTTTACTATCTGATTGCTGAGACTATGACTTCCAGTATTATGTTAAACAGTAGTGGTGAGAATGGACATACCTGTCATATTCCTGATCTTAAGGGAAAAGCTCCGTTTTTCCCCATTGAAGACAATATCCACTGTGGGTCTTTCATATACGATTTTTTCTAATGGTGAGGTGTGTTCCCTCTATCCTTACATTGTGGAGGGCTTTTATCAAGAAAGGAAGCTGTTTTTTGTCAAATGCTCTTTTTTCTGCATCTATTGAGAGGACCATATGGTTTTTAGCCTTTATTTTACTAATGTGGTGTATCACATTGATTGATTTGGGGAATGTTGAACAACCCCTGCAGTCCGGGAATAAATCCCACTTGGTTGTACTGAATAATCCTTTTATATACAGTTGGATTGTATTAGCTAGTATCTTCTTAAGAATTTTTGCATCCTTGTTCATTGGGGATATTGATCTGTATTTATTTTTAGTGAGGTCTTTGTCTGGGTTTGGGATCAAGGTAATGCTGTCCTCATAGAATGAGTTTGGAAGTTTTCCTTCCATTTCTATTTTTTTAGAACAGTTTCAGAAGAATAGGTATTAATTCTTCTTTAAGTGTTTGGTGGAACTCCCCTGGAAGCCATCCAGCCCTGGAGTTTCATTTGTTGGGAGATTTTTGATTAATGATTCAATTTCCTTGATGCTTATGGATCTGTTCAAATTTTCTATTTCTTCCTGTTTCAGTTTTGGTAGTTTATGTTTCTAGGAACGCATCAATTTCTTTCAGATTGCCTAATTTATTGGAACATGATTGCTCATGATATTCTCTTATAATTGTATTTTTTCAGTGTTCATTGTGATTTCTCTTCTTTCATTCGTGATTTTATTTGTTTGGATCCTTTCTCTTTTTGATAAGTCTGGCCAGGGGTTTATCAATCTTGGTAATTCTTTCAAAGAACCATTATTTATTGATCTGTTCTTTTACTATTATTATTACTATATCATTGATTTCTGCTCTAGTTTTATTATTTCTTTTCTCCTGCTGCATTTGGCTTTGTTTGCTGTTCTTTCTCCAGCTCCATTAAGTGTAAGGGTAAGTTGCATATTTGAGACTTTTTTGCTTCTTGAAGAAGGCCTGTATTGTTATATACTTCCCTCTTAGGACTGACTTGGCTGCATCCCAAAGGTTTTGAACTGTCATGTTTTCATTTCCATTTGCTTCCATGATTTTTTTTATTCTTTAATATCCAGGTTGACCCATTCATTTTTTTAGTAGGATGCTCTTTAATCTTCATGTATTTGTGTTCCTTCAAAATTTTTTCTTTTGTTTGACTTCAAGTTTCATAGCATTGTGTTCTAAAAATATATATGGTGTGTTCTCAATATTTTTGTACTAGTTGAGTCCTGATTTGTGACCCAGTATGTGATTTATTCTGGGGAATGTTCCATGTGCATTTGAGAAGAATGTCTATTCTGCTGCTTTAGGATGAAATGTTCTGAATATATCTATTAAGTCCATCTGGTCCATTGTGTCATTCAAAGCCCTTGTTTCACTGTTCATCTTATGCCTAGATGATCTGTCCATTGCTGTGAGTGGGGTATTAAAGTCCCCTGCTATTATTGTATTATTATCAATGAGTTTCTTTAATTTTGTTATTAATTGATTTATATATTTGGCTTGCTCCCTATTTAGGGGCATAAAAATCTATAATTTTTTATCTTCTTGTTGGATAGACCCCTTTATATGATAGAGTGTCCTTTTTAAACTTTTTTTTAAAGATTTATTTATTTATTTGACAGAGAGAGAGAGAGAGATTACAAGAAGGCAGAGAGGCAGGTGAGAGAGAAGGGGAGGCAGGCTCCCTGCTGAGCAAGGAGCCCAATGTGGGGCTCAATCCCAGGACCCTGAGATCATGACCTGAGCCGAAGGCAGAGGCTTTAACCCACTGAGCCACCCAGGTGTCTCGCCCTTCCTAATCTCTTGTAACCATCTTTGGTTTAAAATATAGTTCATCTGAAATGACTATGGCTACTTCAGCTTTCCTTTAATGTCCATTAACATGATAAATTTTCCTCCACCCCCTCACTTTCAATCTGCAGGTGTCTTTGGGTCAAAAATGAGTCTCTTGTAATCAGCATATTGATGGGTCTTGTGTGTGTGTGTGTGTGTGTGTGTGTGTGTGTGTGTGTGTGTGTATGTGTGTATGTGTGTGTGTTTATCCATTCTGATACCCTATGCTTTTGATTGGAGCATTTAATCCATTTATATTCAGAGTATTTGTTGAAAGATAGAATTTAGTGACACTGTATTCCCTGTAAAATCTCTGTTGCTGTGGATTGTCTTTCTGTTCCCTGTTACTTTTGGGCTCTCTTTCCATTCAAAGGGTCCCCTTTAGTATTTCTTGCAGGGCTGGTTTAGTATTCAATAATTCTTTTAATTTTTGCTTGTCTTGGAAATTATCTTTCCTTCTATTCTGAATAACAGTCTTGTTGACTGAAGTATTCTTGGCTCTATCTTTTTCCCATTTAGCATTGAATATATCAGGCAGCCCTTTCTGGCCTGCCAGACCTCTGTGGACAGGTCTGTTGCCAGCCTAATGTATCTATCCTTGTAAGTTAAGGATCTCTTACCCCAAACTGCTTTCAGAATTTTCTCTTTATCTTTGTAATTTGCAAGTTTCACTATAATATGTCAAGATGTTGACCTATTTTTGTTGATTTTGAGGAGAGTTCTCTGTGCTTCTTGGACTTGAATGCTTCCAGATTAGGGAAGTCCTCAGCTATAATTTGTTCAAATAAACCTTCTGCCCCTCTTTTCCCTGCTCTTCTTCTTCTAATAGTCCTATAATATGGATATTATTTCACTTTATTGAATCATTGAGTTCCCCAAGTCTACCTTCATGATCTAATAGTTTTCTTTCCTCTTCTTTTCAGCTTCATTATTTTCCACAATTTTCTCATCTATATCATTGATATGCTCTTCTGTTTCATTCATCCTCATTTTAATGGCCTCCACTTATAGCATTTTTAATTTCGGCCTGACTAGATTTTAGTTCTTTTATCTCTAGAATAAAGGATTCTTTAGTGTCCTCTATGCTTTTGTCAAGCCCAGCTAGTATCTTTATAATCATTTTAAATTCTAGTTCAGACTTATTTATACCCATATTGATTAAATCCCTGACTGTGAGTGCTACCTCCTGTTCTTTCTTTTGGGGTGAATTTCTTCATCTTGTCATTTTTCCCAGAAAGGAAAAGAAGAAAAAAAAGGGGGGGAATAAAAAGCAATAATAACAATTATAGCAACAAAACAAACAACAAAAAACTAGATCCTGGGTGTGTTTTGGTCTACTTGTGAAAAGAAACTAAATCCCAAAATAAGAAAGGAAATCACATATGTAATATAATGAAAGGAAGCAATAAATGTAGAAAGTATATATAAAAATAAAATTTTTAAAAAGAATAAAAAAATGAAAAATAAGAAAATAACTGAAAAACTAATAAAAAACTAAAGAATAAAAATACAAAGAATGCTATACACTATTTTCACCAAGAGCTGAAGATTTGAAGTCTTCTATGATCAGTAAACTTGGTGTGAGTGAATTGTTTGTGCTGATCTCCTGGGGGAGAGGCCTGTTGCACTGATTGCCCTGGTGAAGAAGTGCTTCTAGAGCAGAGGAAGGCAAGGCTCAGTGTAAGCAGCTCCAGACTCCACTAGGCAGTACTCTTTTGCTCCCCAAAGGCTGTCAGCACTGATGGGTGGGATAAATATGGCAGCCCCGGCTCTCTAGTCCCAGAGCTGAAAATTTGCACACTCCACTCTTCAGTGAACCCTCGCAGAAGATCAATCACTTTTGTCTCCCCAGTTTCCATTAGAACTCTGTGTTCACCCTGTCTGGGTCTAAGCATTTTTATTCCAGGCATGTGGCTGAGTTTCAAAACTCCAAATTTTGGGGACTCCCATGGTGCAGACATGCACTGTCCCTGGAGGAGGGAGATGATATCTCATGATGTTTCTGCTTTTTGCTGGACCTCTCGTAAGAAAGTGATCACATGACCATGCAGTGGTTGGCAGTTTATGGCAACACAAAGCAATAAACCAGCACCTAGACTTACTGTTCTCAGCTGGCTTCCATGCTTCTATGGCTGGAAACCCTGTTTCACTTAGGTGCCAAATGTTTTTGCAATCCCAGGGATCCTCAGACCACACAGTCACATCTGGGATTCCACTACACTTCACCACCTGAGCACCTTCAAGCCAGGCATGTCCCCCACTGTAACGGACTTCTGAAAGTTTTGATTTTGCACTCTGCTGCTTATAATACTTTGCAGTAGCCTCCTACTACTTGCAGTAGTCTCCCTCTCCACCACCTTATCCTCAGTTATATCACACTGGATTCAGGTCTCTGCACCTCCAACCTTCCAGACAGTGGTCGTTTGCAGCATTTGTTTTCTCAGATCTCCAACTGATTTCTTGGATGTTCAGAATGATTTGATAACTATCTAGTTGTATTTGAGGGATGAGACTTAGGATCCCTCCCACTCCTCTACCATCTTAACTCCTCCCCTTCATTTTCTACTCTTACAAGTTATTCCACTTGTCATTTCTTGTTTTGTGTATTTGTGCTTTCTCATATTTTTGTAATTTCTTATTTTGTGCATTTGTGTTTTCTCACTTTTCTTCTAGATTAAATTAGCTAGCAGTTTATTTGTTAATTTTGTTCAACACTGCCTAATGTAATCAAGGAAGAAAGCTTGCTCTATATATTTTGTACTTTCTGCTTTTTATTCAAGAAATACTAATTAATAATATGTAGTGGCCACCAATATCCATTCTGCTTCCCTATGTTCCTATTAGAATGCCTGATTTTTAGCTGAGCATATGACTACCTTAAGCAAAAACCACATTTTCCAGCCTAAATTTCAATTAGGTATTGTCAATGGCTAAGTCCTGGTCAATGCAGTGTAAATGGAGATGGTGTTTGCAGTGTCCAGGAAATGTCCTCAAAGGAAAATATGTTCTTTTTCTCTTTCCCCATATTTGCTGTCTAGAAATAAAATGCTTGGACATGCAGCGGCCCTCTAGGAGATGAAATGATCTTGAGTATGGAAGTTAGATATGGTAATACGACCAGCCAGATGGATCCAGAAAAAAAAAATTGTCACATACACTCAGGACTGTCAACTGTAGAATTTTATCCAAAAGAGGAATCCACTTCCATCGTGTTCAAATAACTGTTACTTTCAAATTTCCTATTAAATAGAACAAAAAAATTCCTAACTGATTCAAGCAGTATATAAATATACACATCCCATTGTCTAATTATCATAGTACTATTCAGAGGAATGCTCCCATAGTTATCTGTAGCAATTCAAATCAAATATATATTTATGAAAATGTTCTTAGAAAAATATCTGGAACTTTTATTTGCCAGGAAAAAAATATTTCTAGAACATTTATCTATTCAAAAATTATTTCTTAATTAAAATTCAGTAGTGGTGGCAATTTTTCAATTTAGATATCTTAGATCACCAAATACACAGTTCCAATCAGCTGGGGGAGGTTGTGTTGTTCTTATTCTGTGTTTTTGTTTTTATTTTTTCTAAAGGGATCCACTCAATTAACTTTTCTAACCAGATTCCTTGGCTACCCAAGATAACTTTTATTGAAATCATGATTGATTGGTGATCCTTTGAGAAGCACTCCTAAGATGATGCTATAGTTCACAATATCTCTTTACTCAGGAGGCCCAAAACATGAGAAAAATAATTTATACATTGATATATTATATTGTTTGTTTTGAAATACTAAACTTATATGGGATTTTAATGTTGGTAGAAATGGAACCAATTCTTTTCTTAAAGTTAAATGGCTTGAATATAATGGTATCATTATCCAAAATCTATCTAACTCATACTTCTGAAATGCCAGTGGCTGAAAGTTAAATCTGATTTTGCTTTCATAATAAAAGAGGTGACCAGGAAGGGTACCAAATGCACAATTTAAAAACAAGTTGCAGAATTTAAAGTTAAGAAAAATTTTAAAGATCATTGAATCCAACTTTTCCATTTTATAGAAACCAAAGTCCAGAAAATCTGTATACACAGATTACACTACTAAGCCAGTTTCATTTGACTCCAAATCCAGACTTCTTCCTATTTTCTGCAATAAAGCTGTGCTCTATATTGCAGGCTCTATTCACTGTCTGGATACTAATCTCCTAGGAATGAGAGTCCACACTTAAATATAGACCCCAATTCTGCACCTAGACAGGCTTATTAAGCTTTCTCTCTATGAACCACCTGGTGTATGGCCAAACCCAGCTAAGGCTACTGAACGTAGAGCTTTCCACTCCTCACTGTTCATTTGCAGCAATATGTATATTTGATATGCCCTTACACATCTAAAACATTCACATCTGCATTTTTTTATATGAATCTAATTACAACATCTCCCATTCATTGGTAGACACAATTGTCTAATAATTAACCTTGGCATTTGCTACATAATCTCTCTTACAATGAAATGCACAGGGATTATTGTTTAATTGGATTCTGTAATTAAAACAAATGAAAAATAAGCCAAGAATCCTAGAGTCAGCAAATCTGTGATTGTGACTTTTCTTCTCTAAAAAAATATATCATTGTTTTTCAAAATATTGTTTCAGAAGAGCTTTTGAAAATAAGATCTACATTTCTGAATTACAGATAGGTTGTTCAGCAAAAGACAGCCAAGTGGCACATAAACTCATAAACCAAAATAAAAATCCAGGGTGACTCTCTGTGATAAGACGCTATAATTTTAGATTTGAGCATGGTGATGAGATCCATTGTTTCTAACAAAGGAAACCAGGAACTACCAAGTTGTCATGGGTACGCTGTTTCTTACTTGATGCCTTCACATTTTTACTCTTCATATTCTGATTATTATATGACAATCTATTATTGTTCCAATATCTTTTCTAAGACCTCAGTGTATTTCTTTTGCCTTTCACTTAAATTTTCTTCTCAAAGATGCTGGTTTCTTTCTTTTCACTGCATATACTTCAGAAATCTCGGTTTTTTCCTAACAGTTACTGTTTCATGTTCAACCTTTAAATGCAGCCACATATATGTATAGAAGTCAAAGCCCTCCAGTTTTTCATATTTTTTAGTTATCAGCTTCTTTTATAACTGCTTAAGCTCTGCCACCAATTTGCATAAGAGTCTTAAAAACCACCAGCTAATTCCATGAGAATTTATTTCTCTAAGGGAGTAAAGTAGCAGTCAACGTTTTAATGAAATGAAATGAAGGTTTTTTTCATCACCATTAAGCAACAAGAAGTTGGATTGGCTACTGAAGTTTCTGATTTTACTGTTATCAACTGTAACTGCATGGACTGGTGCTCACTATTCCAGTATTAAAAATAAGATAAAGTGAAATAAATAAGTCAGTTTATAAAAGCTTCAGGAAGTGAGATAACATGAAAAACTATATTTCTGTAGTGGATAGAAGATATTTATCTTTACGCTTGAAAATCTTTTAACTCATAAAACTTGAATATAGTAAGTGCTTATCATATTGAGTGATGAGACAGAAGAATGATAGTAAGGTTTGGTAAAACAGATCTGTAACTCTTGAGCAGAGCCTTTGTTAAACATACTTTTAAAAACAACCATCAACGGGGTAAAATCATACATTTTCTCACTCTGTGCTTCATTTTAGTCTAGATCTGTAATAAGAAAGTCAAGTGGAATGTTGAAATAGCCAGTTACATCAAGACAATTCTATCAGGGCAATAAATGATTTGGGAGACAATTTTCTATGAATTTAGATGTTCGACACAAACTACGTAATTTCTTAGCCTTCCATTCTGAAGATGTAGGCAGTGAAATAATCTTCTTGACTTTCTGCTGAACATCTTTCCAAAGCCCAAATCTGAGGACGCTAAGCGCCATTCTTCAATATCTTCCTACTATAGCCTCTGGGAATAAATGTTATTTCTATTTAGGAAGAATTAAAGTAAACTTTCAGTAGTCATTCATCAGAATATAAATTTTGACAACAGGGGTTTCTTTTCTATCATATTTAGCCCTATGTACTCTGCACTTAATTTTTTGTCACATAGTGGAAGTTTAGTAAATATGTGTTGAAAGAATAAACACGAATGAATGAGTAAATGAATGAATTAATGGATTTTCTGGTGTTCTTAGTTGAGTTTTAGGCAACAAGATCTTCTTGTAACTGAATTCAAAACAGTGAATCTTGATGTATTGCCTGGTATTTCTAAGATTTCCCCTCACTCTACAATGGCCCTAGGTATATAAGCACTGCTCCTGAATGTTGGTCCCATGTTTGAGTTTTCTCCCCTCTACTACATCCTCATTGCTTGTGCCAAACAATCTTAATTTTCCTCCTACTGCTTCTTTCAGACTCCATGATACTATATTCCACATAACAATTTTCTGTTCATCCCTAACCCAAACATTCTATCTGTTTCTTCAGTCACTATTGTGTAATATTTTTCTCATGAACTTTTTTCTGTAGTGGAATTTAAAAAAAAAAAAGAAATTTAAAAAAAAAGTTGTCAAGCTTATATGTAATTATGGACAATTTTGTGCCGCTGGAATATTTGAAAAGCTGAAACATTTCTTTAAGGTAATACATACACTTCATTGAATATTACAAATGATTAGTAGTTTGGTGTTTATTTTTCTGCTTATTTCTTCTCCATAAAGAACTTGAAAATGCAGAAAGAAGAATGATGGTGACCAATTTGTAATTAAGAAAGCTTGATCAAGAATCAAGGAGGGGCGCCTGGGTGGCTCAGTTGTTAAGCGTCTGCCTTCGGCTCAGGTCATGATCCCAGGGTCCTGGGATTGAGCCCCCATCGGGCTCTCTGCTCGGCAGGAAGCCTGCTTCTCCTGCTACCATTCCCTCTGCTTGTGTTCCCTCTCTCGCTGTGTTTCTCTCTGTCAAATAAATAAAATCTTAAAAAAAAAAAAATCAAGGAAGTGGATGGTGTTAAGGACAAGTTTACTCAGCTGATCTGTTCCAACCCTGTTTATCTCCAGACATACTTTGAGTCGTGGTGCTGACATTTGGCCAAATGTGAATGAAGTGTACCAACTATTGATGGATATAGTCCTGAGCTAGGGTCCAAGGCAGACCAGGAACAGCCTGTGCCAGCTTATCATCGTTGTTTATATAAAAACAACAACAACAACAAACAAAACATACAGACTGATGAAGAGCACCTGGCTTCTGTGTGCTTTCCTGGTTTCTGTTATTGAATCTATTGGTTTGAGCTACATGGCTTGGGGGGTATAAAAGACATCTCACATGGGGCTCTGATTTTTCTGAGATTAAGGCAATTTGCACATATATTGGTGGCTCATAAGCCAAAGACAAAGCACATCTCTTGTGACTGAGAATGGAACCTGGGACTTGTGCCGGAAAGTATTATACCTCTCTGATATTTGTACCTTTTTCCTCCTACTGTACCATATCCATTACCTTTATTTAAACCTAAGTGAATAATGCCTTGGAAAATCTCATGGGTCCTCTTAATTATCCAACCCTGTGAAAACTGATGCGGCTGACATAAATCAAAGTTTCCTTTTGTGTTACTTCTTTCAATATATTTATTGGTGATCTCAAAAGCAGATCATATTGACCAAGTATTTAGGTCAAACGTGATGCATCTGGATGGAATAAGTGGTCTAGATATGCCAAACTATTCTGAATTCTGTTTCTTTGTGAGGGTGATTCATAACCATAGCTTTGGTCTCAAAAAAAAAGTCAGAAATTTCCTTGTTAAAAAAGTTAACAAAAATCTTAGCAGCCCCTCACCCATCAAGCTATAGCTGTATTTATTTTTTAAAGAGATTAAAAAGGCAGAGTCAGAATGGAAAGATACCAGATACCTTGAATTATTAGGTTTTGTCTCTTAGTAATTATGTAGTCTTCAAACCCCCTGAACAAATATTTTATCCATAAAATAGGGGTAATAATTCCAAATTCATAAACTTCTTTGAGGATTAAAAATAAAAGAATGTATTAAAAGTTCCTAACCCTAGTTAAAAGCTTCATAAATAGTACTAGCTGTTACTATCTTGTTCTGAAATTATCTAACCATATTCTTCCCTTTTGTTGTACTTCTATCACCTATGGTCAAGATAACTAGTGAGTCAAAATTCACCTGCAATTGATTCTAGATGTTAATGAGAAAACTACCAGCAAATACTGTCCCTTTGAAATATTTTTTCCATCCACACTTGTGGATTTGTATTAAGATAAACAGGTCAAACTGCTCTAATAAGAAAACACAAAATATATTGGCTCAGGTAAATTAGAAATCTATTTCTCTTTTACATAGCAGTTCATGACAGGATGGCTCTACCAACTTCAACAAGTCATTTCCATCACTAGCTCTAGGCAGGATGCTCTCAGACTGCCATGTGTAATTCAGTAGGAAGGGGAAAGAAGGAGAGTGCATAGAGGACTCCTTTCTAAGTTTATGACCTGGATGTTGCATATATCACTTTCACTTACACCCCATTGGCAAGACTATACTCATGTGGCTATACCTTGTTGCAAGACAGGTGGAAAATGCAGTTTCTAACTGGGTAGACCACATGCCAAGCTAAAAGTCATGCTAGGTTATATTAATGAAAATAAGGGAAGATAGGCAATTGATAATAACCTTTCTTTCCTACAATTTTCATATACATTGGTTACTAAAGACAGCTACTTTCCAGGCCTAAATGGCCCCCAGGATGCAGTAGTAGATATAGATATATTAGATATATAGATATAGATATATTATTTATATATATAAATATATATATATAATATTTATATTATATGATATATGATATATTATATATATTATATGTATATAATATTACATATATAATATATATATATATATATATATACACACACACATATATGGAAGAAGTCTCCAAAATGAGTGTATGAGTGTGCAGACATTCCAGGAGATATGCACAATGATACATAATAGCGTTGGAAGAAATATTAGAGTCATCCTTTTATTGATTAAGAAGAAAAGTGAAAGAAACTAAGCTTTAATGATGGTTAACATGTAGCTTGACACTAATTCCAAATCATGTGACTTCCTGAGATATGAGTAGAGGGGATTGTCCATAGTACTTTCACTCATACTTTTAGTGTACTCAGACATATCACTATGTATTACAATTCATAAGTGACTACTTAAGTGAATTTACAGATTATATGAAGCTAACTTTGACGCTAACTTTCACAAAATGAAGTGGCTTGAAAAGTCTCCTGCAAAGAAACCATAGACTAAAGATAATACCAATATAAAAATCACAAATAAATATCAAGAAAGAAGGGTTTTTTAAGGACTACCTGAGTGGCTCAGTCGGTTAAGTGCCTCCCGTCAGCTCAGGTCATGATCCCAGAGTCCTGGGATGGAGCCCCAAGTCGGGCTCCCTGCTCAACCGAGAGCCTGCTTCTCCCTCTCCCTCTGCCTGCTGCTCTGCCTACTTGTGCCCTCTCTCTATCTCTCTATCAAATAAATAAATAAAACCTTTAAAAAAATTTTTTAAATATATGCTTCCTCCCTTGAGATCTATATATCTTTCTGAGGAATCATTTCTATAAAGTTAAAACAATCCATTAAAACCAAATATCAAAATAAACTGAAATTCGAACCAATCTTTTTAATCACCACATCACAAAGTTTTGATGATGGTTTTCAAAATTAATAAAATATATTTGACAATGCATACTCACTAAAATAGTATACTAGTATAAATACTAAAGAGTACTTTGGTGTCAGTAATGCAGTTATTTTAAAAACAATTTACTTTTTCTTTTTTTTTTAAGATTTTATTTATTTACTTGACAGAAGGAAAGATCACAAGCAGGCAGAGAGGCAGACGGGGGGGCGGGGAAGCAGGCTCTCCGCTGAGCAGAAAGCCCAATGCGGGGCTCTATCCCAGGACCCTGAGATCATGACCTGAGCCGAAGTCAGAGGCTTCAACCTACCGAGCCACCCAGGCGCCCTTAAACAATTTACTTTTTCTTTATTTTTTTTATTCTGTACATTTGTGTAGGGTTTAAATGTACATAAAACATTGGAAGAGACGTGAATGTATATAATTTTTCATTAATAGGTAAATATTTATAGTCAAGATTTTACTGAAAAAGGTGTACGTTAAAAGAATATGGAAACCACTGTTCTAATTCAAAGTTTTTCAATGTTCGGTCTTCAAAATGCCTCCATGGTTTACTAAGTGATTGAGAGGTGATTTGATAATATCAGAGGAAAAACAATTTTCATTTGTATAAGTTTCACAAAGATTAGATGCAATATTATCTGTGAATCCCAAGGAAATTCTCTTAGTTCTAATAAATCATTATATCATTAGGTATGCAGATATGCTATAAAGATCATGCTGATGAGTCACCATAACTCATATTCAATTAACAGGCTGCAATTCATCTCAACTAACATGTTTTCACATCACTTGTGTGCTTATTACTTAACATTTGTAATTACTGGATTTTTAATTTTTCCATTGCACTTTATTATTACTATTGTCTAATGTCCAATTGCTAAGCCCCAAGAGTAGAGACTATGATTCAGACTTGGTTTATTGAAGCAAAGTAGTAAGTAGTAAAGAAAATATTAATCTAAATATCATAACTTAGAATAACATCAATATATGTAATGAACACGACTCTAGAGCAAATATGAAATAGGCTGAGACAATTGCATCTTCAGTTATGGTTGTTTTGATATTGAATTTTATTGGACCTGTGATCTATTTCCTTCTGGTGCCCACAGCAGTTTGAATTATAAAACATTATGAAGGCTTCTGTTTCATTTCTAAACAGAGCACAGTGGTCTCTTTTGTAAACCAACTGTGTTTTTCCAGAACAATTACAATGTATTTCTAAAGAGAAAATTTGGTGATATATATTACAAAAGAGAAGGAAGAAACAAAACTACAGAAGGATTATTCATTTATTGCATACTTTCTAGTAAGAATACAGAAATCATATTGTTGACAAGTCTCTAAAGTTACTGAAAAATACTGTGCTTAAAAGAAAATAGAACACATCTGTCTTAATTCTTGTTGCTATGACAGTATATCATAGACTATATGACTTAAACAACAAACATTTATTTCTCACAGTTCTGGAGGCTAGAAGTCCAAGATCAGGGTGCTAGCATGGTAAGATTCTCAGTGAGGGCCCTCTTCCTGGTTTATAGAGGGCAACTGTCTTCTCATTGTATTTTCATATGACAAAGAAAGAAAATGAAAGATCCAATCTCTTACTGTTCTTAAAAAGACGCTAATCCTATTATGGGGGCTCTATCCTGATGACCTCATCTAAACCTAACCACCTCCTAAAGTCGCTACATCCAAATACCATCACATTGAAGGTTAAGGTTTCAACACATGAATTTGAGGGGGCACAAGCAGTCCATAGAGATATCATTAGCAAAATTCCTTAATCTAATCAACTTGTTGTATGTCATGTAATATTAATAGCACAAAACATAGAATTACAAATACAATTGTATTCCTACCAGACATTTCACCTTGCATTTGGATGAAACCATTAATGTAGTATGAATCAGTTCTTATAATATGCCCAGTAGATATATGAAAGAAAAGTGATGATTTTCTATAACATTTAGCACTGAAATTCCGTACTACATGAGAAAATGTCTTTTTAAAAATTATAGCTACAATATTTTTGAATCATGATGTAGTCTAGAAATGGTGTATTGGGATAAGTACGTAAGTAGCACTCACTAGCTGTGTGTGTGGCAAGAAAGGATATTAAGTTTTTGCACCAAAATACCAAACACCTTGCTTTATTAATAGAAAAAAATAATAATTTCTGTTTGATTCAGTGTTGCAGGAAGTAGGCATGATTTTGAATACAATCAGGTCAACATTCTTTAGCTACAAATTACAAACCAATTTCTGGCTGGTCTAAATAAAAATAAACTTATTGGAATGGTAACAAGAATTCACAGAATTGATGTCATGCCAGTGAAATAGGCTTGGGAATTGCAGAGATGAAATTGCCCAACATGAAGGATCTGGAAGCAATCATGGTATATCAGGACCAGGATGATAGAAGCCCACCACTGAACTGGCACAGAAGGCCAATTGCTTAATTCTTTTTTCCCCTCTATATAGGATTCAGATACCCATTGAATAGGTATTTGAATAGCAGAGGAAAAGGCTCCTGATAAGACTCCCACCTGTTTATAATTGACAGACAAAGCATAACCAATGTCCAATATGCGGAGACTCTGAGAACTTTATTTTCAGCATGCTGTATAAAGAAATGGTGAGCAAGGACAAGAGACCCTTCTCTACATGAAATGTACTCCATGAGAAGTAAGGTGTTAATTTTCAATGAACAAACCCAGTTACATAAAAGAGACCAATTCTATGATTTCAAACAACTTCTTCAGTTGACGTACGTAAGGATTTATCTAGAATTTTTCAAACAGTTGAATCTTTTACATCAGGAACAAAATGTTACTGTTGTTAAAGACAAGATACCAGGTTTCTTAAGAAAACCAAACTGAGATGCAAATGGCTCATCTCTAAGAGTTTAACTTATAACAGTTAATGATATTCTTTATACCTATAGGCAGAAATGGATGACATATTTTATGTGTTATAAAATATATTTTATTACCTTGTATAAATTCTGAAACAGAACAGAGTTAAATGAATCCCCAGAATGAATTTAGAGGGTCACTGACCTCTATCTCCCAAAATGAAATGTTACCTAGATCTGGCAGCTTCTGTATATGATCTACTTATAATTTTACATCTGACACTGTTGCTTAATGTTGTCTTCAGTATGAAAAATCTGTAAAATCACTAGATGTGTATTTGTTCTGAATATCCAGAACTATTGGCTAATTTGCCAAATCCCAGCAAACTGGGATTTTCTAGAGAAATAAAGAGGAAGGAAAGAATGTAGAGCCTGGCCAGTAGCTCAAACTGTCCATCACCAGATGGAACCAGATACTGTTATCTGTTATTCTGGGGAAAATTAAAACAATATGATCTCATTGAGATTAAACAATTATAAATATAGAAATTCTATATCTTATGTGAATTTATATCTTATGTGAATTTATCTAATTTTCAATTTTTTAATTTAACACTTATAAGGTTCTAAATCACCAAGGATTGGTGGGCCTCACCTTCTCATTTTGAATGTTCCCTAAGTCCACACAGATCACAGATGCCACACCTTGAGAAGTATCACACCAAAATCTGCCTCAACTGTACCTGCAACTCAATTAATATGCTCAAGAGCATATTAATCTCTGCCCAACAATTGAGTTAGGACATGCAATGGACAGCATTTAATGTGGATCATGAGTATGAACACATTTAATAAGAACTTAGGCATTCTAAACTCTTTTTGGAAATAATTAAGAATTTAGTCATTCCAAGCTCTCTTTTTGGAAATCTACACTGGAAAATAAAATAAGTGACTTGCCAGAATATAGGTAGTCTTTTAAAATATGAAATACCATGATTATTTGTCTTGAGACAGTATGACATAATAGAAAGTGTACTTGGAGATAGAGTTGTTCTACCCTTGATTTCCTACCAAATGAATGTTCCCTGTTTAATGAGTTACTGCCCTTAATATCTCTAAACCTCACTTAATTCCTCTGCAGAATAGAAATAATATTACCCTCATGATACTGCATGAAACATAAGTAAGGTAGCACTATGAACCTGGTAAAGTAGTCGAAAATATTGCTGACTTTTCCACATATTTTCTCAGTTCTTCATTCTCCTTAGCCTGGAGAAACAGAACTAAAAATATGTTTTAACCTTCTAAAAAGACTAACCTTTTATCTTACCCTCCAGAGTTAAAATTAAGGGAGATAAGCTTAATCAGAAATGATAATGTCAAGTAGATGTAATGTATCATCTTTTTCATACTTCAAATATCAAAAATAATCTCTTTTTGGCACCAATCCTAACATCATCCAAAAATGGTAATGGTAGAACTACCATTGCACTTTTTATCATAGTGCAGGCTGTATTTTTAATATTGCCTTCATTTCAAATTCTTATTACATTATCATAAATTAACAACAACAGCATATAGATCTGCATGAAATGGAAGTAAATACATTTCCCCACTACTTGATTAAAGGCAAAATATGAGGCCTTGAGACCTTTATAAATAGATAATAAAATCCTTTTCAGAGCTTGAAAGTATTACCCATGTTAAATGAAGTATAGTTGTCTAATACCAATAACCCTTCTAAACCTTTTGTCCCTTCATCACCACAGATCTTAATTGAAAAAGCTAATGTAGGGGCGCCTGGGTGGCTCAGTCGTTAAGCGTCTGCCTTCGGCCCAGGTCATGATCCCAGGGTCCTGGGATCGAGCCCCGCATCGGGCTCCTTGCTTGGCAGGAAGCCTACTTCTCCTGCTACCATTCCCTCTGCTTGTGTTCCCTCTCTCGCTGTGTTTCTCTCTGTCAAATAAATAAAATCTTTAAAAAAAAAAAAAAAAGAAAAGAAAAAGCTAATGTAAATATAAGATAAGCCTACAAAAATAAATTATGACTGGACAAGAGCACATATTAAGAAAAATGGATTATGAATGTCACGATGAGTTTCAATAAAAAAAGAATAGCATTTACTGCATAATTTCTCTCCGATCAACAAATGTACCTCTGGATATTGAATATTCACATCAACATCCTAAACCAAATGAATTCATGAACCTACTTACAAATTCAGTCCAAAATTAAATTCGCCAAGAAGACAATATGGGTCCTCAGCTATCATCTGACAACTTCCATGTGTCCTTACTTAGGTATTGCCTGCTGGATGTTTACCTTCAATATGTTATTTAAGGCAGTTACAGCAAATTATACAGTATATTACCATTTCTTCCTTTTAATGATAAACTCTAGCACATTTCTGCTTGGTATGTGACCACCCAGATAGTAGCTACATTTCCAGCCTTCTTGAAGCAAGGCATGGCTACGGACAGTACGGACTGATGGGATAGGAGCAGAAATGATGAATGCAACATCCAGGTTATCTCCTAAGAGTCAATACAACTTTCCCTGAACCTCTACTTTTCCTTTTCTCATTTCCTAGAAAATGAAGATGACTGGGACAATGTTGAAAGTCATAGGTTGAAAAAGTTAGAGCTTTCTGATTAGCAATAGGCCACTCGCCACTGGATTCTTACACTGGAAAGTAATAAATTTCTCTTTTAATTGGTTAGTGTATTTGGGGTTCCCTTAATTGTAGCAGGGGGGACTATGTCTTAATAACCCATCCCATCATCAGCTGCATTAGTATTTTTCCCTAAATTTCACCCAATCCTTAAATAATCCCTCTTCAAATGCTCTTCAAATTACTCTATTGTAAACTTGATCTTAAGGTTTACAGAACTACATCAGCAGTTAAATGCTTAATACTTCCTGGCCCTAATGAAACACAAGGTCCTAATGAAAGGGGAAGACACAGGACCCTGAGATAGGCAATAGCAGATATAGAAGAAGCTGATGATTCTGAACTCACAACTCTGAATATCCCTTGCTGACTTCAAGGAACTCTTTTTCCCTCAATGTATACTATCCCCACACTCCAAGGGAACTAGTTTAATGCTTAGTAAACATAATTCGGTGATTAACCAGGGATAGTTGCCTCACAAACTAATGCGTATTGTCAGGATCTGACCCCAACCACTGCTCATTAACTCTGGACCCTAACAAGAGTGAGAGCCCTACACCCCCAAAATACTTCCCTTACCAAAGCACTGATGAGAATGACATCAGAAGAATGGAAAGCTCTGTGGTGGCTGCCCTTTGCAAGCTAGAGATAACAATGGAGAATGCCGCGTTAAAATTTAGTTTCCCTATCTTAGTGGAAACAGCGCAGTCCCAGAGAGGTAGAAATCAGGTGTTGGCATGTCAGCAATAAGGTGCATGCATCTGAACAATAAGCCTCTGGGGAAAAGGAAGTCAAACTATTTTTACTCACAAGAATTTGTGAGGATGATGAATTGATCATGGAATCATCAATGATCCCTAGATATAAAGCAGACGGGCTGCCCATTAAGGTATCTCTGTACGTGTAACAGCAGAAATAGTCTAGGTTTGTTCATCAGACATTTAACTCAAATAACTAAAGGGGAATTTATCATCTTGCCCTACCAGACCTAAGCCAGCTCACAAATCCAGAGGCCCTTAACTGCGGAAGCTGGGACCTTTGAGGAAGAACCATGCAACACAGCCAAAAGCCTATACCCTAAATCTTAATCCTGTCCTTCCCAAAGGGACCTGGTGCGATCTTACCAGGTTGACTATGCCCTGTGGAAAGGAAAATACTCAGAACTGCTGAGGCTTATTAAAGCCTCAGCTCTGATCTGGTGCTAATCCCAATTCCTGAAACACCACTGTCCAGAGTGGGTGCTTATGAAATATTAGGCCAAGTTCATCTAACAGTTAGCCAGTAGATCTAGTGGGGAGAGTGAGATGAGGGTATTTACTCTCCCAACTCCTTCCCTGCAGTGTAACCACTGACTGGCTAGGGTTCAAGCTCTAATATCCATACATTTCTTTTTTTTTTCTTTTTTAAAGATTTTATTTATTTATTTAACAGAGAGAGAGATCACAAGTAGGCAAAGCAGGCAGAGAGAGGGAGAGGGGGAGCAGGCTTCCTGCTGAGCAGAGAGCCCCATGTGGGGCTGCATTCTGGGACCCTGAGATCATGACCTGAGCCGAAAGCAGAGGCTTTAACCCACTGAGCCACCCGGTGCCCCTCTAGTATCCATACATTTCTTTCTCCAAATTCTATTAACCTCTTTCTCTCCTTGTCCTTTCAGGCCTATGTGTGATTAAGGGCATCCTGCTGCTCTTATTTCTAAACTGGCAACTCTTGTTTATCTAGACCCAGTCCACATCCCTTTATAAAAAGTCCCCAAATTGGGGCACCTGGGTGGCTCAGTGGGTTAAAGTTCAGGTCATGATCTCAGGGTCCTGGGATTGAGCCCCGTATCGGGCTCTCTGCTCAGCAGGGAGCCTGCTTCCCCCTTTCTCTGCCTGCCTTTCTGCCTACTTATGCTTTCTCTCTGTCAAATAAATAAATAAAATATTTTTAAAAAGTCCCCAAATTAAATTCTCATGTCATTGTCACAGTACTATATAGGAAAACCCACAGAGCCTCAACAGCATTATCAATAAACATTTATGGCTCATATGTCTAGTATCAGCTGGATGGTCAGCTAGGTAATGCTTGGTCAGGTTCACTGATATGTCTGGCAGCTGGCTGACAGCTGATCTAAGCTAGCCTCAGATCTGCTTTGCATGCTTCTTGACCTCAGGAGGTTACCCTGATATACTTTCATAGTATTAGTAGAAGCACAAGAAAGGAAGCCTTGGTGCACAAATCCATTCCAAACTTCTGCTTGTATGCTTTCTGCTAATATTGCACTGTCCAAAGCGAGTCACATGCTTGAACCCAATGCCAAGAGGGGTGGGTATAGCAGGTAAAGCTACCTAGAGTAGGAAAAAATCTGCAAGATTACATATCAAAGGGGACAAGGGGAGGAGGATAAATAATCCAGACAATCATAGCAAGCCAGTCCACTCATCAAATTACTAAATTTGAATGTACATGTAATCCTGATAGGATTCAAAGTCAGTTAAAGTCATTTAAGAATGTACTTGAGTTTGCCCACTAACAAACCAAAGCTAGGAAATAAACCCAGGCATGTAGCTGCAGCAACCATATTAACCATTATCTTGCTAATACAGATAGCAATACAGATTCTACTAATACAGATAGAAATAGTTTCTGGCAAAGAACAAAGGCAAACTGGAAATGTGAACCAACTTTCAGAAGTAAAGGAGCTGTGCCACTGCTCAGGTCCAGATAGCTAGGCGTAGGAAATATAACAAACAAACAAACAAACAAACAAACAAATAAATAAATAATAGGTAAATAAATTTTAAAAATGTGGTGCTATCCAGCTAAATGTGAGAAGAGGATATTAATGGAGCAGAATTGTGAAAGTCTTCTATAAGAAAGAATCTAAAAAATTTTAAAAGAAAAATAAATAAAAAGAAAGAATCTAAGACATCAAAATATGAACTATGTGCAGAAGCTCCAGAATTTACATACATCTGCTGTTTCCTATTATTAGCAGGAATAAGGGCTGAAGAGAAGTTGAGCTCAGATACAGGAAACAAACTCCATTTGGTATACCGTCACTTGTGACTGTTAAACCTCAACTCTGTAACACAATGGGCATAGCTTAATAATTTTCAGTTTACACAGTCCAGAAAACATAGCAATCTCCTCAGAGCATGACAAGCACCACTTGCTGCCCTGCCTCCTGTTGACCACTATCCCATACACCTTCTAGCATAATCGTCAGGCATTTGTTTCAGAGTCAAGCAGACTTGGGTCAAACTCTGGCTATACCACCTACCGGCTGTTTGATTCCCGTTGATCTTAACTCATCAAAACATCAGTCTTCATCTTTAAAATGAAGAAAATAATTAGGCTTGTTTTACCAGAATTCTGAAGATTTGTACATGTAAAGAGTTATTAGAATGTGTGACATGCAGTAAGAGCTCACTTCATGTGTGCGCATGCATCAGTTCCTCACAAAAAGATGCAAAGATGTCCTCGAATTGTGCAAGATTGATGTAGTCTTGCACTAATGGCTCTAATAGTTTCATGTCCTCTAGAAGGTGATCTTCTCTTTTTAGTCTGGAAATTCACCAAATACAGAAGTTCCCCCCTTATCCGGTTTCAGTTAGCCATGGTCAACTGCAGCCCAGAAGCAGATGGGGAGGAAGAGTATCCTACCCCTCTGCACAGTGCTGATGACATTTGCCTCACTTCATCTCATCACACAGGCATTTCACTGTCTCACATTATTGCAGAAAGAATGAGCACAGTACAATAAGATATTTTGAGGGGGAGAAATTTTTATTACAGCTATAATTGTTCTTGTTTTTAGTTATTGCTATTAATCTCTTATTATGCCTCATTTGTAAGTTAAATTTTACCGTAGTTGTGTATGTATTAAAAAAAAACATAGTATACATAGGGTTTGGTTTTCACAGTTTCAGGCATCCATTGGGGGTCTTAGAACATTTTCCCCAAAGATAAAAGGTGACTATTGTACAGAGATGCACTTAAGAACTTGCAGTTCCCCATACTCTGCACCCCGTGGCTCGTATGCTATGTGGCTGGTGTTCAGGGCGAAGCAGTGTTGTGTTCAGGTGCTATGTAGGAACATTTATCACTACAGTGACAAATAAAGGTTCAAACTCACGGAGCAATTTTACCATGTTTCATGCTGTTCTAAGTGCTCCATCTATTTTAACTCAGATAATCCCACAATAACCGTCTTACATGAAGACTATTATTATTACCATTTTGTAGATGAGGAAATTGAGGCAAAGTGAAGGTAAATAACTTCCTTAAGTTCATGAGAGCTGGAATTTGAAACCAGGCAGTCTAGCTTAATACACTTAACTCATAAGCACTTCATGTTTCTTCTCTCTACTCTCGTGGCAACTTAGCTTCTGTCTAGGGAGTGATCCCTGCCTCTTCTAGGGTTGCTTCTTCCTGTTCTCTTCTTCCTTTACCTTTTCTTTCCTAGGCTCAGTAACCAGTTACCATTGAGAGCCTATGAGGACATCACCTCCATGAACAAACCACCCAATCCCATTCCATTGACTTTCATTGTCAGTTCTGGGTCTTCTCAGTACTAAGTGCACATGCTCTGAAACCTCCCTGTTGCTGCTGAGTTCCCATGCCCCAAACAACTGAGCTAGCCAAACTTGTCTGAATCCCTTTTCCCATGGGGATGACCCATAAATGGATTCAGATGTGTAGATATGGGTAACTCTTGATCTAAACCGTGGGTGTGGCTGGGCCAGTGGATGTGTCAAAGGCTCCATGGGTTTGCTGGGGCCCCTCCTTTTAGTAAACCCTGCGCAGGTCTGCAGCACTGCACGGGTGGCTCTGGCAATATCTCAGTCTGTTTTCAGGGGCCCTCGATATCATTACGTGGGCACTAAAAGGTAAAACAGACCTGTGTCACCAATTCTGAGGACACAAAAAGGCACTATTTTCCATATTTTCACAATGCTTAATGCTTGTCTTATTTGTTGTAATTTGTAGAGACACCATAGATTTGAATGTTTCAGGATGTTTCATTTTATAGTTTCAGTAGATGATGATGCCAAGTCAGTATTAAGTGACCTATGTCCTGGGCTTTGTTCTTCACCTATTTTCTATACCCAGATCATCTTCAAGTAACTAAGAAAAATAATAATAATAAAAGAAAAATAAATAAAAGAAAGAAAAAAAATAAAAGGTAAAAAAACCCTTGAAAAAAAGTGAAGCCCAAACTCAATGGTTTAAGCATTTTGTATGGACATTAAAAGATTTTCCTGGATTATCTGAGTAATTCCAGAGTCACCTTTCTTCTGAGATCTAGCTTTAGAGGGGCTAACTATGGGCAGAAAATTCTAAAGGATTTTAACTCATTTTTATATTAAAGGAAGAAAGAGGGCTCCTGAGGGCTCAGTCGGTTGGGCATCTGCCTTCAGCTCAGGTCATGATCTCAGGGACCTGGGATCAAGTCCCGCATTGGGCTCCCTGCTGGGCTGGGAGCCTGCTTCTTCTCCCTCTGCCTGCCACTACTCCTACTTATGCACTTGTTCTCTCTCTCTCTGTCAAAATAAATAAAATCTAAAAGAAAAAGAAAGGAAGGGAGGAAGGAAGGGAGGGAGGGAGGGAGAGAGGGAGAGAAGGAGGGAGGGAGGAAGGAAGGGAGGAAGGGAGGAAGGGAGGGAGGGAGGGAGGAAGGAAGGAAGGAAGGAAGGAAGGAAGGAAGGAAGGAAGGAAGGAAGGAAGATCTTGATGTTTTTATAGACTAATAAGGAAAGTGAAGTTCTCCATTTATCATTAGTAACTATATTTATGGATAGCTACTGAGGAAACATTTATCTTCCTCATAAGCAAAGTTTGTGCCTATGTAAATGGCTAAGTTTTTCCTGTGTATAAAAGTGCTTTAAAAATTGAATACCTATAAATTCATTTTATGTTTTAAATTCTGAGACAAGGCAATTTCAAAAAATAATTCTATTAAATGTAAGTACTAAGATGTTATTAGTTAATATTTCTATATCCCCCTAAGTGGTTTTTAAACTTTACTTTGATATTATGATTTTTATTACCAATAAAAATTAAATGTACACATTAAATATCTAACATATAATTATGATTTAAATAAACTACAAAATGTTTATTATCATTTTCTAATTTAACTAAAAATCAAGATAGTTTGAATAAACAAGGACCTAAGAACAACATTTGCTTCCTTTAAAATGTGCACTTTATAGCAACTAAGTTAAAATATTTTTGGGGGAAAAAGACCACATCTCATACATCTTTTATAGTAAAATCTTAATGAGCCCCAGATCAAGAAAAAGACGTGGGAGGAGAGAGATAACTGGGATTTGTGGGCATCCTGGCAGTGGCTGAAGCCATGGGACTGACTGAGAGCACCCAAAGATAGTGTAGTCAGCAACAAGAGAGGATAGAACCCTGAGACATGGACATTTCAAAGGTAGGAAGAGGAGGGAAGCAGGGAGTCCATGAAACAGACTGATGAAAAGTATTCAAAACTCTGTAGGGCACACCAAGAGGAAACGGCGTCATTCTGGCTGAGGAAATAGAACAAGCACACAGGAGGAATGAGAAAAATCTTGATGGTGTCTAAAAGAGAAAGGCAAGGTTTGTGCCTGCATGCCAGACACCTGGGTGGCTAAGAGAGAAGCTCCATTACTGCTGGGCGGGTTATTATGCAATTAACACAGTGAGAGGCAACTGGCCTTGACCTTCAGTGTACAACATGGCACGTTAACACATCACAGGTGATAGCATGTCAAGGAGAGGTCTGTTTAACAAACATGGGCTATTTCAATGAACACTGAAGAAAAAGTGAGTAGTCAACTATGTCTATGGAAGCCACTCATGCTACCACACTGGAGAAAGGAAGTATAGATATTGACTGAAGGATCCATGTTGGAGTCAAACTCCCTGGGTTCATATTCTGACCCACTTACTCACTATGTGGCTTTGGGCAAGGAAGTATCATCTGCAGAGAGGGGCAAAACCAAACAAACAAACAAAAAACAAAATAAAAACACAACACTTACCTGGTACGATTGTTATAAGATAAATGAGAGGATATACATGAAACCATTAGAACAGTGCCTGGCACACAGCAGGTGATCATTAACATATGTTACTATTAGGAATGAAGTGTTACACACTGCTCCTGGCACTGGGTGTCACATAAACTAAATCATGTAGCTTGAGTTCCAGTCTTTTCATTAGTAAGTAGAATGACTATTCTTCACTAGGTTGTAAGTGCTAAGGATGTCATATTCCTGTTTAATGTGCACATAATGATTGACTTCTGTCCTCTGTTATTTCTCAAACATTTGTGCTTGCTCAGGAAGGAGCTCTGCAGCTTCCTGCAGTCCCCTGATCAAGTCTGATGATGCCAACACTACTGTCAGTGAGCCTCCTCAGGGGACAGTCTGCCAGGCCCCAGAAGCTTCCACGTGGGTCTGTCGTTGTCACCACCACCCTTGGGAAGGGGCAGGGCATCCAACCCCTTTCACACTCAGTCAGAAGATTAGAATTTCCATTACTTCTCCATAGCACAGCTCAAATCAGGCTGTAAGCTCTCACAAGGCTTCACAGAGCGTATGGAGGTGACCAAGAATCTAATCCAGAGATTAGTGTAGAACTTGCTTTCTGATGTGTGTCACCCTAGGGCCCACAAAACCATCTTTCCAGAATCTCTTTCAGGCTTTCTCACTGTCTGCATGTGGCAGGAGCACACTGTGTGTCTAGGTTGTGGAATCCTGGCCTAATATTCACAGTTCCAGAATGAGGAACCTGCCTACCAGTCCTGGTTCACATTTTTAATAAAATCTCTGCATCTTCTTCAAAAATGGTTACCCTCATCCTGTAGTCTTTTCCTAGACTGTAGGAACCCTGTCTTTTATCTAAATCACATGTTTACTCAGGGTAAGGCCCTCTATTTTACAGGCAAAGCAGCCTTAATAGTATGGGTGGCATTTCTTCTTGGCATTCCAGGGAGAGTGCATATGGGTCTGGGCAGGCAGAAGTCTCTCTGAGGATGCTCTTCATTGACCTTCCTTTGGCCCCAGGTTTCGGACCAGGATGTGGGATGGCATACTCGCCAACCTTGGTTTAAGTGGCACAGACACAGCTAGCCGTCCCCACTGCCCCCCCTCAGTCATCGAGTTCATGCACCTTCATCCCTTGTTCAGGAACTTATCCATCTCAATTTACTTAAGGAGTCACTGTGACTTATTTCCTTGGCCCCATGGAGTTTCCAAAACTGTCCAAGGAAATGGTCTTTTCCTACAGCCATGACAAAATGGCAGATGTTATCATTTTATGAATATTTAAGAAGAACCTGAGGAACTCTTGCCTTTAGGTGTTGAGGACCACCCCTCTACACTGGGATAAATGTTGAGGGTCTACCCTGGGCAATGCTGAGTTATAATCACTGGCTAAAGTTCTGCTGAGAGCAAGCTTCCCACTCTTGCTCTCAGGCATGGTCTCCTCCTTCCTTCTCTTAAATCTAGGACATCAGGAAGATGGCTTTCATGTTCCTGCTGATCAGTTCATCCTGAAATATCCCTTTGAGGTGAGGCTTAGGCTAGGGCCACTTACAAGTGCTTGCAGTAAAGTCTACTTACAGTACATTGGAGTTACAAGAGTAGGAACCACAAATTAAAACTATTTTTTTATGAATTTGATACTAGAAGGAAGGAAATAGAGTAATTACTTCACGTATAGATTTTAGGATAGAGGAAATTTCACTCATTTCTTCATTCATGCCATAAATGCTTTCTTAGGAGGTATTGTGTTCTAGGCCCTGAGCCAGGCACTGGGGGACAATCATGAGCAACACCAGGTGGCCCAGTCCTCACATGACTAGAGTCAAGTCTAGACTGAGGGAAAGACAGACATTAATTAAGTAATCACACAAATAAATAGAAAATCACAGTTATTACAAGTGCTGTGATGGAAGGTTAAAAGGTGCTAAGAGAAGATGTAACAATCATTCCTGACCTGGTCTGGGCATTCAGAGAAAGGTCCTCTTAGGAAATGATGCTTGAATTGAGATATAAAGGTTGAACAGGAGGAAAAGAGAACAGAAGGAGAAGGGAGAATATAAAAGCCACATACTGCTTGAAGAAAATCATTGCCAAGTCTGGGTCTGGAGAGACATTTTATTACTACGTGTATATGTGTGATATGATGGAAATTATAAAAATGTATGTACGCACATAAAAACATATTTGTACAGAGTACACAAGCAGAAATACCTTGTTTTCAAAATCATCTGTAATGATCTCTTTGAATAGCTTAGAAGAATTATTCAGAACCAACATGTCTTATTAGGGTGAGGGCACTTGAAGTCAATATAAGGGTTGGAAAGAACTCAGAATCTGGCTTCTGAATGCTCTGGTGCTGGTATTGGTTGTCTTGAATTAATGGCCTTAAGCAAGTCACTTAGTTCTTGTGAGTCTCATTTCTCACATCTGAAAATTGAGAATGTTACAATAAACAATCTCCAATGTTATTTCAAGTGACAAAATTCCATATTTCAATAATTATTGTCTGCAGCATCTGGAGACCTAAAAATAAGATAAAATAACCAAAGATTTCTGCAGTGTGAATATCTATATTAAAAATGGCTAGGGAAAAATCAGTTCAATCCTACTTAGGGTAAAGAATAGCTTATAGTTTAAGTCAGGTACCTAAAAAGGTAGAATAGGAATAAATTCTTTCACTTAGCTCTTTGTTAAGAATTATCCATTTTGATTAAAAAAAAATTATCCATTTTGAGAAAACAGAATTCATTTTGAAAGTCTGGCAGAAATATATGCTGACGGAGTCAAGGATGTAAAGGAACTAGAAACATCTTGCAGTGTTACAACTCATTAAAATGCTTACTAGACCGTAGAGTACAGCATCTGAGAAGCAAATAGGGCTCTGAACATTGTTCTCTTAATTAAAATTCCCTATTTAATCCACTTGAAATATATAGTTTAAAAAAAAAAAAAAGAAAGAAAGAGAAAATTCAAAGCAGAATCATTGCTGGGAAATACTGCTCTAAGTCCTGGCTATTTGTTTTGCAACTGATAGGGTAGTTCAAGTTGCATAATCATGATGTAGTTAAAAATACAATGAGGAATTGGCACTGGTAGTTTTACAGGGTTTGATGATTGGTTTTCATGCACCATGCTTTTTTGTTATTTAAACTTTGTTACTGTCATCATTTTTCTAGCTGTTGAGTTTAACCTTTGCACACCACAGACTGCAGGCCCATAGAGTGTGCACACAAACAAATGAAAAACATTACTAGGCCCAGTGATCCATAGGGCATGTCATTCCACAGAGAAGTTTGCATGAAATGAAGCCTCTTTATTTGTTTATGTGTCTGTAAGCCAAGCATAAACTGCCCAATTTATGTACCACCGTCTATGATTTTAGTTATGTGACTCTTAATACAAAAAAAAAATCATTTAAAGACTGAGTCTACATACAGATAAAGCAGATAATTAAATTATTTGAATAACCATATAATCTGAGACCTGGACCAGACTGCAAGGTCTTCTAGATTAATGTTTCCCAATGTGCCTGAAAATACGAATCATCTGCAATCTTATTAAAAATCCTAGAAAATTAAAAAGTAGGAAAGGATTATTGGGCCCCAAACCTGGCACAACTGAATTCCCAGTGGGAAAAGCCTTGCCTAAGTAGTTACAAGTGCTCTTGGGTGATACCTGAGAAAGGCTGCTCTGGTCCAACTTTCTACCTGAAAGTTAAACCCCATCCTTAATTCGTTCCTAATACGTTTTGTACACAAGAAACATCTGGGGAGTTTTCTTCATTCTGGAGTCCAGTAGTTCCACAGATGTATTCCCAGAATGGGGTCTTGTAAACTGGGCTTGTTTGTTTGTTTGTTCTTATTTTGGAGGGGTTCTTGACTGGTTTTTTAATGTTCCCAGAGGATGTGGATGCCAGATTCATCAAGCTTGGCTTGACAGGGTTTGCTCTATGTCTTCCTGAATACCTCCAAGCTGAGAACCCAAATCTTTTCCACCTAAAATAATTACAACCAGTTTGTTTTCCCTACTTAGGAAAACTCATAATTTTCCCATCTCCTTTTACACACAGATACACCCAATTTATGAAAGGAAGTAAATTATTTGATTCCTACTATTAATTTACTGACAGTGAGTTACAGGTAAGGTTTTGTGCTGTGACGATGCCCTTTCTGGAGCAATATGGGAGGGATGGAAAAGGGAGGAGGGGGGTTTAGTCAAAACCTGCTATTTGACAGCAGGAGCAGAAGACAATGACTTTACTGGCTAAATTGTTAATGCCTACTGATAAATCCATCAGACATTTTGAATACTGTAAAACACAGCTATTTAGGAATTGCCTTGAAGAAAATTACTGTTTAGTTAATGAGCACATTTATGATTCTAAATTGATGTTCCAAGCCTCTCTAATATTATGAGAAACCATGAGAAATATGTCAGACGGAGTTTTTACATTATTTTTCCAAATATACATATATCAAGGGCTTACTATATGCAGGCACTGGTGTTGACTCCAGGGATAGGAAATAAGACCATTCAAAGAGGCTACCCCCATGACCTCTATTTAGTAAGGGCTCATAAGGAAATAATCTATAATGAAATAAATACATATAATAAGATATCTGACAAAGATAAGGCTATGAAGAAAGTAAATCAGGATAAGCAGATAGAGGATGACAGGAAGACTTTTATGGAATACAGCATTCGGCATATCACCACTAGCTGGCATTCATTAGTATGATTTATGGATGTGCATCAGCTTTCTTCATATATGATTATAATGATGCTAGCAATGTTACTTTCCATGCTTATGGCTATCACTTTAAAAATCAAACAAACAAACAAACAAACTCTCTTCAAACTGCTCCAGCCAGAGAGCTTAGCTGGTCAAGCCCTGCCTTCTGACTACAGGCACCAGTACATGGCCTGTCACTGTTTGCTGATTTTTCTAGCTTCACAGTCTGCTCGGTACCTTGAATCAAAATGAGTCACCTCTGTCACACTGCCGTGTGCCATATTTGCCCACAGATAGTGCCCCTCATTCATCACAAATGGCAGCTCCCTTGGTGTCACATCAACATTTCCTGTGGGCTTCTCAGTCAATGCCTAGACGGAGCTTCCTTCACGAGTCTTGCTGTAGAGCAAACGGCTCCGGGTCCTGCTACCATCCATCCCCAGCCGGTGCGCAGCCGAGCAAAGCAGCACACACGGCTTCATCGTTTGCAGACTGGCTGCTTTCCAAGGCAGCTGGGAAAGATGAGTGTGACGCAGTGTTGCTGTGTATTTATACAGTGATTATCACCCTTGTGGCATGGCTACAGGCTGATCAAACATTATGTCCCAACTAAATTGGGATCGGTTCGCTACCTCTCTCAACCTCCTTTGAAGAGAGAAATGGGAAAAAGTGAGCCACAGATAGGTGTTAGAAATGACTAGTATATAGAAACAAAGAATTAGCAAGCTTAAAATGTCTTCTATAGTGTTACTATAGGTGCTGACAAATAAGGTGATGCTCAGGGGCCTGCCAAATGTGGTCCACGTTTTCACCAAGTGGATGAGGAAAAGCCACCGCCTGTTATCCACACAAACCATATACCCCCCCTTTTTTTTAAGATTCTATTTATTTATTTGACAGAGAGGAGAGAGATCACAAGTAGGCAGAGAGGCAGGCAGAGAGAGAGGGAGAAGCAGGCTCCCTGCAGAGCAGAGAGCCTGATGCGGGGCTCGATCCCAGGACCCTGAGATCGTGACCTGAGCCCAAAGCAGAGGCCTTAATCCACTGAGCCACCCAGGTGCCCCCATATCTCTTACTTGTAAGATTTGTTTGGGTCAAGAGCTCTTTTATATATGTGATATCATTGAACATTCACCAGATTTTCATGAAAATACTTTTCAAATGCACCATACAGGTAAAATTTTAATAAAATGCATTCAGAGTTCTAAAATGTGTTCAGAAAATGACACTTTACCACCCAGAAATAGAGCATGCCTACAGTTAGCTCATAATTATCCGTATCCATGGGTGAAAACAATAGAATAAGTGAAGATAATCCAAAATGATCCAAAAACCAGTTATAGCACAGTTGTGCTGCAGAATTCAGTTAACTGCATAACCAATGTATCAACTATTCTGTTTTACCATCTTACAGTACACTCTTGCTTCTCTGCTGGTCACTGATGCCCTCTCCTCATCTTGAAACTTCCCTAGTCCATAACGTCCATGACACCAGAATGAGCCCTTCTATCTACCTTTCGGTTAATTCCTTTCCTTCTTCTCCCCCTTTGAAGGTCTGCCTGTCCTAAGGTTCAAGGCTATGCACCATCCTTCCCTGTATCTATTCTCTTCCTGCAAGGTCTCATCCACCTTCAACTTTCATCTCTTTGTAGGTAGTTCGAAATTCTCATCTTCCCCTCTTGAGATGGGCATAGAGAGATCCCACATGGACTGCTCTCTAAAGGGTATTTGAATAACTGATAATTCATTTGGAAAAAAAATAAATGTAGATCTTATCTTCATGCCATATATAAAATTCAATTCTAGGTGGATTAAAGAGATAAACTTTTAAGAAAAGCTTTTCTACAAAAATGCAGAGTGGTCATAAAGCTTGAAAAAATATAAACAAATACATTTATATTATAAAGTAATATAATACAAAATATACACATATATTTATAAGTTGAACTTTGATGATATCTTCTGAGATGATGTTAAAGGCACAGTGAAAATTAGAGATATAAATTAATGCATTAAAAAAAGAATAAATTAATGCATTACAGATGCATTTGCTTGGGTCAATGGAAAGTCTCTGTTAGTGCAACTTTATAGTGCATTTGAACTAGGGAGCACTAATGAGGGACAGCACATTGAATATGTTATAAATATCATTGAACATATATAAATATGGAAAACATCAATAAGCCATTTATTACACATATTTACTTATGCTTCCAAAACTTCTGATCATCTTGTTTAAAGAGAAAGTATATGCTTATTTTACTTAAAATCATGAGATAAAGGAGGATTTTCTCCATTTGTAATAAAACTCAAAAGCCAAGGTTCAGTCAGTTGGGCATCCAACTCTTATGTTTCTGCTTGGGTCATCATCTTAGGATCCTGGGATCAAGACCCACATCAGTCTCTGGTCTTAGTGGGGAGACTGCTTGAGGATACTCTCCCTCTCTATGTGCCCCTCCTCCACTATCTCTAAATAAATAAATAAATCTTAAAAAAAAAACCTCAAAAGGCAAAATGTAAATTATTTATTTATTCATCTGGGTGAAGAGACAGAGGGAACAGGGGAAAGAGCCTCCACACCCAATGCAAGGTCTTCATCTCACAATCTTGAGATCGTGACTTGAGCCAAAATCAAAAATCCATCACTTAATCAATTGAGCCACATAGGCACCCCAATATTAAATACTTTAATATGCCTTTTTAAAAAGCCCCAAAGAGGGGTGCCTGGGTGGCTCAGTCGTTAAGCATCTGCCTTTGGCTCGGGTCATGATCCCAGGGGCCTGGGATCGAGCCCCCCATCAAGCTCCCCACTCAGCAGGAAGCCTGCTTCTCCCGCTACCATTCCCTCTGCTTGTGTTCCCTCTCTCGCTGTCAAATAAATTTAAAAAAAAAATCTTAAAAAAAAAAGCCCCAAAGATTGCAATGTGGTGATGATTATCTTTAATGAGCGGGAAATTTTTATATTTTATTTAAGAAGTAAAATTTTCGGGGCACCTGGGTGGCTCAGTCATTAAGCGTCTGCCTTCGGCTCAGGTCATGATCCCGGGGGTCCTGGGATCAAGCCCTGCATCGGGCTCCTTGCTTGGCAAGAGGCCTGCTTCTCCCACTACCATTCCCTCTGCTTGTGTTCCCTCTCTCGCTGTGTTTCTCGCTGTCAAATAAATAAAATCTTTAAAAAAAAAAAAAGAAGTAAAATTTTCTACTTGTTAAAGGTAATTTTTTTAAAGATTTATTTGTTTTTGAGAGAAAGAGAGAGAGAGAGAGAACAAGCAGGAGCAGGGGGTAGAGTAGAGTGAGAAGCTGACTCCTCACTGAGTAGGAAACCAGATGTGGGACTCATACAGGACCCTGGGATCCTGACCTGAGCTGAAAACAGATGCTTAACTGACTGAGCCATCCAGGCGCTCTCATTAAAGATAATTAATGAGAATATTTTCATAATTATTGTATACTTTTTAAAACAATAAAAATGAAAAGTATTGCATAGTACTTACCTAAGCCACTAATAATCAATGTACTTACTGGATTGACCTATTTCTCTGTCAACACACTTTTTAAAACTTCTGATAAGAATACAGAATATAACTTGCCTCTAATGTCTTCAACTAAGCAAGAATCAATGTGCAGAAAAGGATAAATTTCTCTTCCCATGTTATCCTCAAGTTAGCCAGCTCTAGAAGTCTACAATGAAATGACAAAAACAAATACAACTAATTTAATTAGAAATGTCAGAAATAAAGGGAAGTGGTTCAAAAAGGGGGGGGGGAATAAATTATGGATCAAAATAGTTATTTCCCAAACTTTTTCCTGTAGAACACTAGCACTTCTAAACATAAGTTTTCTATTGGGGAAAAAACTGCTTCATCATCTAAAAGTATGTGAGAAATCTAGGCTAAGCATGAATATATTTTTTAACTTCCAGACTTGAAGTTCTTAACATATGTTCATGCACATGGTGAATCTCTAACAGAGGGAGATAGTATCCAATGAATCCCACATTGATTTGATCACAAATCCTTTTTTCTATGATAGCTAGTAATGGTTCATGTTATTCAGAATGCTTATCAATATGTCAAGGAAGTTGCTAAATCCAAAATGATTAATTCTAAAAGTAGAAATTACAAATTGTACCCTGATTTCTTAGCTAACCAAATAAATCTAGGCCCTAGATAGACTGTACCATGTTTTCCTTAGACTAAAATGGCAGCAAAAAGTTTTAGAAATTCTTGGAAAATAATGATCTATCTCTTCATCCTGACATGTACTCCAGATATTTGAGTAATATTTGGTAAATATTCTATTTACCACAGCTGTATCTGAGCTTTGGGAATACTTTCTTCATCCCTATTAGTCCTCTATTATTATTTAAGACATTATATGTGTTTTAATTACATATCATAAAAAAGTTGTTCTCCTTATGTTTAAAAGTTTCAGATCAATAGCTTTTGAGTTCAGAACTCTATATTTTCTGGATATAATTATACTAAAACACTGCACATCAAAGAGTGTGTGGCAAAATCCCCATAATTCAAGCTATTTATATTAATTGTGTCTATATTCATAAATACATCAAGTTAAATAGAGTAAGTGCATTATAGTTATACTTGAAGAGAAGAATTAGCTCTTAGAGAGTTTACACAAATGAAATAATGAAAGCATATGTAACATGTAGAACTGTTACTGTATAGTAGTGCAAGCACAAATATATGCATACATATACATTTACATATGAATATCCAAATACATTATGGATCTGCTTTTCCTTCCCCTCCTCATTAAAAAATCTGTGAAAATCCTTAGTGCAATATTGTCAAGAACTACTTATTTCTTCCTGGTATTTCTTTCCCCTCTAGACCACCCTGCAAAACACTAGGAGGTCAGGAACCACATTGCCCCTTTGGGCAGAATCTGATATTTGTATACTTTCAGAATAACATTAAGCATCCTTCCTTGTTGCAATGACTCAGAGGCTTATCACTTAAGCATTCCATATTCATAATTAAATGGATTACATATAGATTGCAATAATATCTATACAATGCCCTAGAACAGGAGCTCAGCAAACCATAGCTCTTAGGCCAAATCCAGCCAGCACCTATTTTATAAGTTTTATTAGAACATAGCAATGCCTGTTTATTTAAATATTGTCTATGAATGTTTTCATGCCATGAAGGCAGAGTTGAGCACTTGAATTAGGATCTTCTTTATAGCCAACAAAGCCTAAAATTTTAACTATCTAGCTTTTTACACACAAAAAAAATTTCCAACCCTTGGTATAGACTTCAAAGCAGATCAATTCTCTCGCTATCACTATAACTGCTATTATAGTGATAATTTTTTCGAAAAAAAATTTTTCAAAAAGTTTTGAAATTGAGTTTGTCCATATATTTGAATATTGGAGTCTCTAATCTTCTGAGCATTCACAATTTTTATTAGTGAAATTATATTTTAACTCTCTGATTGAGGAATTCAGGGAAACTATGTGTTTTCTCAATCTTGCCTCCTGATTCAATAATGCTTGCTCTTCTGAGATTAATGAAAAGCTCTAATCAATAGAGAACTGCTAATTCACCTCCTAAGAACATAAACCTAATGAGACATATGCAGTACTTCTGCACAGAAATCTATAAAAAAGTAGTGAGGAAATTTTAAAAGACAAAAAGAGTGAGAGCTAGAGAGAAAAAAGAGAGATTGCCTGAAATGCTAAATTTTTAGTTATCAGTTCCTTCCAGATCTATAAATGGAATACCAATAAAAATCCCATTCGAGATTTTGTAGAAACTGACAAGCTGATTCTATGATTTATATAGGAATATGAAAAATAAAAAAATAACTAAGAAAAACTTAAAGAAAAAATGTGGAGCATTTGTACTACCCACATATCAAGACATGTAAACCTAAGTATAAAAAGTGTGGTTTGGGGGTGCCTGGGTGGCTCAGTGGGTTAAGCCTCTGCCTTCAGCTCAGGTCATGATCTCAGGGTCCTGGGATCGAGCCCCGCATCGGGCTCTCTGCTCAGCAGGGAGCCTGCTTCCCCCGCTTCCCTGCCTGCCTCTCTGCCTACTTGTGATCTCTCTCTCCCTCTGTCAAATAAATAAATAAAATCTTCTTTTAAAAAGAAGTGTGGTTTTGCCACAAAAGAGATACATAGGCCAATAAATAGAAACCACAATCTAGAAAATTAAGCAAATGCATATATTCACTTGATGTATAACAAATAAATTACACTGGGTCAGTTTTTCTACATAAAAAAAATTAATTCCTACCTTACATAAAAATCAATTCCAAGTAGATTGTGAGAGTAAATGTGAAATGTAAAAGAGGAGAACTTCTAAAAGATAACATTTTTTAAAAGTCTCCCAGACTGTGGGGCAGTCCCTAAAGTAGCCCCCATGATTCCTGTCTCCTTTGAGTGTGGATGGGACCTGTGATTTGCTTCCAACCAGTTGAATATGGCAAAAATAAAAGAATTTCAAATGTAATGAAAGTCTCAAATAGGTTGATTTGGATTTATTATCAAAGGAGAGATTGTCCTAGATCTGATTTAATCAGGTGAAAGCCTTTCCAGGAGAGACTGGGCCTCCCTGAAGGAGGCCCTCTCTTGTGGGCCTGATGAAGTAAACAGTCATGTCAATGAAGCCCACATGATGAAGAACTGCAGGTAGCCTTCAGGAACTACAAGTGGCTTCTATGACTTCAAGGCAACCAAAAGCCACCAAAAATCCAGGGCTTTTAGTCATATCAACACAGAAAACTTAATTCTGCCAACAATCTGAATGATCTTAGAAGTAGAATTTGCTAGTTGAGTCTCTAGATGAAAATACAATCCAGACAATACCTTAATTTCAGCCTTGATTTGTGTAAGACCTTTGGAAAGGACCAAGTTAAGCCATACTTAGACTTCTAACCCATAAGGACTATGAGACAATGTTCTTTAAACTACTAAGTTTATAGTAATTTGCTCAACAGCAATAGAAAACCCTTGGAGGTAGGCAAGGGTTTCTTTAATAGGATGCAAAAAAAAGTGCTAACCATAAAGAAAAAGACTGATAAGTTAGACTTCATTAAGAATAAAAGCTTTTACTCACACAAAAAAATCACCATTGAGAGAGTAAAAAGGCAAGCAGTAAAGTGTGAGAATATATTTGCAACCATATATCCAAAGAAAAGGCTCAATTCAGTAATATATGAAAACCTTCTATTAATCAATACCAATATATAGACAACTTGATCTTGTAGTGGAAAAAAGTTTAAACAGGCACTTCACTGAAGTGCTATATCAAATGGCTATAAATACATGAATAGGTGTTTAAAATCATTATTTTTTCAAGAAAATGAATATTAAAACCATAATAAAAATATCTCTACCCATGCACTGGAATAGCAAACAATTTAAAATTAAAAATAAAAGAAACTAAGGCAAATAGTGTCAGGATATGATACAACTAGAACTCTCAGGCACTCTGCTGGTGGATATGTATACTTACACAACTACTTCTGAAATTGGTTTGAGATTATCTCCCAAAGCTAAACATATATATATTTTCTAGGATCCTATAATTCCACTTCAGGGTACATAACAAAAATGTGTACATATGTACTAGAATATACATATCCTTGAATATTCATATTTGGCAATATCTAGTCAAAACTTATAAACAATTCAAAAGTTCATTAACTTGTGGTATATTCATACAGTGTGATATACTCATATAGGAAGATATAACAATTAAAATTAACAAAAGATTGTTACATGTACAACATAAATGAATATCACAAACAAGAAGATAAATAAAAGAATCTAAACCAAAGAATACATACTATGTGAATCCATTTACATAAAGTTCAAAATAATCAAAACTATGTCTATAAAAAATCAAAATGCTTTATTACTTTGGAGTAATGAGTGGAGGCCTGGTAGAAAGAGAGCTTCTGGGTACTACTAAATGTTCTATTTCTTGATCTGGGTGATAGTTATATAAGTATGTTTTGTTTCATGAAGATTTATAGAGCATACACTTAAGGTTTGTACACTGTTCTGTGTGTATGCTACCATATAATAAAAATTAATAAAAACGATAAAAGTAAATATATTAATCAGGAAGATGCATATCAGAAGAGGAATGAAGGACAAGAGCTAGTTTAGTGTGATTTTGGCACTTTCAGAGTCCAAACAAATAAAAAGGTAGTGAAAGTATGTAAAATAGCTAAAAGATCCAGAGGAACTGAGCAGGTCGTTTCAAAGCAAGGGGAATGGATATTCACTCAAAAAGAACTCTGATGATATTTCCTAAGAGAGTCTTTCTGCAAAGTCTGCCAGTGATGACCCCTGAAAGCAGCAGACAATGATAAGACTCATGGAGCAGACCCTGTTCTTTGGGAAAAAGACCATTTTCCTAACAACAGATCACAATGCTCAAAAGAATTTGAAATCAGTGCTATATTATCAACTTGACTGTACCGACTAGGTAATGGGATAAAAACTTGAGATATGAAAAGAATGTGTTACTCCACTCCTATTCTGGCTATCTTTTGCTACATAAGAAACTAATTCAAATTTAGTGGCATGGAGTGCCTAGGTGGCTCAGTCATTAGATGTCTGCCTTTGGCTCAGGTCATGATCCCAGGGTCCTGGATTGAGCCCCACATCGGGTTCCCTGCTCTGCAAGGAGCCTGCTTCGCCCTCTCCCACTCTCCCTCTCCCACTCTCCCTGCTTGTGTTCCCTCTCTTGCTGTCTCTCACTGGCAAATAAATAAATAAAATCTGATGATAGATGATAGATAGATAGATAGATAGATAGATAGATAGATAGATAGATGATAGATAAATTTATTTAGTGGCTTAAAACAGTAATTTATTATATCTTATGATTTTGTGGGTCAGAAATGTGGGCAAGTCTCGCTAAGCATTTCTTATGTTTCATGTGATATCAATTGCTATCACTTGGTGGTAGTTAGTCTGGGAAGGGGCCCACCTGGAGGGCCCAAGACAGCTTCACTTACCCACTAATACCTTGGCCAAGATAGCTGGAAGACTGGCTGGGCTCAGCTAAAACTATTCATCAGAAATGCTCACATGTATCCTTCTCAGAATGGCAGTCTCAAATAGTTGGACTTCATATAGAAGCTCAGGGTTCCCAGACAGTGTCCCAGAAGTGAGCATTCCAAGTGGTCCAGCAGAAGCTGCAAGACTTCCTCTGACTTCGCCTTTGAAAGTCTCCAAATTTCACTAGCAAGTCTTTGTTTTGTTAGTCAAGCAAGTCAATCAGTTGGGTCTAGTTTCAAGAGGAGGAGGGTGAACCAGGCTATTACATCATGAAGAAACAGCATGCACATACAGAAAAGAAGGGAAGCGATGTCCGCCATCTGAGAAATATACTACCATACCACATCAGTTCCTTGTTATATGAAGACATTCTTCATGTTAAATTAGTGCTTTATGCTGCCTTAACAGAGAAAGTGCAAAGTATACAAAAAATAAGAGTCGAATTTTACCCTTAGTGTGAAGATGAATACCAACAACTGAGGATCAGCCACAGGAAGGTGGCAAGAGATGCCAATAAGGACAACTGAGAAATAGATGCCCTGCCCCTCTGGTGCTGAACACTGAAGGAAGCCCCCAGAATACATATGCATTTGCAGGGAGAATGGAAAGGAGAAAATCCTGATTGAATTGACAAATAACTGAATTGATTATATTTACCTTAAAGTGACAATGGTTACATTTGCACATTTGTGCTACTAGGTAGAATGGAATGAAACAGGTTATTTTCAGTTGTAGGAAAATAAAATCATATTTTTGAGCTTCTAAATCTGTGGGCAATTAAATTAATACTTATATAGTTGCTTTAAGCTTTTGTTCCTATTGGTTTGATCATCTGAACTATTCATATGCCACCAGTTAGGAATAGCTAACTCTGATGAGTAATTTTTCCTTTCTAACTATTTCATTTTCCTGAAATCTTGATTTTCTTCTTATACTCTTGTAGCAAAGAATGAATTGCCTTATTATTTGCTTCAATTCCACAGTCTTGATGACTTTTAAAATCCAATTTGTCTTAGACATAAAATATTTACTATTTTAAACACTTAGTTAATTTCTATTGACTCATACACTTCTTAATATTATACTCCTGAGATTGTCCAGTCCATTACTCCTGGAGGAGCCCCTAACATAATGCCTTCTCAAGTTCATTATTATTTGTCTTTGGAGAAACTTTTGTCCTTGACCAGAGTTATAATATTCTTCAAAGACAGATGGGCAAATATCCATTGAAATAAACCACAAGATATAACTAGAGCAAGAAAAGTACTGTTAAAGTACAGATAGAACTTCATCAAAGAGTAGAATTTCAAGATGTGAACATAAATTTGTAATTGCATTATTTATTCACTGTAAACATATAAAATGGTTATAGATTTAGCAAACACACCAACAACCAAGGCAGACACAAATACAGTGTGTAGTATTTCCACAAAGAAATTCTGAGTCATCTTATTAATTTTAGTTTTCCTATTGGTCTATTCCATTTGTACTACACCTAAAATCTTTATACCTACCAGACACAGAGAAGGCTCTACTCATGTCCAAATTATCTCCCCTTATACTCTTGCTCTCCCTCAATTTATACTCAAGCAAGAACCAGAGTAATCTGTTCAGACATGCCAAATCATGTCAGTGCTCCAACAGAATAAAGAGCATACTAAGAATAAATTCCCTTACGACAAAGTCCCTTACACTAGCAGACAAGATTCCTGTAGGATCTGGACCTCCATTGCCTTTCTGCTCTCATCTACTATCTCTACTTCATTCACTTCGCTTTGGGATCATAGACATCCCCTTGCTGTTCCTGCATTCTATCAAGCATGTGCTCCTCTCATTGTGACAATCTTAACGCAGATTTTCAACATAGTTGATCCCTTTAACTTTTATCAAATCTTTGCTCAATGGTCTTTTCTTAATGAGAACTTCCCTTAAAAATTTCACCCACCAGATGCATTATTTTTTTCCATAGCACTTATCACCTCATAACACATTAAATATTCATCTACTTTTATTTTCTATACCCACAAACCAAAATAAGTGGGTGTAGAAAATAGAATTCCCTCTACGAGGAAATTTTTTTCTCTGTTTTGTTCACTGATGTACCGCTAACCCCTAGAACATGCTTGACACATAGTATGCCATCAGTAACATTTGTTGAATGAAAAAATGATGGCATAGTATATAAGTATTACAACCAAAAAAAAAAAAAAGTAGGTGTCACTTATGCTGCCTTTTTTTGATATGTCTCATTTTTAACTACTAACATCCAGAACTTCTGCTATCCATAGTGGCACAGCAAATCGTCTGTCCATCCTACCCCCAATACTTTTTATTACGACCTTCATCCTTTCTAAGGGACCATGACAGCCATTAAATATTCCTGGAGACTTAGTCTTAGGTCATGACGTCTACTTTAGACAATTATGAGAATGACATTTCTCTGTGCATGTGTAAAATGATAATGATTACTGATACTATTGGCTAGGATTACTTTAAGATAACATCAAGATGTTTTATGTTTGTGAGGCCAAAACAACTGGTTAAAATTTCTGTAGTGACTGTAATGAGTGGAAGGGAATGATAGTTTGAGACCAGGAATAGAGAAAATCACCCATACAATATTAAGAGAGCTGCAGAAATCAAATCTTTCTTCCTTGAACATCCTGACCCAAATTTAAGGCACAAGAGGACAGTCAAGGAGAAAGCCTTAGAAAGAAAAATGAAGATCTTATGACACTAAAACCAATGGCTGCATGTAGCTGTAAAACACCAAACTCAAAACAAATAACAACTAAGAATTAAATAAGATCTAAGAGAATAGGTTTCAAAAGTAGGTATTTCAGGAAATAACATTACTAGCCAATGACCTATAACATTACATGGGCCTAATACCAGATTTCTTAAAGTTCATATATGACAGCGTTCCTCAAAATCAGGATTTTTTGGGGTGCCTGGGTGGCTCAGTGGGTTAAAGCCTCTGCCTTCGGCTCAGGTCATGATCTCAGGGTCCTGGGATCAAACCCCACATCAGGCTCTCTGTTCAGCAGGGAGCCTGCTTCCCCCTCTCTCTCTGTCTGCCTGTCTGCCTACTTGTGGATCTCTCTCTCTCTCTGAAATAAATAAATAAAATCTTTAAAAAAAAAATCAGGACTTCTTAAGGAAATGATGTTTGATGAACACAACTGTACTCCTACTGGCTTACAAACCACCTGCTCTTTGTACCTGAATGAGCTAGGGAGACAAAAATGCTGCTACAAAGGATAAAAGAAGGTATGTTCAGTGTTCTATTTATTTAATTTTTTATTTAAATTCAATTAATTTACATATAGCATATTATTAGTTTCAGAGGTAGAGTTCAGTGATTCATCAGTCTTATATAATACCCAATGCTCACTACACCACCTGCCCTCCTTAATGCCCATCACCCAATTATCCCATCTCCCCACCAATCTCCTCTCCAGCAACCCTTAGTTTGTTTCCTATGATTAAGAGTCTTTTGGGGCACCTGAGTGGCTCAGTCGTTAAGCGTCTGCCTTCAGCTCAGGTCATGTTCCCAGGGTCCTGGGATGAGCTCCGCATCGGGCTCCCTGCTCAGCAGGAAGCCTGCTTCTCCCGCTACCATTCCCTCTGCCTGTGTTCCCTCTCTCGCTGTGTTTCTCTCTGTCAAATAAATAAAATCTTAAAAAAAAAAAAAAAAAGAGTCTTTTATGGTTTGTCTCCATCTCTGATTTCATCTTGTTTTAGTTTTCCCTTTCTTCCCCTATGCTCCTCTGTTTTGTTTCTTAAATTCCACATGAATAAGATCATACAATAATTGTCTTTCTCTGACTTATTTCACTTAGCATAATATAATACTGTCTAGTTCCATCCACATCATTGCAAATGGCAAGATTTCATTTTTTGATGGCTGAGTAGTATTCCATTGTATATATATTCCACATCAGTCAGACATAAAAGATTACATATTGTATTCTTCCATTTATATGACATTCTAGAATAGGAAAAACTAATTTATGGTGGAAAAAATTATAAAAGTATTTTCCTCTGGGGATACAAGTAGGATTTGACTGGGGAAGGTCATGAAGGAATTTTCTTTGGTTATATCTTGATATGAATTTGGTTTAGACAAGTGTATTCATTGGTCAAAAGTGAGTGAATGTGGAGCACCTGGGTGGCTCAGTCAGTTAAGCATCTGTCTCTGGATTTCAGCTCAGGTCATGATCTCAGGGTTGTGAGATCAAGCCCCACACTGGGCTGCATTCTCAGCCTGCTTAAGGTTCTCTCTCTCCCTCTGCCCCTCTCCACCCTCTCTTTTTTTTCTCTCTCTCTCAAAACAAAAACATAAGCAAAAACAAAACACCTCAGTGAATATGCTAATGTTTGTACATTTTATTGATATAAATTTTATCAAAAGAAAATTAGTAATCTAATATTGAATTCTAGTTAATAATATGCATGCTGAAATGTTTGAGAAGTATATTGATATCTGCAATTTACTTTGAAATGCATCAAAACGGTAAGATGAATTAAAGGAGGGATAAAGGGATATATAAAATGTGATAAAGCACCTAGAAGACAATATAAATAATAGAATTTGGTTTGTGGTTATATATAATGTGGTTTTTCATTATAAAATTCTTCCAACATTGCCAAAAGTTTGAGAAAAATCATAATAAAAGGTTTTAAAATTAGCATCTCAGCTCCTACCATGCCTGAGATAAGGCCCTCTGGATTAAATGTCCTTGCAATCAGTTGCATTTCTTAGGATGGGTGAACCTGAAAAAAGACTTGAAAAAAGATCCTCCCAGCAGTTTCTTTTCTATACCCAATGACTTGTTTTAGGTTGGATGAACTCTTGGTCACAGGAAACTTGGTATCCAAATATGATAATAATAGAAATATACTTCCTCCAGAAAAAGGATGACATATTAATAGACTTTTACATTCATTGACCTTATGATTACAAAGTTTTACATAAATTCATATAATGAATGTTTAGATGTAGGAATTATTTCAGCATCATTGCAATTTTATCTTTCTGTTCTCCATGTAAAAAATAGACTGAAATTTATTTCAAGGATCCTTATAAAAGTAATAATGTAAAAACTATCATAAAACCAATCATATATTTTATAGAAAATAGCAGAATAAAATCACTTTTTGAGAGATGTCAAATCCAAAGAAATTTATAACTTAAGAAAAGCAACTTTCTACTCTTGAAGGATCTAATCTGTTCAACTTCTTGTGTTCTTGCAGGATTAGAAAGTCATTTTATTATTGCCAATTTGAAAAGTCTCTACTGATCACTGGTCACACTTATAAAAACCTTCAGCATGAATTTTGTTCACTGAAAAATCTTTTTAATTGTCTGTTTCATCTTTTCCATTTTGTTTACTCATATTCTATCTCTTCACACATGCCAAAACAAAACAAAATTCTCAGGTTTCCTTTGAAACCAGTTATATTATGACATACAAAGATCTAACAATTTTGGCCTAAAACAGAAATGTAAATAAAAGAAGTCTAAAGATCACAGGGCACCACAATTTGAATATGATCCAGGAATTCAATATGCTTCCTAATAAACCAATGCTCTCTAGGAATGAAGTAACAAAAGCATGAGGTAGAGTGACACTTGAAGTCAATTCACCCAGTGGGACTCTGTCAAGATAAAGATTCAATAGGGGTTTTAGATAAATAAAAAACCAGAATATATCTCTGGGAAGGCTCACAAAATATTACTAAAAGAATGGAACTTAATGGAAACAGTGAAAAAAAGTATTAGGCAAGAAAACTGAGAAAGTTGGTGAGCATCTGCCCTTCATCTTTGCTGAAACAGAACAAGATGGAACCATCTACAGAAGGTTAAGGAAGGGAGAACACTCATTCAATGGCCCCTTTTCAATCTTCAGTGAACTTACTTTTTCTGAGACACTGTACACCATCAATGACTCCCTTCCTTATGAAGATCCTCCTCTCTTTCCTAGTGCTACTTTCTATTCTTATGCTACCTTATTGGCTAGTCATTCTTTTTTATACATAGTTTCCAAGTCATAAGAGGAAGATAAGAGCTTGGAATGGATTGGGTTAGTCTCCTTTTTTTTTTTTTTTTTTTTCTTTTGCTATTTACTTTTGCTTTAACTTTTAGTGACTCTGCTTCTAACTACCAACAAAAGGTAGATTTTATTTAGGATTGCATCTTCTGTAGTCTCTTTTTCTTTTTATTCTTTTTCTCTTTTCTGGATAATCTCATCCACAGATGCTAGTGATACTTAAATTTATATTCAAGTTTTAATCTCTTTCCAAAGCTCCAAACTGAATATTCCTCTTCTCAGGTGTCTTGCAGGTATAAAAATTCATCATGTTAAAAAAACAACATGATTGGGGTGCCAGGGTGGCTCAGTCGTTAGGCGTCTGCCTTCGGCTCAGGTCATGATCCCAGAGTCCTGGGATCGAGCCCCGCATCAGGCTCCTTGCTCAGCAGGAAGCCTGCTTCTCCTGCTACCATTCCCTCTACTTGTGTTCCCTCTCTTGCTGTGTTTCTCTCTGTCAAATAAATAAAATCTTAAAAAAAAAAAATGATTGTTATCTCCAGAAAAATCCTCCATGTTAGCAACTGTGAAATGACCATTAGCTTTTCCCCCTCCTTCTCTGCCTCCCACATTTGTATTTATTTATTTGCTTGTTTGTTTGTTTATTATCTCCCATTTCTGGACCAATGCTTCTGGAAAAGTAAGGACAGGTCTTCTTCATCCTCCTTACCTCAGTCCCTAGAAGAGTATCTAGTAAACATCAGGTGTGTGAAGTAGGAAGGAAAAAAGGGAGGAAAGAAAGACATGTATAATGAAGGAAATGAGAAGGAAGATGACAGGGGAAGGCAGAAATGTAAGGAAGAAAGCAATTAATAAAATTATTGAGCTATGACCCATAATAGGATAGGAAAGTGTATAAGACCTAAGAGCTGATATAATTCTAAAAAAGATAGCTCTTTTTGCTGGAAAGACATCATGAGAGGTCCTTAGAGTAAAAGTTAAGCCCCTCGGGGCCCAAATATCAACCAATGAAAGCTTGGAGGGATTGGGGAATACTTTACATAATAAAGAAACAGAGTTTGAATAATTCCAAGGCAAAATAAGAGGAAAAGAGTGCAACACAAACAACAAATCAAGCCAACCTCATGCGCAAGAAGGGAAATAATCAAGATTAGAGCAGAGATCAATGAGTTAGAAACTAGGGAAATAGTAGAAACCATCGATGAATCCAGAAGTTGGTTTTTTGAAAGAATCAATAACATTGATAAGCCACTGGCCAAACTAATCCAAAAGAAAAGAGAGAGGACCCTAATTAACAAAATTATGAATGAAAGGGGAGAGATCACGACTAATCCAAAGGAAATAGAAACAATCATCAAAAATTATTATCAACAGCTATATGCCAATAAGTTAAACAACCTAGAAGAAATGGATGCATTCCTGGAAACCCATAATCTTCCAAGACTGAAACAGGAAGAAACTGACAACCTGAATAGACCAATATCTAGTAATGAGATTGAAGCAGTGATCAAAAACCTCCCAAAAAACAAGAGTCCAGGACTGGACATATTCCCTAGGGAATTCCACCACATATTCAAGGAAGAAATAATACCTCTTCTCCTGAAACTGTTCCAAAAAATACAATCAGAAGGAAAACTTCCATACTCTTTCTATGAAGCCAGCATTACCCTGATCCCCAAACCAGGCAAAGACCCTACCAAAAAGGAGAATTTCAGACCCATATCCCTGATGAATATGGATGCCAAGATTCTCAACAAGATCCTAGCTAATAGGATCCAACAGCACATTAAAAAGATTATTCATCATGACCAGGTGGGATTTATCCCTGGGATACAAGGGTGGTTCAACATTTGCAAATCAATCAATGTGATAGAACAAATCAATAAGAGAAAAGAGATGAACCACATTATCCTCTCAATTGATGCAGAAAAAGCATATGACAAAATTCAGCATCCGTTCCTGATTAAAACTCTTCAAAGTACAGAGATAGAAGGAACATTCCTCAACATCGTAAAGTCTATCTATGAAAAGCCCAGAGCAAATATCATTCTCAATGGGAAAAGCTGACAGCCTTCCCTTTGAGATCAGGAGCACAGCAAGGATGCTCACTCTCACCACTCTTTTTCAACATAGTGCTAGTAAGTCCTAGTGACATCAATCAGACAACAAAAAGAAATAAAAGGTATTCATATTGGTAATGAAGAAGTCAAACTCTCTCTCTCCTCGCAGATGACATGATACTTTATATGGAAAACCCAAAAGACTCCACCCCCAAACTCCTAGAACTCATACAGCAATTCAGTAATGTGGCAGGATACAAAATCAATGCACAGAAATCAGTTGCTTTCCTATACACTAACAATGAAAATATGGAAAGGGAAATTAGAGAATCGATTCCATTTACTGTAGCACCAAGAACCATAAGATACCTGGGAATAAATCCAACCAAAGAGGTAAAGGGTCTGTACTCGAGGAACTACAGAATGCTCATGAAAGAAACTGAAGAAGACACATAAAGGTGGAAAAGCATTCCATGCTCATGGATGGGAAGAATAAACATTGTTAAAACGTCTATACTGCCCAGAGCAATCTATACTTTCAATGCCATCCCGATCAAAATTCCACCGGTTTTCTTCAAAGAGCTGGAACAAAAAATTCTAAAATTTGTATGGAACCAGAAAAGACCCCAAATTGCTAAGGAAATGTTGAAAAAGAAAAACAAAGCTGGGGGCATCACATTGCCTGATTTCAAGCTTTAGTACAAAGCTGTGATCACCAAGACAGCATGGTACTGGCACAAAAACAAACACATAGACCAGTGGAACAGACTAGAGAGCCCAGATATGGACCCGCAACTCTATGGTCAAATAATCTTTGGCAAAATAGTAAAAAATATCCAGTGGAAAAAAGACAGTCTCTTCAATAAATGGTGCTGGGAAAATTGGACAGCTATATGTAGAAGAATGAAACTTGAC
>CM053604.1:101821339-101845243 GCA_028646535.1 Procyon lotor
CAAAAAATGGGCAGAAAACATGAACAGACACTTCTCCAAAAACATACAAATGGCTAACAGACACATGAAAAAATGTTCATCATCTTTAGCCATCAGGGAGATTCAAATCAAAACCACACTGAGATACCACCTTACACCAGTTAAAATGGCCAAAATCAACAGTACAGTAAACAACAAATGTTGGAGGGGGTGTGGAGAAAGGGGAACCCTCTTCCACTGTTGGTGGGATTGCAAGCTGGTGCAGCCACTTTGGAAAACAGTGTGGCGATTCCTCAAGAAACTAAAAATAGAGCTACCCTATGACCCTGAAATTGCATTCCTGGGTATTTACCCCAAAGAAGCAGATGCAGTACAAAGAAGGGCCACATGTACTCCAATGTTCATAGCAGCAATGGCCATGATCACCAAACTGTGGAAAGAACCAAAATGCCCTTCAACAGATGAATGGATAAAGAAGATATGGTCCATATATACAATGGAATATTATGCATCCATCAGAAAGGATGAATACCCAACTTTTCTATCAACATGGACGAGACTGGAAGTGATTATGCAGAGTGAAATAAGTCAAGTGGAGAGTCAGTTATCTTGTGGTCTCAGTTACGTGTCGAGCATAAGGAAAAACATGGAGGGCATTGTGAGAAGGAAGGGAAGAGTGAAGGGGGAAATCAGAGGGGGCGATGAACCATGAGAGACTGTGGACTCTGAGCAACAAACTAAGGGTTTTGGAGGGGAGGGGGTGAGGGGTTGGGTGAGCCTCTTGGTGGGTATTGAGGAGGCCACGTATTGCATGGAGCGCTGTATGTGGTGCATGAACAATGAATCTTGTAACACTAAAAAAATAAAATAAACATATTTGGGGGAAAAAAGAGTGCAACACAGAAAGAAATACAGAGAAAATGAATCAATCAGGATCACAACAATGCACTCACCCCCTTGACATTCAAATCTTCAATATTCTAAGAAATTTATTAAAAGTTTGGCCACAGTGGATATTTTTGTTCTTGCAATGCAGTCAAATGATAGAATTTAACAATCATGGTTTATGTGGGGGTAAACAAAAAAATATATGACATAAAATCTTTGGACACAATAGCCAGAAGAAAAGGCAACAAGTAGATCTGGGTTTACATTCACAGTCACATGTTTCAGTGAAAGTACTTAGACTTGCCATAAAGGAACATGGTAGCTGAAGCATGACCTCAACCTCTGCCAGGGAATTTGATATAGATGATCAGATAGATGGAAAATTATCCTACCCAAAATACCAAACCAAAATTACAAAATCAAGTGCTCAAGATTGCACAAGGCATTTGCTCTATTCCAGAGTCAGAGACAAGGCTAAATAAACCAGCTTAAAATTCTAATAGGAATTCTAAAACCAGCTTTGATCTTGGGCAAATTCTTCCTACACTCAGAGTAGTGGTGTGAACTCTAAAGAGATTTAAATACATGAAACTAGCACAACTTTAAAAATAGGTTCTAGCTTATATTGCTTGAATTTAAGGAAATCTGTATAAGCTAAGGGACACTTTGGCAGTAGGACATTTGGCCACAATTAATACTTGATTAATACCCTCTCTCTCTCTCTTTTAACTTTGCAAGGGGCTTTGTGTTCCTCAATGTATATTTGTGTTCTCATAGCTGAATGAGATGGGGAAAAGCTGGAGATGGGAATATCTAATGATTTGAAGTTGAAATATCTGTCTGCCAATATCAGGTTGTAGAAATAGAAAATTCCCTAGTGCTAGGCCACTACATCCTTCATACTCATTTTGATGCTATATAGGCTAGTTTATTTCCTTTATATGCTTCAGTCTGAGTTTTATAACTTGTAATTATATGTGTTGTTTATATAAAAAATGAATGTAACCACTCATTTTGACAGGCTAATGAGGGCAGGAGTACAAATGCTAGAAGTATGTGATTTTATAGAATATTCTACTATCATACTTGTTTTGTAATAAACCAAATTGCAGACCTCCAAAATATGCCACTGCCTTATAATAAAACCACTCACAGCAATAGCGAAGAGAAGAGACTTCTTAGTTTTCAGTGATAGCCACCTCGGTCATTAAAAAAAAAATGCTCTGGGTTGTTTTTGAAACAGAAAAATAAGTAAAAACCCAAGAAACACTCCAAAAACTGATATTAGTCATCAAAATAAATTAGCAGAAGCTAAAGTCCTAAAGTATCAGTCTTGTAGAAGTTATAACGAACTTAGATAGTGCCTACTCTTCACCATCAGCATTTACAGAACATTTTTTCACTTGACTAATTTTCTTGGTTATTGGCATTATTCCCAGCTAGTATCTTCTCACTCTAAAATGCTCTCTGCTACATTTATACTTTAAGTTAAAATGTTGCCCAGATACTTTACATTGCATTTTTTAAATGCACATTTCTTTCAAAGTACCAATTTTTCGCGTGAGGTAAATACCTTTCACTTTGACCAAAAGATAATCTTTTTTTTTTCCTTTAAGTTGATTGTTTTTAGAAACTAACTTCTATATTATAACACCAAAGAAAAGCACTGGTAACTTTTTTGACTTTTTCCTTCTTCCTTTGAATTTTCCCTCTAACATCCTGCTGGCACCAACAGTCCATACGTGAAACATCTGTCTCACATATATTCTAAACCAATGGGCATCAAACTGTTTCACCACAAAAGAAAATGACTGGGATTCCCATTACTGTGATGTCAAATCCAGAAAAGAAGAAACACCTGATTTCACCTCTGAATCCCTGCTTTTTAATTGACCTATTTTGCATGGTATAAATAATCTTCCTCACTGCTTTCTGACATAATAAATAAGCTGCCATATTACCTCACCTTTGTGGAACTTGTCTATCTTTCAATTCAGTCTTCATGTAATAGAGCAAGGAGAGAATGCTCTAAGGACCAAAAATGCTATTTATACAAGAATGCATCTCACACTCTTTCTGAATTTGTTTATTCTTAGTGTGAATAGCATCAAAGAAGCCTAAAGACAATACAGTATAATTATTAAGAACACAAACTCTAGACTTAGATTGTCTAAACTGAATCATGGTTCTGTTTTCTAGCTCTGTGACCTTGGGCAAGTTAAACTTAGTGTTCTCTTGGATCACTCATAAGACGAACAAAGTAATAATACTTTGTATAGAGTTGGTACAGGATAAAATTAATTAAAATATGTAAAATACCTAGAACTATGCCAACCACATAGTTTGCGTTTCATTTCTAAGCCCATAAAATGCTATAAACAGTAGGAAAGAGGGACAAGGACTTCTGTAGGCATGTGCATCTACACCAGCAAGCACAATCAATGAAAAGTCTACTTTATAGCAATGGGAGGAGGTTAGGTGTTGTTTAAAAATAAATATAGTAACTGGGGACATTGAGTTTGGGAATAAAAGCCTAGTGAGTATCCAAGAGTACATCACTCAATTACATCACAATAGAGTAGTGAAAGTTTATAAAAAGGAACCTGAATGAATGTATCCAAGGACATCTGTTTCATTTCAGTAAAATAGTTGATGTTTATAAAAATGATGCTGAGTATCCGAGAAGTGATTAAAATAGACCAATAATTCAATTGAAGATGAAATACATCTTGTAAGATTTCTATTTGAAAGAGCCAAATAAAAAATTTTAGTGCCTTGATAGATACATACTTCTCTCCAAAATACTCATTCAGAAGGATTTAATCTAAGTGGTTTTATGAGAAGTTACTGAGAGTAAAAACAAAATATAACATAGCAAATTATTTCTTGTGGAAGTGTGGGAAAGACTCTAATTGTTCCCTATCTTTCATTCTCCAAGTTTTCTTTTTGGAAATAGAAATGTCCTTGAGTGTATGGGGTTATGACTACCTGGTCATCTAGGTACTACATCCCCTTGTCTTCCTTGCAAATCAATGTGGCTATGCAACTAAGTCTCCATCACTGGAACATAAATGGAATCTACTGTATAACTTATGTTGCTTCCTTGTAAAATAATTGCTTGCCTTCTACTTCCACTTCCTCTTTCTATAAGCTGTTTTGGGAACATGAAGCAAGTAAGCTACCTCTACCATACAGATAAGGAGACAACCAAGGAAACCTGACTTAACAGAAACACAGAGGAAACTGGGTCCCCAGGTTAAATTGTGGAGGGAACAGAACGCCCTATGTCCCCTGGACCCCATGCCCCCTTCAAGGCAATTAATGTCTATCTCAAATCATTTGAGTGAGAGCACTTTGGAGTCTTTTTGTTGTAGTAGACTAGTATTATCTTAATAAATTTAGAGAAAAATGATAGAATTTAAACTCAAACTTGTATTGAGCACAAGTATTGCACAAGTTACCAAGTTAGGCTCTATAAAGATGCAGTATTAATTAGATGCAAGTTCTGCCCTCACAGATTTTATAGTCCAGAAAAGATGAGCTAAGTACCCAGACAATTATATTACCATATAGTCTATGTGGCTTGTCATCTGAGAGTTATAGCAAGAAATCTTTAATCAGAAAAATGTTCATGAGGATGGCCTTTGAGAAGGACCTATAATTCAAAGGATTTCAAAATACACAAAGACGTGAATGAAAGCACTATAGCAGAAAAGTGAATACCTGCTAATGTTTTCTGTTAGAATAAAGGGTAGGGTTGAAGGGCCTTGAACTATGTAAGCTGGAAGAGTAAGCTTAGGCCATCTTGTGAAGAGCACTAAATTATTATTATTATAAAATATGCATTAAACTCTTCCTATAGGCATTTTGCTTAACCCCTTATGTGTACTTTCTCAATTTACCATCAAAATAAATTGATACATATATCAAATAAATAAGTTTTATATACCTAATAAAATATTTTATCTCTCACCTCTAGTGTGAGGAATCTGTACCTAATTAAATAGGCAACAAAAACTTGAAAGAACTATGGGAAAGTGAAGGGCACTGTCTGAGCTTCAGTAAGGCTATGCAGCTCAGGATGCAAAGGGGAGCAATGAGAATATTTTTACTTTTGCTATAGGCAAGGTAAGAACTAGGTGCTTAAACTAGTGGGGCTGCATTGAAACTGGAAAAGAGGGGATGGATTGGAAACATGAAGAACTCGGCAAGTAATTCTGTGATTACGTCACAAATTCAATGAAGAAAGGACATGAGAGAAAAACCAAATGTTTAGAATCTGAGCCCTGAAATTAGTAAAATAAGGAGTGAGGTGTTAATAGTAACAAAAAATAGGAGGTACATAGGGCACATTGAGATGTTGGCAGTCTAAGGAGAGAAACAGCTTTCTCGATATCATGTCTTACATATGCCTTTTGACTTTACAAGATTGGCTTAATGTTTTTAAACTTGTTTTCTTCTCTGAAAAAATAAGAATAATAATATTCAGCTCATCGGCTTTACTTGAGGATTAAATAAGATAATGTTTTTTAAAAAGGAGAGAAACAGCACCTAGCACTGTAGGTAGCACAGAACAGGAAATCACTAACAGTGGCTAAAATCTTTACTGTTGCTGCTGCTTTTCCTAAGCATTATGAAAAACTGGGAGAACAAGGTGTAGGTTTGAAAGGAATTTATGCATTGAAGATGTGAGAGTTAATTAAGTTATGAAAGAAATGAAATAGTTTTGAAGAGAAAACCTTGGGAGATATCTCCATTTTAAGACACATTTTAAGGAAAGACAGGAGCCAGTGAAGAAGACAGGAAGAAATATTAGTGAGGCTAGAAGAAATGAAAAATGGAGAAAAAGAAAATCCAAACAGAGGATGGTCAACATGTCAAATGCTGCTGAGAGGACAAAAAAGAGTTGAGATCTGAGAAAAATAGTATTGATTTTAGTGGCAGAGTCAAGAAAATGGAGTTTATCAGGAAATAGGAAATAGAGACCTAAATGTGTTTGTCAACATACGGGAAAGAGCTGGTAAGAAAAAATTTGTAACAGGAAAAGGAAAATCAAAGGAATAAAATCTCAAGGGAAGAAAAGAGGTTAGATCAAGAGCATAGGTGGAAAGACCTGCCTCTGTCAGGGGGAGAGATGCATTTTCCTCAGGGAAGAAAATGGAGAAACAAAGGGGGAAGAAAAAAAAATGAAGATATTGAAGGCAACTCTGCGTCATGAAAAAACTCATTTAAGCTGGCAACTCAGTAAAGTAATATGTTAGGTCATCTATTGAGGGGAAGTGAAATGGGTAAAATTAAAGACTTGAAGGGATGTTCAGTTTAGTTTTTCTTTCACAGATGAAAGGCATTTATCCAGGAAAGGAAATTATTTCTTAATGTTTCTACTTTAATAATATTTTGCCAAATCTACTTTTCTCCTCAAAGCACTCATTTTTCTAATATTTGGAGAAAGTTTTCAGAGAAAAATATCTTGAATGATTGCAATGAGTCATTTCCAACCATTTTCACTCCTTAATGTCAACTTTTTGTAAAAAGGAAATAAATGGTGATAGTGAGGGAAGGGGTAACAAATTGCACAGCATCATTTTGAAACATTCACTTGGGGCACCTGGGTGACTCAGTTGGTTAAGTGTCTGACTGCAGCTTGGGCCATGATCTCAGCGTCCTGGAATTGAACCCCACTCAGAGGAGAACTGGCTTCTCCCTCTCTTTCTGCCCCTCCCCCTACTTGTGTTTTCTCTCTTTCTCTCTCTCTCTCAAATAAATAAATAAAATCATTAAATTAAATAATAAATAAATAGTAAAATCATTCACCTTCCTATGGAATAACTATGGTTCAATTTTTATAGATTTCTTTTCTACATCCACTGTATTAGATTGAATATTGTCCCCTAGAAATTCATGTCTACACAGAACCTCAGATTGTGACGTTGTTTGAATCTTTGCAGATATTCTTAGTTAAGAGGGGTTATACTTAATGAGGATGGGCCCTTAATCCAGTAAGACTGGTATCATCATAAAAGAAGAGAGAAATTGAGACAGACACAAACATAGAAGGACAACCCATGAAGAAAGAGGCAGATAATGGAGATATGTTACCCTACACCAAGGAATGCCTGGGGCTCTCGGAAGCTTGGGACTCAAGTCTTATGACTAATGGGTGCTCCCTGTATTAGGGTTCCTAAGGATCATCCAAAAATCGAAAGAACTATTTTCTACCAGAAGTTAGCTTTGTTGAGTCTGCACTCCTCTTCAGAAATAGCAGAAAAATATTTCTTAAACTGTCATTGTAAATAGACTAGCAATTTACCTGAAAGGCCTGAAAAAATAATGGGAAGGGAATATGAGAAAAAATAAATTTTAAGATCCATCATATAAAAAAATCACCCAAGTTCCATTAGTCCCAGAGTTCTACAGAAGAGGTCAATCAAATGAGAATGAGAATTAATCACTCAAAACAACCAATCAATAGAGAAAAAATAATAGCCTAAGGCCCTAATACATGTCCCTTAAAAAGGAAAGACATCCAATTAGAACAGTGAGCCTGGAGCAATACACAGTAACGAAAGCAAACAAAGTGTAAGGGTTTCATCTGGAACTCCTTGATAACACATCAAAGGGAATCACTTGTGCACAGACTGCCAGAAGGAATGGAAAGGACAAAGGCCCACTCTGTGTTTGAAGACAATGTGACTGAATCTTACTACATATTTGGATAAGAAAACAACCTGACTATCTATTCTTTGAGCCTGTAAGATATCATAGGAGGAAATAAATCAAAATTTAGAGATCAAGGTCTGGGACTGTAGTGCAATTACTCTAGAGAGGTAGTGAAAACATACTACAAAGAACCATTGAGCAGCAAAAGAAAAACTTCAGACCCAAGAACTTTTTCTTGAAACAAGGAAACTGGTGGGAGAAAAAGGGAGAAAATGATTGCTTTTTTATTTAGATAATTCCTGGGAAATACCCTGTGTTTATAAGTGCAAAATAAAAAAAAAATACGTATAATGGAGTAGAGAGTGGCACAGTAAGAAGTTATGGGGATATTATTTGTAAAGAACATCAAAATTGGATTTGAAAATGGACTGGAATCATTATAGATGTTGAAAAATTTGAGTAGCAAGATCAAAATGATTCTTCAAAAAGATGCTTCTTCGTGCTTCTGTGAGCTGGATAGTATATAGAACAGAGACAGCAATAAAAAGAATTAGAACATGAAGCAATTGAGTACCCAGACTAGATTAGGTATGTAAAAAGGCCAGGACACAGAATTCAAAGTGGATTAGATAAAAACAGATCTGCACTTCGATCTGGATTCCTTCCATAAACTCTTCAACCAAAAATTTCAATCTTGTATTATACCACCCTCAAGTAGATTTTCCATCAATCCTTTGCCTATATTCTGTTCATTTCAATAACCTTTCATTGTCCCTCATTTCCATCTAGTCCTCACTTCCCTGCCTACACACATTAATAACATAGTTCATAATTATAATCACACATTTCCACATAACTCCCAACTCCTTCTCTCTTCACATTATATTTATCTGGCTAAATCCCAGTGCTCATAAAGCCCAGCTCCCCACACTCACTCTATCCTTGTACCTGGACAACTGAATAGAGCTGAAGAAAAGTACAACCATGCTCATCCTTCTCCATTTCATTTCCTAATCCTTAACCTTAAAAGAACCCTTGCTCAGGGCTCATTCTATCTTCCTGGTCCATTCCCTCTCCCACTCATTCAGATAATCATCCCATGCCTTCTCTGTCCTTAAACCTCCAATACCATCTCCCTTCAGCTGATGATTTTGTTTCATATTTCTGTGAAAAGAGAGATGAGATTATAAGAGAAAATTTTCAAACTCCCATCATCATATCTGCTTTTATATGTGCTTTTGTTTTTGATGCTAGAAAAGAATGATCCATGCTCTTCTCAAAGTCTAACCCTTCTTCTTATCCCCTCTTACCTAATCAAAGACATAACTCTAACATTTACCCCTCCTCCATCTTTTTAATTATCATTTTTCCTTTCTCTTAGAGTACTACCATTAGCATACAACCATAACATCTTTTTTTAAAAAAACCTTGTCTTATTTCCATAATCTTCTTTAGATATTGCCTCATTTGCTTTATCCCAGACTATTCAGAAATTTCATTTTCTATTCTAGGCTTTACTTTCCTCTTCTTTTTTTCTTTTTCTTTTTTTTGGGGTTGGGGGGAGGGCAGAGGGAGAAAGAGAGAGAGAATCTTAAGCAGACTCCATGCCCAGCATGGAGCCTGTCGCTAGGCTCAATCTCACAACCCTGGGATCATGACCCGAGCCAAAATCAAGAGTTGGATGCCCAACCGACTGAACCAGCCAGGTATTCCCTGAGCTTTACTTTCTATTTAACCTATTTCACATAGGCGTTTGCCTTTAAAACTTAATAGAAACTACATATGTCAGGTCACCAATTCCAAAACATTATTATATACAATAGTAAATTTTTTATCTCACCTATCACCAACATTTAATATTATTGATGACTCCCACTTTGAGACATTTTCTTTACAAGTTTTCTAAGATGACATTTCCTCTTGGTTCTCCTCCCATTTTATTGGTGGTCTTTCTTACTTTTTCCTTCCATCTACCCTAAACTTTAAATATAGTGGCTCATGGTTCAGTCCTCATACTTCTTCTCTTTTCAATCTAAACTCCTTCAAAAGTGGTAAAATCTAGTCTTATGGAATTAAAACTCATCAACATGGATAATTCCCAAGTATATCTTCTTTATCCAGATCTTTCTTCTGAACTCCAAACCCAGATGGCCTATTTTCCTTATTGTATGCCTGTAACTGAGTTAACAATATGTGAGTATAGAATATTTACAGTTTGGTTGAATATATAATTGCCGTTCTAAAATTAACATGACCAAAGAAGTTAATTCTTCAAGAGGATATAACAATTGTAAGTATATATGCACTCAACATTGAAGCACCTAAGTATTTTAAGTAAATATTAGCATAACTCAAAAGAGAAGTAGATAGCAATACTATAATAGTAGGGGACTTCAACATCCCACTTTCAATACTGGATAGAGCATCCAGACAGAAAATGAAACACCATACCTGAATAAACACTTTAGAGCAAGTGTGTGTGTGTGTGTGTGTGTGTGTGTGTGTGTGTGCACGTGCATATATAGAGATGTATAGAGGTACACAGAATATTCCATCCAACTGCATCAGAATACACTATCTTTCTCAAGTGTACATGAAATACTCTCCAGGATAGGTCATATCAAGTTGGGCCACAAAGCAAGTCTTAACGAATTAAGGAAAATTAAAATCATATCAAGTATCTTTTCTTAACACAATGGTATGAAACTAGAAATCAGCAACAGGAGAAAAATAGGAAAATTTAGAATATATGGAAACTAAACAACACACTCTTAAACAACCTAACTTTATGCCTCAAGAAATAAAAAGAAAAAGCCAAGCCCAAAGTTAGCAGAAGGAAAAAGATAATAAAAATTATAGCAGAAAGAGATTTTTGGGGGAGTGGCAGAATACAAGGATCCTAAGCTCATGCTTGGCCCAATAATGCACCTAGATAACACTAGCATCAGTGTAAATAACCCAGAAAATGACCCAAAGCCTGGCAGAACAGTCTCTCTACAGCTAATTTAGAGAAGAGGCCACATCAAAAATGGTAAAAAGGGCAGAGACACATTCTAGGGCCAAATTGATTCCTGAGACTGTCAGCAGGAGGGAGGGACAGCAAGGATGAGAAGGGAGAGGAGCAGACTCCACACCAGACACCCAAGCATGGGGAACCTGTACTGTGAAGACAAATCCCCTTTGACTTTGGAAACTCAGAAGGGCTTTACTTCACAGGTTTTTTATAATCAGTGGTATTTAACACTGAGAACATTAAAACTCAGTGGATTCCATTTGGGGGAACAAGAGAGTGATAGGAAACTGAGTCCTCAACTTTAAAAAGCCAGCATAATAACACTGTGAGATAAGGTATAGAAGCAACAGTTTGAAAAACTCCTGGTACATACTAAGGGAGACTTATTTACTAACACAGACATATGGAAAGATATTGTTAAACATATAAAATATAAAAAACATATAAAATAACAAATATTGTTAAACATCCATACTACCCAAAGCAGTCTGTAGATTTAATGCAATCCATATCAAAATACTAACAGCTTTGTTCACAGAGCTAGAACAAATAATCCTAGAACTTGTATATAACCACAGATAATCCTGAATAGCCAAAGCAATATTGACAAAGAAGAACAAAACCAGAAATATCACAATCCCAGATCTCAAAATATACTACAAAGCTGTATTAATCAAAACAGTATGGTACGGGCACAAAAATACACACATAGATCAATAGAACAGAATGGAGGGCCCAGAAATAAACCCACAATTATATGGTCAATTAATCTATGGCAAAGGAGGCAAGAATATGCAATGGGAAAAAGACAGTTTCTTTAAAAACTAGTGTTAGGAAAACTGGACACCTACAAGCAAAAGAACGAAAATGAACCACTTTCTTATACCATGCACAAAAATAAAATCTAAATAGATTTAGGATCTAATGTGAGACCTGAAATCATAAAAATCCTAGAAGAGAGCACAGGCAGTAATTTCTCTGATACTGGTCACAGAAACATTTTTCTAGATATGTCTCATAGAGCAAGGGAAACAAAAGCAAAAATAAACTATTAAGACTACATCAAAGTAAAAAGCTTCCACACTGCAAAAGAAACAATCAACAAAAACAAAAAGACAACTTACTAAGTGGAGAAAGATATTTGCAAATGATATATCCAATAAGGGGTTAAAATGCAAAATATATAGAGGACTTATACAACTCAACACCAAAATAATAATAATAATAATAATAATAATAATAAACCAATTTAAAAATGGGCAGAAGACATGAATGACATTTCTCCACAGAAAACAAACAGATAGATAACAGACACAGGAAAAGATGTTCACTCACCATCAGGGAAAAACAAACCAAAACCATAATAAGATATCACCTTATACCAGTCAGAATGACTAAAATAAAAAACACAAGAAACAAGTATTGGCAAGAATGTGTAGAAAAAGGAGAACTTGTGCACTGTTAGTGGGAATGCAAATTGGCATAGACATTGTGAAAAATAGTATGGAGTTTCCTTAGAATGTTAAAAATATAATTACCATATGATCCAGTAATCCACTATTGAATATTTACCAAAATAACATGAAAACATATTCAATTAAATAATTCATTAATTCAAAAAGATATATGCAGCTTTGTTTATTGCAGCATTATTTTTGGTAGGCAAAATAGTGAAGAAATCAAAGTGTCTATTAATTGATGAATGGATATACAAGAGATGGTAAATGTATACAATGGAATATTACTCAGCCACAACAAAGAATGAAATCTTGCCATTTGCAAAAATATGGATGGTTCTAGACGGTATAATGCTAAGTGAAATAAGTCAGTGAGAGAAAGACAAAGACCATATGATTTCACTCATATGTGAAATTTAAGAAACAAAACAAATGAATAAGAAAAAATTGACAAACCAAGAAATAGAATCTTAACAATAGAGAACAAACTGATGGTTACCAGAGGGGAGATAGGTGAGTGGATGGGTGAAACAGGTGTAAGGCAATATGTTCATATGATGACCAATGAATAATGTATAGAATTGTTGAATCACTACAGTATATACCTGAAACTAATATAATGCTGTATATTCACTTTATGGAACTAAAAATTAATTAATTTTTAAAAAATTATACCAGAAATTAATAAAATAGAGAAAAGACAATAAAAAATCACTAATAGAGTTGGGTTTTTAAAAAGATAAACAAACTGACAAAGATAAATTGACAAACTCTTAGCTATATTAGCCAAGAAAAAAAGAGAAAAGCCTCAAAATTATAAATGAGAAAGGAGACATTAAAACTGATATCACAGAAATACAAAGGATTATACAGGCTACTGTGAGCCATTATACATCAATAAACTGGATAATCCAGAAAAACAACTGATAAATTTGTAGTAAACAACCTAGCAAGACTGAATCATGAAGGCATAGAAGTTTGAACAGACCTGTACCTAGTAAGGAGATTCAATCAGTAATAAAATAAAACAAAGTAAAACCCAGACCAGATGATTGCATTGGTGAACCCTACTGAACATTTTAAAAAGAATTAATGCCTAAACTTCTCAAACTCTTCCAAAAAATTGAAGAGGAGGAAATGCTCCCAAATTCATTTTAGAAGGCATGTGGGTGGCTCAGTCAGTTAAACATCTGCCTTTAACTCAGGTCATGATCTCAGGGTCTTGGGATCCAGCCCTGCATCAGGCTCCCTGCTTAGTAAGGAGCCTGCTTCTCTCTCTGCCCCTCTCTCCTGCTCATGCTCATCCCAGTCTCTCTCTCTCTCTCTCAAATAAATAAACAAAATCTTAAAAAAAAAAAAGTCCAGGATTACCCTGATAACCAGCCCGATGAGGAGTTTACAAGAAAGGAAAACTATAGACAGCATTGTATTTTTGGTTATGAGATCAAAACCATAAACAAGAAAAGCAAAACGCAACAAATAGGACTACATCAAATCAAAAAGTTTTGCATAAAAGAAACAGTCAACAAAATGAAAAGGCAACCTATGGAATGGGAGGAAACATTTGCCAACCATATATCGAATTAGGATCTGTGAGGGTTGTGAGATCTTACCTACCAGCAAGTTAATAAAATAGTCTGCTACAGTTTCACAAATACTGACAAAAGACACAAAACTGGGTCAGAGACAAAAGACCATTTGTTATTCACAGTAATAACAGCAGTCAGTGTAACATTGTTGTTTAAGCTCTCTAAGCCCCAGTTCTCTCAGGTTGATGTGATGAGAGCCAGGTGTTGCCAGTAAATGCAGTGGACTATGTTATAGGAGTCAGGAAGGCTTGATGTTATGTAATTTGTTGCCAATAAACCTACCTATCCTACTCTCCAGAGAGAGATATCTCTATCTCTACTCTCCTGTGGTATAAACAAACCCACTGCAGGAAAGCACCTTTCCTTCTACCCTGTCAGCTCCAGCCAGGCTATCTATCTGTGTTGTTCCTTAGAGATGCCAAGTACACTCCCACCTCAACTTATGCTTGGAAGATTCTTCTTCCACATATCTATTGTTCTCACTCTCTTTAGCTGTATGTCTGGTCTAATGTCATCCTATCCAAGACAGGTAGGTAGTTGTAAAATAATACCTCCTAGTACTTCCTATCCTTTACCCTGCTTTATGTTCCTTCATTGTTTACACCTTATCTACTTTCTTCCTTTTGGTTTACTTTAGTCAAATGCAACTCGTCAATACGAAGCCTCCATTAAGGAGTTTGGAGTAGTGTCTGGCACATAATACTTGAGAGGAAGAAGAAAGTAAAGCAAGAAGGAGAGAGGTAAGGAGAAAAGGAAAAAGGGAGGGAAAGAAGAAAGAGACACAAAGAGAGAAGGCGGGGTGGAAGTAAAGGAGGAAAGAGCAATCAAAATTATTCTAAAGTGGCTAGTCTGAGGAAGTGTGAGGAGAGTAGCACCAAAGATTATGAACTTGGTTATAATTCATTTTTTAAAAAGAAAAATCACTTTTTAAATTTTACAAGGCTAACTATCACTTGTTAAAATTTATGCATATGTTCTATTTTATATCAAAATTTCTCATTTGCTGTGTCTTCATATGGCAGAGAGACAGAGAAGGTAAGATCTTTGGTGTTTCTTCTTATAATCCCATCATGAGAGCTTCATCTGATGACCTCATCTAAACATAATTGTTTCAAAGGCCGCATCTCAAATACCACTACATTGGGAGTCAGGGCTTCAACATGTGAATTGTGATGGGGAAGGTGGGGTTGGAGGGAGACACAATTCATCCCATACAACCATTAATATGAACAACACAAAGAAAGTAAGAGCACTTTCTCAGGTCATGTCCAGGCACACATGGATGGCATAGGTCACCCATTTTCTACCTTCTAACCTGGTTCAATTTATTTTCTCTAGAGACCTATAGACTATGGCGACCAGGAGTATTTTAGTTCCTTTTCTTAGAAACATCTCACACCAAAATGGACTCCTTAAAATTTTCACCTAAAATGAGTAATCCTAAGCTCAACATGGATGTGTTTTTTAACTCTTAGGATATAAACATAAGGCAACCAGCACAATTTCCTTCTTCCTTGACTTCACTTTCAGGTAAGGAGCTTCCTTTCCATTCTGGAAGGCTGTAGATGCACATAAAGATTTAGCACATTGTTTACCATCTTGAACATTTAGAAACCATTCAAAATTCAACAATACCAAATTAATTAAATCTCTACAATAAAACAACACAGATGTTTTAGGTAAGCATGCAATGACATGGAAAGATGTACATAGTCTATTGTTAAGTGGAAAAAAAAAAAGTTACTAAACAGTATGTGTGTCTGAGAAAGGACAGAAAAGCTATACCTCAAAGTGGACCTCTCCAGTGTGCCATGTTTTCCCCCTTCTTTTTTGCTTATCTGTTCCCTAAACTTTCAACAATGATAAATGCTTTTGTAAAAACAGTAATATCTACTCTCTAGTCTGCTTCTATTAAAAACTCACTAACTTCTATATATTTACAAATATAATTTTCAATGCTTTAGCTGATACATAATTCTGAATATATGTTCTTGGTTTCATACACATATTTTCTTGACTCATCAATTCTCATGTGAACATGGAAGTTCCAAAAGGTCAAGGACAACCGCATCTAATTCTTCAACCTCCCGGTGCCTAAGAAAGTACGATACACAGAATTTACTATTTATTAAATACATGAATCAGAAATATGTGATGGAAAAATGCCTTAAAAATTAGAAGTAGATAAAATGTGTCTGAATTGCTATTGTCTATACTCTAAATATGTTTATTTCCTAAATCAAAGCTTCTTTTCTTTTCCCAAAAATATTGTCTTTGCTTCAAAGCTGTTACTATTTGAGACTGTCTCATCCTCAGGGTTTCAGTTCAAACTTTTGTTCAAAAAAGCATCACCAGAGTTCTGTGCCCTGCCACTAGATTGACCTAACTGCCAACTTAATCATTGCTTGGAAATCATGGTTGGATGGACCTATTACGCTTCTGGAAATTTTTCCTATAGATATGTTATATATATATATATATATACTAAATAATATATGTAAAAGATACACATTCAGCATTGCTTATAATAGCAAAAAATTAGCGATAAACTAAATGTTTATTAATAGATTATGACTAGATTATATTCCATGCATATAGTAGAATATATAACTCTATTACTTTAAAAAGAGTAAGGCAATTTTTGTGTATACTGTTGTGGAACTGATATTGAAAAGTGAAAAGAAGCAGAGTCCTATAGAATTATATGCATAGGATAGTAGCATGTGTTTATGTACATGTATATATAGTCTATAGTGTCATTAAAGAATATAAATACCTCTAGAAAAGGGGAACTAAGATAACCAGAGGACAATATGATAAAAATATACCCTTTGGACCTTTTGAATTTTGAATCCAGTGCATGAATTTCCTTTTTAATAAACTCTTAAACTTGGAACACAACTTTTTTCCTTAGGGATCATTTTATATTGTGAAGCATCAGAAATAGTCCTGTTGTGACTTTAAAAAACATTTTTTTTATTTTTATTTATTTATTTTTAAGTTTTTATTTAAATTCCAGTTAGTTGACACACAGTGTAATAATAGTTTTAGGTGTACAATATAGTGACTCAACACTTTTATGCAACACCCGTTACTCATCACAAGTACCTTCCTTAATCCCCATCACCTATTTAACCCGTACCCCCTCCCACCTCCCCTCTAGTAACCATCAGTTCTACAGAGAACTCTTACTGTTAACTACAGACTCTGCTTCTTTAGAGTCCGCTTCTTGGTTTGTCTCTCTCTTTTTATCACCCTTTTGCTCATTTGTACTGTTTCTTAAATTCTACGAAATCATATAGTATTTGTCTTTTTCTGACTTGTTTTGCTTAGCATAGTACTCTCTAGCTCTACCCATGTAGTTACAAATGGCAAGATTTCATTCTTTTTTATGACTGAGTAATATTCCAGTGTGTGTGTGTGTCTGTGTGTTCCACCTCTTCTTTATCCATGCATCCGTTGATGGATATTTGGACAATTTCCACAATTTGGCTACTATAGATGATAGCCTATAAACATCGAGGCGCATGTATTTTTTTGAATTACTATTTTTTGTATTCTTTAGATAAATACCTTGTAGTACAATTCATAGGGTAGTTCTCTTTTTAACTTCATGCTGAACCTCCATGCTGTTTTCCAGAGTGGCTGCACAAGTTTGCATACCCACTAACAGTGTAAAAGTGTTCCCCTTTCTCTACATCCTCACCAAAACCTGTTGTTTCTTGTGTTGTTGATTTTAGCCTTTCTGACAGTTTTGATTTGTATTTCCCCACTGATCAGTAGTGTTGAGCATCTTTTCACATGTCTGTTGACCAGCTGTATGTCTTCTTTGGAAACCTGTCTATTCATGTCTTTTGCCCATTTTTAATTGCATTATTCCCCTTTCTTTTGGATATTGAGTTTTAAAGATTCTTTATATATTTTGGATACTAACCCTCTATTGGATTTGTCATGTGCAAATATCTTCTCCCATTCTATAGGTTTCCTTTCAGTTTTATTGATTGTTTCCTTTGCTGTGCAGAAAATTTTTATTTTGATAAAATCCTAATAGTTTATTTTTACTTTTGTTTCTTTTTTTTTTCTTTTTCTTTTTTTTCTTTTCTATTTTTACTTTTGTTTACCTTGCCTCAGGAGGCATATCTAGAAAAAAGTTGCTATGGTCAATGTCAAAGAGGTTACTGCCTGTGTTCTCCTCTAGAATTTTATGGTTTCAGGTCTCACGTTTAGGTCTTTAATCCATTTTGAATTTATTTTTGTGTATGGTGTAAGAAAGTGATCAATATTCCCAACATCATTTGCAGAAGAGACTTTTTCCTCATTGCATATTCTTTCCTGATTTGTCAAAGATTAATTGACCATGTAGTTGTGGGTTCATGTATGGGTTTTCTATTCTATTGCTCTTGGTGTCTATTTTTATTCCAGTACCATATTATTATGATCACTGCAGCTTTGTAATACAACTTGAAGTCCAGAATTGTGACACCTCCATCTTTGCTTTTCATTTTTCAAGGTTGCTTTGGCTGTAAAAGGTCTTTTGTAGTTTTGTATAAATTTTAGGATTGTTTATTCTAGCTCTGTGAAAATGCTGTTGATATTTTATAAGGATTACATTAAATGTGTAGACTGCTTTGAGTAGTATAGACATTTTAAAAATATTTGTTCTTTCAGTCCATGAGCATGGAATGTCTTTCCATTTCTTTGTGTCATCTTCAATTTTCTTCATCAGTGTATTATAGTTTTCAGAGTATAGTTTTTCACCCGTTTTGTTAGGTTTATACCTAGGTATCTTAGTGTTTTGGTGCAATTGTAAATAGCATTGATTCCTTAATTTCTCTGTCTGCTGCTTCCTTATTGTAACAAAATGTAATAGATTTCTTCATGTTGATTTTATATCCTTTGAATTTACTAAATTCATTTATCAGTTGTAGCAGTATTTTGGTGGAGTTTTTTGAGTTTTCTACATATGGTCATGTCATTTGCAAATAATGAAAGTTCTACTTCTTTGCCAATTTGGATGCATTTTATTTATTTTTTTGACTAATTGCAGTGGCTAGGTTTCTAATACTATGTTAAATAACAGTGGTGAGAATGGATATCCTTGTCTTGTTCCTGATTGTAGGAAAAAAAGGTCTCTGTTTTTCCCTCACTGAGGATAATATTAGCTGTGAGTTTTTCATATTTGGTCTTTCTTAGGTTGAGATATATGTTCCCTCTAAAGCTACTTAGGTTGAGATATATGTTCCCTCTAAACCTACTAGGTTGAGGGTTTTTATCATGAATGGATATTGTACTTTGTCAAATGTTTTTTCTACATCTATTTAAGTAATCATATGATCCTTATCCTTCCTTTTGTTAATGTGGTGTATTATGCTGATTGATTTGCAAATATTCAATCATGCTTGCAACCCAGGAATAAATCCCACTTGATTGTGATGAATATTTTTTCATGTATTATTTTATTTGATTTGCTAGTATTTTATTGAGAACTTGTACACACATGTTCATCAAGGAAATTGGTTAGTAGTTCTCTTTTCTAGTGGAGTCTTTATCTGGTTTTGGTATCAGGGTAATGCTGGCCTCTTAGAAAGAATTTGGAAGTTTTCCTTCCTTTTCTATTTTTTGGAAGTTTGAGAAGAATAGGTATTAACTCTTCTTTAAATGTTTGGTAGAATTTATCCACAAAGCCATCTAGCCCTGGACTAGTTCATTGGGAGTTTTTTGATTACTGATTCAATTTCATTGCTGGTTATCAGTCTTTTTAAGTTTTCTATTTCTTACTGTTTCAATTTCAGTAGTTTATATGTTTCTAGGAATTTGTCCATTTTTTGCAGGTTGTCCAATTTGTTGGCATATAGTTTTTCTTAATATTCTCTTACAATTGTTTTTTTTCTATGGTGTTGGTTGTTATTTCTCTTCTCTCATTTGTGATTTTATTTTTTGGGTTATTTCTCTTTTATTTTTGGTAAGTCTAGCTAAATGTTTATAATTTTATTGATTTTTTTTTCAAAGAACCAGCCTCTGTTGTTTTTTTTTAGTTTTTCTATCATTTATCTTTCCTTTAATCTTTATTATTTCTGTTTTTCTGCTGGATTTAGGCTTCTTTTGTTGTTCTCTTTCTAGATCCTTTATGTGTAAAGGTCATTTACACATAGGTCATTTTTTGAGATTTTTCTTGATTCTTGATGTAGGCCTCTATTGCTATATACTTTCCTCCTGGGATTGCTTTTGCTGCATCCCAAAGGTTTTGGACCATTGTGTTTTTATTTGTTTCCATGTATTTTTTATTTCTTCTTTGATTTCCTGATTGACTCATTCACCGTTTAGTAGCTTGTTTTCTAACCTTCAAGTATATGTGGTCTTTCCAAAGTTTTTCTTGTGGTTGACTTCTAATTTCATAGCATTGTGGTCAGAGAAGGTGCATGGTATAATTTCAGTCTTTTTGTATTTGTTGAGGCCTGATTTGTGACCTAATATGTGATCTGTTCTGGAGAATTTCCCAAGTGCATTTGAAAAATGTGTGTATTTTGCTGTTTCAGGATGTAATGTTCTTAATATATCTGTTAAGTCCATCTGGTCCAGTGTGTCATTCAAAGCCATTGTTTCCTTGTTTATTTTATGTTTAGATGATCTTCCCATTTATGTAAGTGGGATGTTAAAGTCCCTTACTATTGTTATTTTCACTTGGTTCATTTATGTTTGGTACTGTTTTATATATTTGGGTACTCCCATGTTAGGGGCATAAATATTTGCGATTGTTAGATCTTCTTGTTGGATTGTCCCCTTTATTATGACATAGTGCTCTTCTCTGTCTCTTGTCACAGTCTTTGTTTTAAAGTCTAGTTTGTCCAATATAAGTATTGCTACTCTGGCTTTCTTTTGATATCCATTTGTGTGATAAATGTTTCTCCATCCCCTTACTTTCAATCTGTAGGTGTCTTTAGATCTAAAATGAGTCTCTTGTAGGCAACATATAGATGGGTCTTCGTTTTTTTTTGTTTTTTTTTTTTGATCCATCCTGACACCCCATGTCTTTTGATTGGAGCATTTAGTCTATTTACTTTCAAAGTAATTATTGATAGATATGTAATTAGTGCCATCTTACTTGTTTTGTCACAGTTGCTGGAGATTTCTCTCATCCTTTCTTGTCTTTGTCACTTTTGGTCTTTCTTTTCCATTCAAAAAATCTACTTTAATGTTTCTGGCAGGGCTGGTTTAGTGGTCACAAACTCCTTTCATTTTTGTTTGGGAAACTCTTTTTCTTTCCTTCTATTCTGAACGATAGCCTTGCTAGATAGAGTATTCCCCATTCAGCACTTTAAATATATCATACCACTCCCTTCTAGCTTGCTAAATTTCTGTTGAGAAATCCCCAGTTAATCTTATGGGTTTTCCCTTTTAAGTTAAGGGCTTCTTTTGTCTTGCTACTGTTAAGATTTTTTTCTTTATCACTGTATTTTGCCAATTTAATTACAATATGTATTGGTGTTGGCCTGCTTTTGTTGATTTTGATGGAAGTTCTCTGTGCCTCCTGGGTCTGGATGTCTGTTTCCTTCCCCAGATTAAGGAAGCTTTCTGCTATTATTTCTTAAAATAAATTTTCTGCCCCCTTTTCTCTCTCTTCCTCTTCTGGGACTACTATAATATGAATGTTATTTTGTTTGATAGAGTCACTGCTTTCCCTCAGTCTATTCTTATGTTACATCATTCTTCTTTCTCTCTATTGTTCAGCTTCATTGCTTTCCATTGCTTTATTTTCTATGTCACTAATTCATTCCTCTGCTTCTTCTAGCCTGCTATTCATTGCATCAAGCCTGTTACCATTCTCTTTTATTGCATTCTTCATCTCTGATTGATTTTTTTAAGTCAATCCCTGTGGTAAGAGTCTCTCTGATTTCTTCCACTCTTTTTCTCAAGCTCAGTGAGTATCCTTATGACTGTCGGTTTAAATTCTCCATCAGACATTTTACTTATATCATTTTACTTGGCTCTCTGACTGTGGCCTTGTTTTATTCTTTCATTTGGGATAAATTCCTCCACCTTGGCATTTTGTCTAAGTCTCTACTTTCTTCTCTGTGTTAAAAAAGCCAATTATGTCTCCTGCTCCTGAATGTAATAGTCTTATGAAGAAGAGTTCAAGTAGTGCCCAGGGCCCAGTTCTTTAAGGAGTGTCTCTAGCATGTGTTACATGCACTTTGCTGTTGTGTTTTGGCTGCCTTATCCTTCAGGTCAGTTATCTGCAGAGGTTATCTGCTGTGGGCAGTGTTTGGTCCCTGGCCTGACTATAGTGAGTTTTAACTAGGTGTGCTCTAGTCTGCTTGTTAAATGAGACCAGATACCAACTCCATCAGAACTGAGGCCCTTCAATACACTCTGGTCGGGAGACATGGTGTGGGTAGGGATTTGGGCTGGTCTTCTGGGAAATGACTCCCTGTGTTGGGACTGAGGCAAGTGTAACTAAGAAAAGCAGTCCCCCCAGAGCACAGGGAAGTGGAGCCTAATGTATGCAAGTTAGGCAGCTAGTGTCAGCACTATGCTGCTTCCCATAGGTGGCTTTGTGTTTATGCTGAGGGGTGGGAGAGGAAAATGGTGCCAGCCAGCTTCTTTGTTCCCAGAGATATAGCTCTGTGAACACTGCTTCTCAAGAACACACTCTGAGAAGAATAATCTCCCCCCTGTGTGTCCCAGGCATTCTGCAGATTGCTGTTTCCATGATATCTTCCCCTGCGTTGTTTCCCTAGTTTTCTCTCCAGGAGGAGCACAGAGCCCTCCTGGCTCTATGCAGCCAAGCCCACTGACCTTTAAAACTCTAGGATTTAAGCCCCACTGGTTGCAAAACACAAAATTCAGTCCTTCCCATTTTCCAAGCCAATGGCTTTGGGAAAACATTCACCTTTTGTGCTTCTCTCTTTCTCTCACCCTTCTCCATTCCCTTGTACATTCCCTTTTGTGCTTCTCTCTTTCTCTCACCCTTCTCCATAACCATGGCCCTCCCCTCTACAGCACCTGTGATCCATTTCTTCCCTAAACCGTGTCTCCACACTTCCTACTTTCTTTGATGAGGCCTCTTTTCTCCCTTTAGTTGGGGAGTTTGTATTGTCCTGGAGCATAAATTCTTTATTGAGTGAATGTCTTAGTAATGTAGATACAAGGCAAGTAGTTAGCCCAAGTACTGGGGGAAGGGTACAACATTACATTTATGTGACCAGATGAAAGCCACTCTTACTAATACCCTTTGGTATAGCTCTCTACGGAGGAAGTGTGGGCAAACTGCTTAGGGATTGAAAATTAAAGAGCTCCCTGGGGACATAGACACTAAGATCTTGATCTCATCTCTTGAGATGGTTAAAAACTTTCTTATTGACTGCACAATTTAATCCCACTAACAAGAATGATATGCTATAGTCCCAGAGGGGGACTTTACCATTAGGAAAATGGCATCTGAACTGATGAGCTTGCTCAGAACCAGTGCCAAATGTTCATGGTGGAAGGACTAATTGCATCAGAGCAGGTGGCTGTGGTTTAACTCAGGTAGCTCTGTGATAAGTGCCCATGTTTTGATTATAATGTAAGTGAACCAAAGAGTTGAACTTGGTAACCCAACTGGAGTACCTTTGCAAAGCATCACGCTGAGGCAGTAAGATCATCTTCCCTATAAGTACCTTCACAGCTTCTTAGCATCTGCTTTAGCACTCATGGTTAAAAGCATTTGTATTGGTCACAACACTAATGTGACCACAGACAGGTTTACCACTATGGAGAGACCTCTAGAACATCTTCTTTCTATACTTAAAAGCTACTAATAGATCTACAATGGTGTCTTTGCAAAAGTGAATTGAATGGCAGAGGCAATTGCAAGACCTTCCACTTTTAGCAGCATGTGGCAGTGACAGAGGCAAAGTCAGCAGAGGACAAAGGCCTCCTCTATCTCCATGAAAGTTTGGAAATATAACTATCCCTTTGAACTAAGTAAGCTCCCAAAAGTTAAGTAATTTTTAATTTGATAGAAGACCTAAAAATCTCATAAATAAGGTATTGGGCTTTCTAATTATTGGGGCACATGAATTAATTTGAAAGATAAAATAAATATGAATTCCTTTGTACCACAGGTGGTGAAGTAGGCCATACCAGTAAAATAAGAAAAAAAAAGAACTGTGTCTATGGTCAGCATTGGGGGTATTCAAAAGCTTCTTTTTCTTGGACTTTAAGAAAAACAGGACCAAAATAGAGCTGGCCTCTTGGAGCCTGGAGCTAGAAAGTGGTTCAGAATATAAGCCTGCTGAGAAGTCAAGCAGCAGGAATCTGGATCTCACCCTAGTAC
>CM053604.1:101845743-101867788 GCA_028646535.1 Procyon lotor
CCCGTGGCAGAGCGCTTCTATCTGTGGCGCGGGCGGCCCCATCTGGAGTCCCCAAACCAGCAGATTCGTGCTGCGCGCTCCTGCACCGATCCTCCCGGAGGAGGAAGGAGGGGGTGTCTCCAGAGCTGCCTCCCGCGGGGTCCCCGCATGAAGTACAGCAGCCCTGTATGAATTATATATCTCATTTCCTATAGTCCGAGGTAAGCCTATACGGCGCTGCGCGGCTCCTTCTCTGCCGCCGGCTTCTCCGCCCCGATACCTGGGAGCTCTGCCACACTCGGGCTCCCCTGGTCCCTCGGTGACCCCACGGGTCCCGAAACCACACTGTTCCCGCGAGGGCTGAACCCCCGGTTAGCCTCCGGAGCGATGTCCCTCAGCGGAGCGGACTAGAAGTTCCGGATTTTGTGCTCTGCGGCTCTGCGGCTGCTGGGAGCCGGCCCCTCCTCCCCGGGTCTCTCTTCCCATTGCTTTAAATTCACCTTTTCCGCACGTCCTACCTCCTGAAAGTGGTCGATTTTCTGCTCCTAGAATTGCTGTTCTTATTCTCTTCTCTCTCCTGTTGTGTTTGCCGGCTTTTAGAGTGGTTTTCTGCTTCTTTAGCTGGACTTCTGGGACCCAGTGCTTTCTGGGCATCCTACACCTCCGCCATCTTGTCTTGAGACCCCTAAAGTCTTATAATAAATGCACTCAGCTACTTGCTTTGGTTAGGCCAAGCTTAATGGATATGATAGTATTTCCTTGGAGGAAGTTTGCTAATATTTGGAAATGTGATTTCTGTCTGAGAGTTGTTTATGAGTTTCTGTCTTTACTATTACTGACCTGCTAATTTTTAGGTAGATCCTATATGGGGAGACTTTTGTCCTCCATATTTATTAATTAAGAGACTATGAACCGTTCACTTTATAGTTTACTGCATTTCTATTTTATGCTAATTTATTTTACGTCAGATTTTTTGGGTAGCAATATAAAGAATGGGCTGATAGGGACAAGATAAGACACAAGGAGATCAGTTAAGATGCTATTACAGAGTAGTTAGAATGTTAGCCAAAAGACAGAACTAACATGATGTCAATAGAGATGATGTTAATAAGATGATCTTTATTTATTGAATACTTTCTGCATGTTGGATATAGTGCTATGTACTGTATATGGATTGTTTCATTTAACACTCACCATGTCTCTCTGAAGTGGGCTCCACCCCCATTTTACAGACTAGAAAGATGATATCTAGAGAGGTTAAACAATTTATGTTTAATGTTGTGCAGTTAGCAAGTGGTATTGCTGAGATTTGACTCTAGAGCATGGGTACACAACCACTACACAACAGACAGAAATACTTAAGAAGCAGAATTTAGCAACAGATTAGAAGCAGGGAGAATAATGCTGGGGAGCTGAGGTGTGACTCTTAGGATTCTTGATTGGGCACCCTGGTGAATGATAAAGCTTGTCTCTGGGTCAAGGAATACAGAACGAGGAATATGTTTGGAGGATTAGGGAGTAATATGTTTAGATCTGGATATCTTGAATTTAAGGTGCCTTTTAGGCACATAGATAAAAGTCAAGTAACTACGTGGATCTGGAGCTCTGGCAGGAATCTGCACCAGAGTGCTTGGCATGATGCCTAATATTATATAATTCTCAGTGAATATTTGTTGGCTAAATGATAGATGGAGAGAGGGAAAGAAGAAGGAGAAGGAGGAGGAGAGGAAGCGGGGGAGGAGGAGAGGAAGAAGAAGGAGAGGAAAAGGAAGAGAAAGAAGAAGGAGGAGGAGGGGAGGAAAGAGAAAAGAAGGAGAAGGAGGGGAAAAGAGAAGATAAGAGAATTGGTAATTATGAGTACAGTTGGTACTTGGGACTATGGGAGTGGATAAATTTACCCAAGGATAAATCTGACACCCAAGGTGTCAAATGAAAAGAGGAGAACTCAGAAGAGCTCTGGGGCACATTAGCATTTAAGAGTCAGATAAAGTGAGGGAGTCCCTGGGTGGCTGAATTGATTAAGCATGGGACCCTTGATTTTGGCTTAAGTCATGATATCAGGGTCATGGGATCGAGCCTTACATCAGGCTCTGTGCTCAATGTGGAGTCTGCTTGAAATTCCCGGCCCCCACCCCGCCCTTCTCCCATGCTCTCTTTCTGTAAAACAAATAAACAAAACAAATCTTTTTAAAAAAGAGTCAGATAAAGGAAGAGGAACTTGAAAAAATGACAGAGAAGAACAAGAATTTTAAGAGAATGATGTCACAGAAGCCAGAAAGATTGAGCATTTCAAGAAGGATATTAATAATATTAAATGTCATAAAAAGAGGTCCAATGAAATAATGATGATAAATAGCTAACCCTGTATGGCACTTAGCATATGTTGGGCAGTGCTTTAAGTATTTTATATGTTTTAGCTTCAGGATAAATCTGTGCTGTAGGTATTTTTATTAGCCAAGCTTTATGTATATGAAAATAGAGAGTTGAAATAACATACCTTAGGTAATTGACAGAGCCAAGTTTGTGAACCCTGAGAATGACCGCAAAGTTGATGTTCTTAAACCACTATGCTGTTCTTGGTCACAGAAGCAGGGGCCAAAATGTCCCTATAAGGTTTTGCAGTTAGCATATCATCTATGACTTGAAGAGTACCATTTCAGTGGGATAGTGCAAGCTGATGCAGGAGGCAGTGGAACATTAGGAAGCCAAGAGTGCAGCAGGCTTCTCTTTCTGGGAGCTTGGCTATAAAGAAGAGAAGAAAGAGTTTGTCGAAGAGATATCAGGGCATAAGGAATTATTTTAGGATGGGAGAGATTTTAACGTGTTTATGTGGTAAGATAAAATATCCTAGGAGAGAGATTTTGGAAGATACTGGGGAGATATGGTAAAGGAAGATTGACCAGTATGAGTTCTATGCACTTTATTTGATATACCTCTTGGACAAGAGAGAGAAATGCCTATTTTTACAAAAAAGAGAAGAGTTAATGGCTGGGTAGAGATCCATCTAGGTCTTTTTGCCTGGGTGAGTGGTATGTTGATGGAGTTCATGCTTAATCCACCTGCTGTCTCTATGACAAGTACTTGTTACATGTTTTTTCTTCTGAGCAGTCACTTTTTTTTTTTAAAGGTTTTATTTATATATTTGACAGACAGAAAGAGACAGAGAGAGAGAGACAGAATACAAGCAGGGGGAGTGGGAGAGGAAGCAGGCTTCCTGCTGAGCAGGGAACCTGATGTGGGGCTCGATCCCAGGACCCTCGGATCATGACCTGAGCCGAAGGCAGATGCTTAATGACTGAGCCACCCAGGCACCCTCAGTCACCATTTCTTTAAGGGAACTATTACCATCTTTCTATTCCCATTCATTCATGTGAATTTTGTGGGTCTCTCCAATCATTAGATTTTATTCCCTGCCCTCCATGTGACAAAAGCCAGGCCAACCAGTTTTTACTCTTTCAAAGTTAAAACTTGTATAAAGATTCATAGGGACAGGAGGTGGTTGGAGTGGAGTCATTCGATGGCAATGATGTTTTGAGCTGGCTATCTTTTGGTCCTTTCTGAGATGTTTCCTTCAGTTCCATGAGCAGCAATAAAGCCTCCTCCTGCCCAAATAATATCTCTATTGCTTAAATCACTCGCAACATACATTTTTCCTGATATAATCTCTTGAGAGAACTTGAGGACTGTGGCATGGGATAAGAAATTTGGGATTCTCTGTTAGCATTTGTGAGAAAAACAAGACAGGATCCAACTACAGCGCTACTCTTCCCTCCTCACCACCCACCCGTGGTTTCACTTTCTGTGGTTCCAGTTACCCATGGTCAACTGAGGTCCAGAAGCAGACGATCCTCTTCTTTCTGTGTCTGCTTCACGAGGTAGTGCCTAATGCTTTGTCACAATACCTACAACATTGGCTTCACTTCATCTTATCATGCAGACATTTTATCATCTCACATCACAAGAAGGTGAGGACAGTATGATAAGGTATTTTGAGAGAGAGACCACATCCACATAACTTTTATTATAATACATTATTATAATTGTTTTATTTTGTTGTTTTTGTTGTTAATCTCTTATGGTGCTTAATTTATAAATTAAACTTTTTCACAGGTATGTCTGTATTGGAAAAACAGTATTTGTAGGGTTTGGTACTATCTGTGGTTTCAGGAATTCACCAGGGGTCTTGGGACATACCTCCAATGGATAACAAGGGAACGACTGTAGAGACAGATAAAAGGATTGCCTGGAAAGGCTGAGGTCCTATGGAACCACAAAACCATTCCCTTCATTTGTAATTGCTTTTTGTTTGTTTGCCTCCACCATTCCAACCTCTAACAGAAAACAGACTATAGAGAGTAAGGACATAACTCATCTAGAATAGTTATACTAACTTTTTAGAATCCCTGTTGTTTAGTAAGTGACCCACTAAGAATAGTTTTTAAGGCAAATTTCATTGTATTTATGAGAAAATAAGCACCTTTTAAGAATTTTTTTTTATTTTTTTAAAGATTTTATTTATTTGACAGCGAGAAACACAGCGAGAGAGGGAACACAAGCAGAGGGAATGGCAGCGGGGGAAGCAGGCCTCCCGCCGAGCAAGGAGCCCGATGTGGGGCTCGATCCCAGGCCCCTGGGATCTGACCCGGGCCGAAGGCAGACGCTTAACGACTGAGCCACCCAGGCGCCCCACCTTTTAAGAATTTTTAAGTTAAAATTTGTCAAAGGACAAAAATAGTTTTTGATTTACCTAGGGTTATTTAAATGCTGGATAAAGTCTTAATCCTCATCCGGATTCTTCATCATGGATTGTTCACACTATTAAGGACATTTTCCAATTAAATTTGTGAATTTATGGGTCTTAATGTACTATAAACATTCTCCATGATTTCACAGATAAATGACTAACTTATCAAAAACAGAATCTGACCCCAGGACATATGGTTTTCACATAGATCATCAGTATACATTTATCAGTATGCAATTACCATTTGTTTTCTGTCATTCCTCAGAAATGAGTTTTCATGATTTTGTGGAGTTTTACAGCTCATACATCCTTTTGCTGATAACTTTTCACATATTGTGAATTTATAGGAAATTTTATTATTGATGATAAATAATAGAACAGTAATAAAAATAGGTTAGTAGAATGAATAGCAAGGTAGAAGTATGCTACAAACGGATGATTTGGTGAACAACTTTTCCGATTTCACTTTGAACATGATTCAATATCAGGACAAGAAATTTATATTAGACACTTGAAAAAATGCTCTGACTCCTAGAATTGTGGTTTTGCTATTCAAGAGAAATTGAATGTCTTCTTTGATGCTGTGCAGGAGCCCCCACACAACTTCTTTATACTAGCAGTATTTTCTTGAGTTATTTAAACTGCTTTTCCACTTGTCAGATGGGATAACAATATCTTATAGTGTTGTCATAAGTATAATCCAAGTGACCTCAAATAAAATAATTATATAAACTCATTTATGCTTTCGTCATCTACTGTGCAAACTCCAGCACCTTGTCCAGTATTCTAAGAGATTCCCGGGGATATCTAAATAATTTAAAAACATTTATTGTGAAAGTCTGCAGAGGTACTTCAAGGGTTCTGCAAGCATTTAATTTGAATATCAGTTTTTAAAAAGATTTTCTTTATTTATTTTAGAAAGAGAGAGAGAATAAGCAGGGGGAGGGGCAGAGGGAGTAGGAGAAGCAGACTTCCTGCTGAGCAGGGAGCAGGATGTGGGGTTCAATCCCAGGACCTTGGGGTAAGACCTGAGCTGAAGTCAGTTGCTGAACCTACTGAGCCACGCAGGCACCCCTTGAATATCATATACATATGTATATATGTGAATCTTAGTTTCAGAGGTAGAATTTAGTGATTTATCAGTTGGATATAACACCCAGTGCCCATTACATCAAGTGCCCTCCTTAGTGTCCATCACCCAGTTACCTTATCCTCCACACACCTCCCCTTGAGCAACCCTCAGCTTGTTTCCCACAGTTAAGAGTCTCTTGTGGTTTGTCTCCCTCTCAGTTTTCATCTTATTTTATTTTTCCTTCCCTTCCCCTATGTTCATCTGTTTTGTCTCTTAAACTCCACATATGTGTGAAATCATAGTATTTGTCTTTCTCTGACTGACTTATTTCTCTTAGAATAATATTCTCTAGTTCCATCCGTGTGGTTGCAAATGGTAAGGTTTCACGGAATATAATTTTTACATTAGGTTTTTATTTATCACACACAAATACACAAAACTACTATAAGGCTTATAACAAGAACAGCTGTTCTTTTCTCCACCCTCCCTACCCCCAATCCCTTCTCCACTGCTTTCAATGCTATTTTGGTTTTTTCTTCTGTTATTTCCACCATATTTCTAATATACTACTCTTTCTTGATTTTAAAATTTTATTATTTTAAAAATTTAGAAATATTTTATTGTAAAACATTAAAAAATGGAAATTAGACAATGATAAGATAATAATTTTAAAAGTTTAGACTTTCTTTCAGTTAGGTTCCTACTATGTAAGATGAAGATACAGCTCTTGAATTTCCCCTGTGCTACCCGTTGCTACAAAGCCATAGACATATACTTTCCTTTGCCGTCTTTCCTCTCCATATAACTATGTTATAATTTTTGTTTAAATGAATGATATTTGTATATACAGTTACAAATATATAAATATCGTTCATAGCTAATCCATGTTTCTATTTCCTTTCTTGTACAATTTTTACCTTTCATTGAGTTAACAATTACTTCATTAAAAATTTTTGCTTTGTTTTCTGTTTCTTTTTTTAATTATTTTTTTATTTGAGTGAAGTTGATATACAGTATTACATTAGTTTCAGGTATACAATATAGTGATTTGGCAAGTTTAAACATTATGCCGTGCTCCTCACAAGTGTAGCTACTATCTGGCAGCATACAATGCTATTACACTATCATTGACTATATTTTTTATGCTGTACCCTTTATTCCTGTAACTTATTCATTCCATAACTGGAAGTTTGTATCTCCCACTCCCCTTCACCCATTTTGCCTATCCCTCCTACTCTTCTTCCCTCTGGCAACCATCACTTTATTCTTTGTACTTATGGGTCTGAATCTGCTTTTTGTTTGTTTGTTTACTCATTTTTGTTTTTTTTAGATTCCACATGAGTGAAATCATATGGTATTTGTCTTTCTCAATCTTACCTATTTCACTTAGCATAATACCCCTTAGGTCTGTCCATGCTGTTCCAAATTGTATGATCTCATCCTTTTTATGGCTGTGTAATATTCCTCTAAGTATATGTGTGTGTGTGTGTGTGTGTGTGTGTGTGTGTGTGTGTCTACGGACTCAGGTTGCTTCCAGATTTTGGCCACTGTAAATAATACTGCAATAAACACAGGGGTGCATATATTTATTTTTAAAACTAGCGTTTTTGGTATATTTAGATAAGTGCTCAGTAGTGGAATTATTGGATTATATGGTATTTCTATTTTTAATTTCTTGAGGAACTTCAATACTGTTTTCCACGGTGGTTGTATCAATTCACATTCCCACCAACAGTGTGTGAGGGTTCCTTTTCCCCCACATCCTTGCCAATACTTGTTATTTCTTATCTTTTTGATTTCAACCATTCCGACGGATATGGGGTGATATCTCATTGTGGTTTTATTTGCATTTCTCTGATGATTAGTGGTCTTGAGCATCTTTTCATGTGTCTGTTGTCCATTTGTATGTCTCCTTTGGAAAAATGTCTATTCAGGTCCTCTACCCATTTTTAATAGATTGTTCTTTTTGGTGTTGAGTTGTATAAATTCTTTGTATATTTTGGGTAAACCTTTTTGGTGAAGGGCTAGCTAGTAAATATTTTCAGTTTTGTGGCTCATATGGTCTTTGTCACAACCATTCCACTCTTTCATTGTAACATGAAAGCAGCCATGAAAAATGAGTAAATGACTGGACATGTCTGTTTCCAATACAACTTTACAAAAACAAAAGGCTGAATGAATTTGACTTAGAGTCCTGGTTTGCTGACCACTGCTCCAGGGGAACCAGTTGGTGGGGAACCTTCTATCCCCTTCTCCACCTTGTTAGTTGAAGGTGAGGGGGAGATAGGCTGCTCCCTGGGCTAAGTTATCTCATGCTCTTATTCTCATTACTTTCCTTGCATTTCTGACTATGTGATAGAATGGAAAGAGAGTAGGCAGTGTTTCCTTCTGTGTAAAGAGAAGTTTACCACTCTTTGTACAAGGTTTTTGCCCATGTTGCGTGTTATGCACTGAATTATAGTGTGCATGACTGGAGCCCCCTAGAGTTGTGCCATTTAGCAACTGGCTGCCTAATAAGTAGCTTTAGAGTCTACTCTGTGATTCTGCTTCTCTCTAAGGACCAGACACGGGGTTTTAGTAGGATGCCCACTTAGGTCTCAAGTCCAATCCATATTTTCAAATCCAGATGTTAATATACCTGAATTTTAAGGTGATTGTACTTTTGTCTTGATTGAATAAAATGGATCCTATTGTTACAAGTTCTTTATAATAATTCTTTATAATTTAGAAGACAGAAGGGTGAGTTGAAGTTCTCCAAACTTCCAACATTAAAAATCAGATATTCAAACTATATTTCAAAAGTCAAAAAGGGAAAGTTAGATTTTCCATTCAATATATGACTCTCAGACTTTTCTTACTTCAACCAACCTGAGAAATATGGCACACTAAAGTGATTCTGATTTGGAGTGAGGACGAGTTGTGTAGAGATGGCATCTGTTGAGAATAACTGCTTTAGGAGAGTGTGGCAGATGTAATAGATGGGCTACACCAAATTCTTTTGTAATCCCTTCTTTTTTTTTTCTTCTACATAGTGCTTGAAAATCTTAAAGATTCATGTTCTTTAAACTCCCTGAAGCTAAGATGAGCTATGATGAACTTCATTCATAGTTGTGAATGAAGTAGAAGTGTTCCAACCGCCCCCCCACCCCCCACCCCCGCTTCACTTTTCTTTCTAGATGAGATGGTTCCTAGCAAGTTAGCAAGTGCCTATGGGAGCAGCAGTCCTCTTCCATGCAAGGCCAGGCAAACTCCCTGCCTAGGATGCTGGCACAGGAGATGGAAAGAGTCCGTTTGCTTGGTAACATCATTGGGCCTTTAGATCCCCTATCCCCTAAAATTTCTGTTCCATGAGCTAAATGAGTTCCAATGGTTTAAACAGCTGTTAGTCAAGCTTTTAGTTTAGAAGTGAACACAATCCAAAATGAAGCTTAGATTGTTAGATGGAAACTGTTATTATAAAATAGTTCTAGGAAGACATAACCTAGGTAATGACAGGGAAAAAGGCATTTGTTTGCAGCTTACTACTCTGAATAAATAATAAGTTGTAAGTTATTTATAATGTAAATCATTATTTCTTTAAATGCAGGAAGTTGTAGTGTGATTCTTAGAACTTTATAATTGTAGCAGTTTCCAAACTAAGGAAAATTTAAGATCTTTTCATCCACAATGCCCACCGAATACCTAGTCTATATTAAATGCCCAATAAATGCATGTTGAATGACTAATTAAAAAATCACTGAAGGAATATATGAATATGAAATATATTATGAAAGATATTTCCTGGAGGAAATATCATAGATGAACTCACCAAGAATGTTTAAAAACACAAATCAAGAAAGGTATAGAAGTTCTTTTCTTTTATTTTTTTAAAAAGATTTTATTTATTTATTTGTCAGAGAGACGGAGAGAGAGAGCGAGAGCGAGCGAGAGAGCACAAGCAAGGAGAGTGGCAGGCAGAGGGAGAAGCAGACTCCCCACTGAGTAAGGAACCTGATGTGGGACTAAATCCCAGGACCCTGGGGTTATGACCTGAGCCGAAGGCAGATGCTTAACTGACTGAGCCATCCAGGCATCCTGGCATGGAAGTTCTTATACTCATTTCCATTGATGTCAATAAGTTGAAAAGATAGATGTGGTTGGCTCAGTGGGTTAAAGCCTCTGCCTTTAGCTCAGGTCATGATCTCAGGGTCCTGGGATCAAGCCCCCACATTGGGCTCTCTGCTCAGCGGGGAGCCTGCTTCCCCCTCTCTCTCTGCCTGCCTCTCTGCCTACATGTGATCTCTCTCTCTGTGTCAAATAAATAAATAAAATCTTAAAAAAAATAAATAAAATATAGGTGTAGAATCTTTTTTTTTTTTTTTTTTTTTTTTTTTTTTTTAGGTGTAGAATCTAATATAAAAAAGTTTTCATGTTCCAAAAAGATACGATTGTGCCTAATTTGAAAGTGGGAAGGACAATTTAATATGGGAGTGTGTAAGCTAATAAACAAATGGAAACATGACCTTTTGATTTTACTATTCAAGTTGAAATTAATTTTTAAAATGTCCATACTTCTGCCAAACTATTTTCTGGAACTGAAAGGGACAAAATGTATAGTAGGAAGTACAATGACATTTTATTTTATTTTTTTTGTTCCCAAATATGTTTATTTTATTTTTTCAGTGTTACAGGTTTAATTGTTTATGAACCACACCATGACATTTTAGAATATAAAATGGTAAGTGTTTTTTTTTTTTTTTGTATTTTTTTTTTGTATTCCTGTAATTGGTAAGTGTTTTTGACTACAAGTTTGGGAAGAGTCTGAGTTGTTATACTTTATTGTGAAACTGTAATGGTCTTTCATGGTTCGTCTCCCTCTCTGATTTCTCCCCCTTCAGATTTCCATCCCTTCACACCCCTGGTCCTCTGTGCTATTGCTTATGTTCCACATATGAGTGAAACCATATGATAATTGTCTTTCTCTGCTTGACTTAATTCACTTAGCATAATCCCCTCTAGTTCCATCCATGTCAATGCAAATGTTGGGTATTCATCCTTTCTGATGAAAAAAAAACTATAATCGTAAGTATAGTGCTTTCCTGAGTTCTGTAGTAGTGAATTATTGAACTTGAGGGTTGTGGTAACCCTTGGATTTGTGGCCAGTTAGCAAGAAGTGTAGGTGTCCTGGGTACCTCCTTAACTTAGAGCTGGCATTGGAAGTGAGGGCAGTCTTGTGGATGACTGAGCCCTTAACTTATGGAGTCTGTGCTCAGTGCCAGAGTTGCCAGAATTGAATTGAAGTACACCCAGTTTGGGATGGAAGGAGATATTTTCCATAAGAAATGACAGGCATTTGCAGTTTAGTAGCATTTTCAGATTGTGTCCTATCTGCCATTAGGTTGGCCCTATGAGGAAACTGACTCCTTGAGGGAGATTAGTAAGCAGGTGGTTTATTGGAGAGTATTCTGGGGATCGACACTTGCTGAAGGGAAGGGAATAGGATTAGGCAGGGGTGATTAGAGCAGTCTCAGTGGAAGCCTCTACTCTCCCTCTGGAGTATTCCACAGGTGGGATGACTCCTCAAAGCTGTACCAAGTTGGGGCTAGAGGGCTCTACTGATAAGTTATCATATGTAGGCCACCTGAAAGTGGGTATAGCTTTGGATGAGGGTGTTTCCTTTAGCTGAAGTGGAGAAGGAAGTTGATGACTCAGGACTGTCTACTGGTAGCACTCCCAGAGGCTGGGACAATGAATTCTTCATTCCTGAAGGGGAGTCTGAGTGCTGTATCACATAATCCATCCCACAGTCTACTCCTTATTTTGCTCAGATCCGTTTCTACTCAAGTTTTGAAAGTTTCGCTAGGCTTCTGGTAGCCAAAACTTAGAAAGATTACTGGGATGAACTATAACCTCCCCACCATTGCTGGTCTTGCAATTGAGTCTCATCCTCTGCCCCTTTTATTATCCATTTTATATTGCCCTCACTTTCAGCTAGAACTTGTGGTCTCAGTGACTTATATGGTAGCATGGCCCTGACTCTCATCCCTGAGGGATTTGAGCCCTTGATATACAAGACTCAACACATTTGTTTAGTTACCATTAAAACTGGCAAAGAGTGCCATGACATATCCCAAAGGATCCCCTGGTATCAATCATTATTCCTTGCCCTGTTGTAGCAGCAGTTTTATTTCCCTTTGACCATGATTCCTGAAAGATACTGACTTTGCCTACCTGTCCTTTAAAAGTAATTGCCTGAAATACCTAGACAGTTATGTCTTATAGTTCAGTGGGACTCTTGCTGTAAAACCTACTTCAAGTACTCTCCTGTTGGTAAGCAGGAACTCTGAATCCTAGAGCCTAGAACTAATGATGGCATGGGAAGTATACATTTCCTAGTGAGTCAGTGAGAGTGATAAGAAGCAAGAGTCCCTTGGTTTCCAAGCAAAAGTCTTATTCCTGTTGGGAGCCTGGCATCTTATAGAATTTGTTGATTTGAAATGTACGCTGCATTCTGGAGGGTGGGGCACCATATTAAAAATCTATCACATTCAAATATGCTTCTGCTGTGCCTTCAACACAGCTGTGTCTCCTTGGTCTATGAGACCAGTAGTTTCAGGATGGTATAGTATATGATATGCTCAGTGGTCCTTACCTAAGTGTAAGTAAGTGCGTAGCTACACTTACACATTCTTTGCTATAAAGTGGGTCCTTTAGTCTGATGAGATGCTATATGTGATCATATGCTGATGGGTCATTAAATCAATCTTCTCAGGGAAGGGTAGTCTAACGTATTGAGGCAGAAAAGGCAAACCGATACCCAGAATTCATCTTTATTCTTATTAATTGCTGTCCAGCTAACTCACACACATAATATCCTGATTTTCATACAGAACTAGCCCCATGTAAGAAGAGTCCCCCTGTAAATACTGTTCTTCGACACTGTTGTATCACAGGCGTATACGGTGGTTCCTTTTTCAAAAACTCTTTTCTTACCTGGTAGTTGTCTTGTTTGCTGAGTTGTTTTTAACTGGGAAAGAACAGCTCACTTGCTGGAGGGGATGGACCACCTGCCAGCCCCAGCAACCCTCTCCCCCTCCAACTGCGTCCACCAGGCTCCTAGGTCAGGGGTCACAACTGACATTTTTTTCAATTAAGGAAAAAAACCCACAGCTCTACCTTTATATCTACCAGGAGTGTCTGCATTGCTGTCCTTGTTCTCTCCTTTGCTGCTTCTGCTAATGACAACATAATGATTTACTCTACTATCGAAAACTATTTTTATGTAATTAATGTATGCTTTCTTGTTTATAAATGTCTGATTTAAAAAGAAAAAAAAGATTAATTGCTGTCCCTTCCTGGGTAAATATGGTTCAGTGCAGTCAATTAGCTATCATGTGGCTGATTGGCCTTTTCAAACGATGGTGCTATACGGAGGGCACAGCCCTGGTCTTTGCTGTTGGCATTTTGGGCATTCAGTTGTATAGTAGCTTAATGAGTCTTGGTAGGTGGGAGCTTAGGCTACTGCACTCATGTGTGGCCCCAATCCCTGACACCAGAGGCACTCTATTCATGTGTCCATTGCACTAGTACTGGGGTGGCCAGTGACAGAGAATGTTGACATTACCTGATGGCGTCATTTTATCTGGCTTTTTAATGACTCTTCTGTGGTGGTTGCTTTCTGGTAGGCATTGATATGTAAAACAAGAATTTTCAACCTTCATACCCATTCACATACCTCTACGTTTGCTACTCTTGGTACCAATATTTGCAGGTTGGTTTCTCCAGGAAGTAGATTCTTAGATGAACCTAGTGTGTGGGAGGTTTATTAGAAATGTTTATGGGAGCAATGCCTGTGGATGGATGTGGATGGAAGAAAGCAGGATGAGGCAGAATGAAATGCTGTAATGAAGTCTGAATGGAGGCCTCAGCTGACCATATGGGAGATTATAAAGAGGGAATGAGTTGGGGAGAAAGTGCTGGGACTTTATATTCCTAGAATGGAGCCATGACTTTGACCGAACTGGCTTTCTTTAGTTGTGACAGTTCTCAGAATGTGCTGTAGCCTAGGACTGTCTGCCAGAATAACTAAAAATTGGATAATAAATCCTTCATTTTTGGAAGGGAATCTGGATGGCACAATTCAGTGTCCACCACTATAGGAAGTTAGAGGTCTTTTTTCAATTTGTATAGTCTCGGTCTCTTTTAGTCCAAGCCTCATCCATAACTTGAGACAGACCTCTTTCTGGATGAAGCATCTTCATAAGCTGCAGGAAAACACCCTTAAGATTCTTAGAAGCCATTTGTCTAATCGAGAGTCTACAGAACACCATCTTAAATCTTCTGAGGTCTTAGTAAAGCTTTACAATCACATCCTTCAGTTGATCTATACTCTGAGGCCATTTCTTTAAGAATTTTTTGCTGGACAGATTGGGTTTTGAAACAGTTTTACATTGCAGCCCAGCAAGTCCAGGGCCCTCTATATTTCCTGTACACTGTTTGCAAACTGATTAATTCTTTGTTTGAGATCTCCCTTTTCTGTTACTTTATCATACACAGCTCAAGGAAGACAGTTGACTCTTTCAACATTCTGACTAGCTCATTAGCTGGATCCACAAGTTCATTAGGTATATTATCTAGCTTTCATATTACTTCAGCTAACAGTACTGTCAATTATTCCTCCATTTCTTACCATGAATTTCCATTTTTCCAGACTCCAGTGACAATCATCACCACCTCTGAGGTCTAACAAGTTTGTTTTCCAATCCCCCAGCCATCCTTGCTGTGTCTACACCTTTCCTCATCACATGATCCCCAATACAATGATGCATGTTTATGTTTTTATTAAGTCAGAGCCCTACTTCTAGGTACCAATTCTATAGCAATTATTTGTTGCTACATAATAAAGCACCCCAAACTGTGTGGTTTAATACAATAACCTATTTACTCTTGGTTTTGCAGTTTGACTAGATTCAGCTGGGTGGTTCTCCTGCTACTCTTTCTTGGGGTCACTGATGGGGCTGCAGTTATCTGGCTGCTCCCCAGGAGTGTGTGTGGCTTTTAACTGGTGATGTTGGCTGAGGGTTTTTTTTAGTTTTAGGATAATCTAGGTTTTTTAATATAGTCAATGCAGACATTCAAGAGGGTGAGGAAAGAATTCTAAAGGTCATGTCTAATGCTTAGAAGTCACATGGCTTTACTTTGCCATATTCTATTGGTTAAAGAAAATCAAAGACCAGCCCTGATCCAGAGGTTAGATTCTACATCTTTTCTTTCTTTTTTTTTTTTTTTTAAGATTTTATTTATTTGACAGAGAGAAACACAGCGAGAGAGGGAACACAAGCAGAGGGAATGGTAGCTGGAGAAGCAGGCTTCCTGCCGAGCAGGGAGCCCGATGGGGGGCTCAATCCCAGGACCCTGGAATCATGACCTGAGCCGAAGGCAGACACTTAATGACTGAGCCACCCAGGTGCCCCTAGATTCTACATCTTGATGAGAAAAATTTTAAAAAGTCTGTGATCAAATTTAATACTTGCATTTTAAAATAGTCTTGGTTAGCTCTCTTTTGGTATCTTTTCCAGGCAATGTCTCTAATAGCCATCCATTTTTTCATTCACTTCTTTATTTGGTTATTCTTTATACTTATTCTTTATGTTATATTCTATATATTATTCTTTATTCACTTATATTTATTAAATGTAAGCTTAAAAATATTTGTGGGATGTCAAATATAAGGCATTGTATGAGCGTTGGAGATGCAAAGATCTATACTTTGGAAACTGATAAAATTAAAAAGTTCTTTTAAAATTGAAAAATTCTGAGAGCTTTATTATGACTTTTTCTTTCTTGAGTTTTAAATGTATTATCATTGTGAAAAGCTTATAATTTATGATTAAGTTGAGCCACTCAGTTGCAAACAAAAGTTATAAAAGCTGAATAAAATGTCAAGATGAACAATGCCTTTCTGTGAATGAATTTTTCTTGGATAGTTGAAGTCATTCTTTTTTTTTTTTTTTTTGGCAGTCGTTCTTTAGGAAAAAACCATCAAAACAAAAAGTAGCAGGGAGACTTCTTCATGCTTTTTTCTTTGATCTAGGGAATAGTTCACACAAAAACTCAGTGAAGAATAAAAAGCATGTAAAAAATTTATTTACCAATCTGTGAAATGCTCCCTCTCTGTTTCCTCATTTTTTAGAAGATTTTATTTATTTATTTGATAGAGAGAGATGATAAGCAGGCAGAGAGACAGAGAGAGAGGATGAAGCAGGCTCCCTGCCAAGCAGAGACCCCAATGCAGGGCTTGATCCCAGGACCCTGACGTCATGACCTGAGCCGAAGGCAGAGGCTTTAACCCACTGAGCCACCCAGGCACAAGCGTAGGTCTTTTGCAATCATTATAGCTTTCTAGATATACTAGGTATAGGATAGAAAACCAGGTTTAATGTCTCATGCTGCCACTTTCTAGCTGTTAAATTTGGACAGATCCTTTAAACTCCTAGAGCTGGAATATCTTATCTACAAGTTGAAAGGTTTAGAGTTCATGACTGATTTTGTCCTTTTTTTTCAGCTTTATCAAGATATAATTTATAACTAAAAGTATAGGATATTTAAAGTGTATAACATGGTTTAATGTATGTATAGATTGTGAAAGTGTCCCCCCCATTGAGTTAGTCAACACATCCATCATTTTATTTATTTATTTGTTTGTTTGTTTATTTATTTATTTATTCGTAATTGTGAAATTACAATTATATGATACAGTGTTAAAAACTATAGTCACCATGTTATCCATTAGATTCCCAGATTTTATTTATCTTATAACTGAAAGTTTGTGTCGCTTACCAATCTCTCCCTACTTTCCCTACCTCCCAGCAACCACTAACTGACTCTGTTTCAGAGTCTGCCTTCCTTTTTTTTTTTTACCCACATGTAAGTGATACCATGTAGAGTATTGGTCTTTCTCTTCCTGGCTTACTTCACTTAGCATAATGCCCTCCAGGTTTATCCATGTTGTGGCAAATGCCAGGGTTTCCTTCTGTTTTAAGGCTGTATTGTATCTACATCTATATATCTATACCTAATCATCTCACCTCTTTATCTATCCGACCACTCATCCATTGACAGACACTTAAGTTTTTTCCATATCTTGGCTATTATGAATAATGCTGCAGTGAACATGGGAGTGCATATATCTTCTCAAGATTATGATTTTATTTCCTTTGGATATGTATCTCAGAAGTGGAATTGCTGGATCATATGGTAGTTCTATTTTTATCTTTTTGAGGAATTTCCATACTGTCTTCCATAGTGACTATACCAGTTTACATTCCCACCAATAGTGCATGCTTGTTCACTTTTCTCCACATCCTTGCTGGCATTTGTTATCTCTTGTGTTTTTGTTAGTAGCCATTCTAACAGCTGTAAGGTGATATCTCATTGTGGTTTGATTTGCATTTCCCTAATGGTCAGTGATGTTGAACACCTTTTCATGAGCCTGTTGGCCATTTGTATGTTTTCTTTTGAAAATGTTTATTCAGTTTCTTTGCCCTTTTTAAAAATTAGGTTATTTGTTTTTCTGCTATTGAATTATATAAGTTTCTTATATATTATTGGATTGGTTGTTTGCCAGTATTTTCTTCCATTCAATACTTTATCTTTTTATTATGCCGATAATTTCCTTTGCTATGCAGAAGATTTTTAGTTTGATGTATGTATGAATACTCGTTTATTTTTGTTTTCTTTGCCTTTATTTTTGGTATCAAATCCAAAAAAGTTATTGTGAAGACTAGTGTCAAGAAGTTTACTCCCCATGTTTCCTTCTAGAAGTCCTTAGGTTTCAGGTCTTAAATTCAAGTCTTTAATCAATTTTGAATTTATTTTAGTATTGGTATAAGAGAGAGACTCAGTTTTATTCTTTTGCATGTGGCTATCCAATCTTCCCACCACCATATATTGATTTCCCCATTGTATATTCTTGGCTCCTTTGTCATAAGTTAATTGACCATCTACACATGTGTTTTATTCTGGTCTCTATTCTTTCCCATTAGGTTCCTTTCTACTTTGTGATTTTATGATGATTATATGGAGCTTTCAATGATTTGTTTTATTCCTAAAAAGTCTTACTGGTGTGAAATCCTTGTCTACCATTGATGAACAGTTTTATAAAATTCTGCAGATAAATAGTAAATACATGATATGAAAAAAGCAAATTATTAGCCTCTAAGATTAGCAGTTGGCATGAGTGTTTAAAGTAGTGGCCCACAACTTCAGGTGTCCATGGGAATGAATTGTAAAGAGTTCGAAAAAAAGTATAAATATATCTGCAAATATATTGCTAGGCTACATTTTAAATAATTAAATCAGATTCTCTAGATATGGGGACAAGGCCTAGATATTTTTTAAAAGCTAGATTTTTCTAATTTGCAGGGAAAGTTGAGAGTAATTAAAAGCTAATAAGCCAAAGGTAATTGGAAAGACAAAAGTGAAAGATGTTTAGTTTGAACAGGTCAGTTTGAACAGTTTTGAAAAAGTTCAAAATATAAATGACAATTTTGAAGTAATATACAACATATTTAACAACTCAATTGAATTCTGGAAATACGTAATTTGAAAAAAATTAAAAAAGAAAATTACTGCTAAAGCACAAATTGAAACTTCTAGTTCAAGTTGGTAAAATATATTTTTATTGATACTGGATATATTACACATAGTGTTTTTTGCTTCTCTTTGGACTGTTTGGGAGTCAAATGAAAATCCTGTTACGTTTCAGGCATTTTCTCGTTTGATTTCTGAAATTGTTCTCTTTTTAAAGATAAGTATATATGAAAGGAAAGCTTCAGAAGACAAAATGATTATTTCACTAAAGCATATATAAAAATACTCATTATCTAGGGTAAGGATAATTGATAAGTGGGTATTCATTTCCCGGGATTGCTCTAACAGGTCACCACAAACAGAGTGTCTTAAAACAAGAAAAATTTAGTCTCTCACATTTCTGGAGGACAGGTGTCAGCAGAGCTGTCCTCTCACCAAAGGCTCTAGGGGGAAATTCCTCTTTGCCTCTTCTAGTTTGTGGTGGTTCCTAGCATTTCATGGCAGCATAATTCCAATCTTAGCCTCTATCTTCACATGGCCTTCCTTTCATATACTAGGTGTTTTTTTTCTGCCTTTTATAAGGATGCTAACTGTATTTAGGGCTCATCTAAATTCAGTATGATCTCATCTGATCACAGAGTCGCCTTGCCCAGACGGAACACTCAGATAACCTTTATAAACTTTGGGTGTTTATAGTGTAAATGTCGCCCTGCCATAGTTGTTTCTTCTGTTTTTCGATAAGCCCCAGTGGGGCCCATCGGCACCTGAGCTATTGAGTTCTTATTGGTGAAAACAGTCTTTGTCATAATCAAATGGATTAAAAAAATGTCACGCAGGCCACAAACAAATGGATTTGAAATCATATCAAACCAACACACGAGAGGTAGGAAATAAACAAATATCTGAAGAGATACTGTGTGTCCTGCATTTGATGTTTTAAATTGTTTGGTAGGGAGCCAGTCGTTTTAAGTGCTAGATTAAGGAATTATTAATGGCTGAAGAATTAGAGGAAAACAGTTGATAGGGAATTTGAGCTATTTAGAGGTTCTGGTGTGTCTATATCAGTGACTTTCAAAGTTTCCTGACTGTATCCTCAGTAAAAAATAAATTGTATATTGTGATCAATAATAGGCACAAACACACATAACTGAAACAGAAGTTCCAAAAATCAATGCTACTTCCCTATGACAAGGGGAACACTTCTTTTCCATTCCATTTTTGTTTTTTAAAATTTCATTTTTAATAATGAAAATCAGGACTTCTGTTATGGAAATGCACTTGATCTTTGGACTGTCAATTTGAATTTTGGTTTTTGACTGTGAGAAAGGATTATATATTTAAAAATATATTCCACATATTATAAAAAATATTCTAAATATTCCTAAAACTTCTTGTTTAACTTATAATTTACTTATTAAAATTTCTAAATTTAATAATTTTATGTAAACTAAAATAACCGTATTTTGGAAGACTTTTGATTTATGATCATTTAATCCAGTTGAAAAGATTAAACTTGCTTGAACAATAAGTCCCATTTACAGGTTTAATTATGTATTATGAAACATTTTCTTAAAATTTCTTTTAAGATTTTATTTATTTGACAGAGAGTACAAGTGGGGTGGGGAGGGGGCAGCAGAGGGAGAAGCAGGCTCCCTGCTGAGCAGGGAACCCAACGAGGGACTCAATTCCAGGACCCTGGGATCGTGACCTGAGTGGAAGGCAGATGCTTAACCATCTGAGCCACCAGGTGCCCCTATTCTGAAACATTTAAATTGCCTTTAATAAATTTAATATGTTTGATTTTCCTTTTAAGTACTTCAAATGCCTGACTAGGCAAGTGATGACTTTATAAGTAACACTCCTTGAAAGTAGTTAATTCTTCTAAATGTGATTAATTAAACCTAGAAATGAAGTAAATTTCAGGTTCTTCTAAACATGTTCAGAATGTGAAAAAAAAATCACCCCCAAACTTAGTCTGGAGCAACTTAGTCTACTAACCTTTTTGCAAAGTAATTAACATTTCTGATGAAATGTTTAAACAATTTTACTAATAGATTTAAGAGCCTCTTCTGAGAAACCCCTCCTTGTCAATCATAGAAATACCCTAACAAGTTTTAATTAGTCTTACAAGGAGCTTAATCTTTATTTATTTTTAAAAATTTTTCAAAATTTATTTTATTTTTAAAAATTGTGTTATGTTAGTCACCATACAGATCTTTTTTTTTTTTTTTTAAAGATTTTATTTATTTATTTGACGGAGAGACAGAGATCATAAGTAGATAGAGAGGCAGGCAGAGAGGGGGGGAAGCAGGCTGCCCGCTGAGCAGAGAGCCCGATGTGGGGCTCGATCCCAGGACCCTGAGATCATGACCTGAGCTGAAGGCAGAGGCTTTAACCCACTGAGCCACCCAGGTGCCCCACCATACAGATCTTTAATTAAGTCTTTTATATCTAGTTTTGCGATGAGTACCTAACTACACTTTTTAAAAAAGTTTTAATCCTGGGACACCTGGTGGTTCAGAGGGTTAGGCCTCTGCGTTCGGCTCAGGTCATGATCTCAGGGTCCTGGGATTGAGACCCGCCTTGGGGTCACTGCTCAGCAGGGAACCTGCTTCCCCCTCTCTCTCTGCCTGCCTCTCTGCCTACTTGTGATCTCTCTCTCTCTGTCAAATAAATAATAAATAAAATCTTTAAAAAAAAGTTTTAATCCTATGAAATATCACTAATGGGACACAAATCTTTGAATTGGTTCTTTTAGAAAAGCCCTTCCTCATAGCAAGTTTGAAATAAAATTTAAAATAAAATAATTTATAATATGCTTATGTTGAAGGATAATTTTTTAAAGAGGCAATATCATGGATTTTGTTCAAATATAAAATAAATATGTGTCAGGTATTTTATTTAATTAATAATAAGGAAGGTAGTAATATGTAAAACAAATTAGAGGCAATCAGGAACTATGAAATGAACTTGCTAATAGCTACAAATAGGTTCTTCTTTGGAATGAGGGTAATGGTGGTGAAATTGATTGTATTTCTGTGGGATGAAATTCATTTGCATCTCTATGGATAAGAATAATTTGCATTCCATCATTTTTTAATAAATTGCAGAGTTGTATAACAGCTTAGTTAGAGATAAAGGGGCAGACTTCCAGATAACCTGGAGGCATACACTAGACAATGTGCTTGGTGTTCCTCTGAAAAGACACTCTTTAATCTTCCTTGCCCATTTCAAAGTCTTTCACAATTCTCCCCATAATTTCCCCACCTGTATAATAATACAGTATAATATAATAAAGTATAATTTTATACTTTATTATATTATAAATAAAGTATAATATAGTATAATAAAGTATAATTATTATAATAAAGTATAATAATAATAATATTAAAGATTGTTCACACACACACACACACACACACACACACACAGGGCTGGTCTCATTTGGTTTAGTGAATTTTTTACATAGGTGCAACAGAGTATTAATAGATATCTCCTTGAATTGGCTTTACAAATTTATTTTTATTTATTTATTTATTTATTTTTTAAAGATTTTATTTGACAGAGAGAAACACAGCAAGAGAGGGAACACAAGCACAAGCAGAGGGAATGGTAGCGGGAGAAGCAGGCTTCCTGCAGAGCAGAGAGTCCGATGAGGGGCTCGATCCCAGGCCCCTGGG
>CM053604.1:101868288-101898916 GCA_028646535.1 Procyon lotor
GGTGTGAGGTGGTATCTCACTGTGGTTTTGATTTGTATTTCTCTGATGCTGAGTGATGCGGAGCACTTTTTCATGTGTCTGTTGGCCATTTAGATGTCCTCTTTGCAGAAATGTCTGTTCATATCTTCTGCCCATTTCTTGATTGGATTATTTGTTCTTTGGGTGTTGAGTTTGAGAAGTTCTTTATAGATTTTGGATACTAGCCCTATATCTCAATTTTTGAGGAAGGAACTGATCTATAGGGTGAAATGTTTTTGTGTATTAGAACATATACTGATCAATTGTTCCTGTTCTTCTGCACAGCCAAACCTTTCAAAGGGTTGCATACAAATGTTATCTCAATTCCTTCATCCCCTAATCTTTTTTTTTTTTAAGAAATCAAATATATTGATACATACTGGGTGAACTTTTCTTCTTTATCCTTGTACTTCAATTTTTTTTTTAAAGATTTTATTTATTTATTTTACAGAGAGAGAGAGAGAAAGATCACAAGTAGGCAGAGAGGCAGGCAGAGAAAGGGGGAAGCAGGTTCCCTGCTGAGCAGAGAGCCCAATGCGGGGCTCCATCCCAGGACTAATCCCAGGACCCTGTGATCATGACCTGAGCTGAAGGCAGAGGCTTTAACCCACTGAGCCACCCCTTGTACTTAAAATTTATCTTTAAGGCTATCTTGGTCCTTTATCTTTCCATAGACTTTATTATCAGCTTATCAAAATCTACCAAAGAAGATGGAGGATGAGGAGAGAAAAACAAAGAGGAAGAAAGAAAAGGAAAAAAGGAAGGAAGGAAGGAAGGAAGGAAGGAAGGAAGGAAGGAAGGAAGGAAGGAAGGAAGGAAGGGAGGGAGGGAGGAAGGGAGGAAGGAGAGAGGGAGGGAGAGAGGGAGAGAGAGAGAGAGGGAGGGAGGAAGGTAAGGGAGGGAGGGAGGAAGGAGGGAGGGAAGGAGGGAGGGAGGGAAGGAAGGAAGGAAGGAAGGAAGGAAGGAAGGAAGGAAGGAAGGAAGGAAGGAAGGAGAAAGGAGAAAGAAGAAGAAAGAGGGAGGAATGAAGAAGAGAGAGGAAGGAAGAAGAGAGTGAGAGAGAAGAGAGAGAAAGGAAGGAAGGAAAGAAAGAAAAGGAAGTATTACACTAAATTTATAAGTTAATTTGAGGAGAATTGCCATCATTTCGATATTGAGTTCACTCATCCATACTGAGTTCCAATCTTGTGGTTGTTCAATCACTTTTTCATCATTTGCCCTTCAAGAACATTTCAGAATTTTCTCTATTAAAGTTATGCATGCTTTTGTAGATGTATTCCTAAATAACTTTTAGTTTTTATTGCTAACCTGAATGAAATTTCTTGAGAGTGGGTGTGGGTGTGAAAGAAACAAATGAAGAAATATAAAAGAGAAGATGTATGAAACACAGCGACTTAAAAACAGCAATATAAAAAACCATCTGCTTCCTTCCCAGCAAGAAATAAGACTTAACAAGAATATTACATGGAATCTTTTCTATATGATCTCATTCTCCTTCAGCCTCCACAGTTATAACCTTTAATTCAATGTTGTATTAAACATTCCAGTGCTTTTCTTTACAGTATTATCACCTATGTATGTATCTGTGAACAATATGTTGATCAGTTTTGATTTCCAACTGTATAGATGGAATCATGCTATACGTATTCACTATACTTCTTCCAATCAAAATCATATTTTTGCAATTGGGCCATATTAATACATGGTATGGTTGTTCAATTATTTTCACTGCTATGGTGTGTTTTTAAGTACAAATATGTTAAATTTTGTCTATTCTACAGATAATCATTTGAGCTGTTTTCATTTGGGGACTATTACAAAAAATATGCTGGTATGAACAATGCTGTACATATATCTTCTGGCAACTGTACTAGTTTTTCTAAACTCCATGCCTGGGAGTGGAAATGCTGAATCATAGTGAATACTTATGTTCAAATTTAAAACTACTTTCCAAACTAACGTACCAAATTAAACTCTAAAATTGTCTTAGAATTTCTATTGCTCCATGTTGATGACAACACTTAGGGTAAGGCTTTTAATTTTTGCCCATTTGTTGGGGATAAAATGGTATCCGATTTTGGTTTTAATTTGTATTTTTCTAATTCCAATGAGGTGAGCACCTTTTTATATGTCTGTTGGCCATTTGATGCTCCACTCCTCTTTTTAGAAATTCTTGTTCACAACTTCTGCCTGTTTATTTATTGGATGCTTCTCTTTTTGTTGATTTCTAGAAGATCACCATGTATTCTGAATATGAATATGGTCTCAGTTACATCTGTTGCAAAATATCTTCCCACTTGTGACTTGTCTTTATGCTCCCTTTATGTGTCCTTTGATAGAGAAGTTCATCATTTAAAGTAGTCAAATTCAATCTTTTCCTTTATAGGTTGCATTTTTTTCCATTCTATTTAAGAACTCCTTTCCCACTCCAATATTATATAGTTAACTTGTCATATTGCATTGGGAAAGTTTCATAGTTTTTCTTAAATAGTTAAGTCCTTAATCTACCTGAAATTTACAGTTGTGTATGACATGAGGTAGGGATTGAATAAAATTTTTTAATTATATCTTGCACTTTCTGTTTTCTCACTGCTGGTATATAGGGACATCATATCAGTAAATCCATCTTGTATCCAGCAACCTTGCAGATTTTTCTCACTAGTTCTAATATTTATTTGTATATTTCCTTTGGTTTTCTCTCTGGAAGATCTCTTTGTCTACATTTTTTTCCCTATCTGATGTTTTACCATTTATTTCTTTGGTTTATTTTTATATTGGATAAGACTTCCAGTACAGTACTGAGTAGAAGTAATGATAATAACTGTCGTGCAGTTCCTGACATTAAAAGAAAATGTTCCTCAAGATACCATTCACCAGGCTAAGGAAGTTTCTTTCTATTCCTATTGTAAGAGCTTTGTTATGATGGTGGTGGTGGTGGTGGTGGTGGTGGTTGCTCTTAAAATCATGAATACATGTTAAATTTTATCAGATTATTTCTTAAAGGTACAGTAGGCTAAATAAATGGTCCCAAAGATGTCGACATTCTAAACCCCAGAAGCTTGTAAATATCTTGTCTTATATGGCAAAAGGGATTTCACAGATGTAATTAAGAATTTTGAGATGGGGAGAATATCCAGGATTATCTGACTGAGTTCAATGTAATCACATAGATCCTCATAAGAGGCACTCAGGATCATCAGAGTGAGAGAGAAAGAGATTGAAAGATGCTGCACTGCTGGCTTTGAAGATAAAAGATAAAACCATGAGACAAGGGATGTATGCAGCCCCCAGAAGCTAGAAAAAGCAAAAGAATGAATTTTCCCCTAAAGCTCTCAGAAGGAATGTAGCCCTGCCATCACCCTGATTTTACCCAATCAGACTGATTTTGGACTTGATTTGTGTTGTTTCAAGCAATTAAGTTTGTGGAGATTTCTTTATAGCCATCATACAGGACATGGGAGCTATCGTATTGGGTTTTAACCTCATTAAGCCTTAATTATGGTAAATCACTACAGAATTCTTGTTAATAAATCATCTTACATTCTTGAAATGACCTTTCTTGGTTTTCTTTTTTTTTTTTTTTTTAATTCAGTAGTTATATTTAGTTTGCAAACACTTATTTTAGATTATTATAACTATGTTCCTAAATGAAATTGAATTTTAATTTTCCTTTTCATACTTTTTTTGAGTATCAAAGTTACCTGGACTCATGAAAAGAACTGAGGAGTACACCCTCTTAGAATGCTATTGTATAAATATGTTTTATGCAATGGATTGGAATTTCTTTTTCCTTATATATTTTATAAAACTCAGCTGTAAAAGATTTAAGATGGGTGCTATTGTATGTTGATACATGGACGTTCATTCGGTTTTTGAGTGTGTTAAGTTTTTTCAGGTTTTATAATTCCTTTTGAATCAACTTTGGTGATTTTTGTTTCTAGAAAATTATTTATTTGGTCCATCCCTTTTCCATTATTAACATAAATCTGTTTATACTATTCTACTTTTTTAAGTTTTTACTTTACATATAGTGATGTCTTTTATTTAATATCTAATATTGTTTACTTGTGCTTTCTCTTTTTTTATCTTGTTCAATATTGGAAAAATTCATTTATTTTGTTAATCTTTCCAAGAATTAGCTTTTGGTTTAGTTGATCTTATGTTGTTTGATTTCTATTTTCTTAATTTATGCTCATATTATTATTGTCTTTCTTCTATGTTGTTTGGGCTTATTTTATTTTCCTTTTCTAAAAATGTTTGATTAAATATGTAGCTTATGAATTTTTCATCTTTCTTTTATAGATATATTTAACTATTATATTAAAAAAAGAAACTGAATGAAGTACAAGCAAAATAATTGTACCCTCTTCCTGCCTATTGAAATTTTACTAAGTTCATTGTTTTCTGTCCTTTGAGTATATTCTACAATAGGACTCGTGACTTTTTCTCATCTCAACAAGAGACTTCTGGTCACTTTAATTCCAAGAATAATATGATTGATCAGGTGTTCCAGGGGAGGGAAGGATGAAAAGGTGGAACACAGGATCTTTAGGGCAGTGAAACTAGTCTGTATGACACTATATGGATGGATACCTCTCAATCATTTGTCCAAAACCAAAGAATGAACACCAAGAGTAACCCCCAATTTCTCGGTATAGGTTCATCAGTTGCAACAAAGGTCCCACTCTGTTAGGAGATATTGATAATGGGGGAGGCTGTGCATGTGAGGGGAGAAGGGAGTATATGGAAATCTCTGCTTCCTCCTAATTTTGCTACGAACTTAAAATTGCTCTAAAAAATGAAATCTTCCAAAAACAAAAAAATATGTCTGAAAAATTATTAAGCCAAGGAGACATGGCAACTAAATGTAATGTGGAATCCTGGAACTGAAAAGGATATTAGGTGAAAACAAAAAAAAATCCAAATACAGTATACTTTAGTTAATGTATCAATATTGGCTCATTGTTTTGTTAATTGTGACAAATATACTAATGTAAGATGTTGACAATAGGAGAATCTAGATGTGGAGTATATGGGAATTCTCTTTGCAATTTTTCTGTAAATCTAAAACTTCTTTAAAAGTTTATTTTTAAAAATGTATACCTCAGTTATCAAACACCTTCACAATTACTACCCAGGTTAAAAAAAAAAAATACTGTCAGAAGTCTTCCTCAAAAAAAAATAATAATAATAATCTGATTGAGTAATTAAAAGAACTGGTTCCATGCAATAGTCAAAACTTATTCCCAGCTTTAATTCAGACCTGCTTCAGTAGGAAAATCTGCCATGCGGAAGAGGGTTTTGGTATATGCTTCTCTGTTCCTCACCCTTTCATTTGCTCCTCACTGTAAGGTTCTCTTCTCCAGTCCCCTAGCTTGGTAGCCAGAAATTCTCATGGTGAAGAGAAGGAAGGCATTCCTGTGACAGCACTAGTGCTCTAAGGGTTTGGTCGGTGTTCACAGGCTTCTGTTCATTATATTAATTAGGAATCTCTAAACACTCAAGCTCAAATTAAGGGACATTGTACAACATAACCAGCCAGTAATCTTTAAGAATGTAATGGTCATGAAGACAAAGGAATTGTTCCAGATTAAAGAGGACTAAGGATACATGGCAAATAAATACAATGTGCGATCCTAGATTTGGATGCTGGATGCAAAAGAGAATACAAGTTGGAGAATTAGCAAAATTTGGATAAGGTTTGTCATTAGATAGTACTAGATGAATAATTTCCTGGTTTTGATTATTGTGCTGTGGTTATGTAAGATTTTAACATTCAGGAAATCTTGGGAAATTTTTACTCTTTTCCAACTTTTTTGTATGTCTGAAAGTATTTTAAACTTTTTTTAATGTATGTGCTTTACATCTCAAGTTTAACTGTCTATGCCGCCAGATTTCTCTTGTGAATTCCAGACTAGTATATTCAGTTGTGATATCTCCACTGGATGTATCACAGACATTTCAAGCTTAACATTTCTCAAATTGAACTCTTGCCTTATCTTCAAGCTCTCTTTCACCAAAAGCCTTTTCCAAATCCCTAAATGCCACCACTACCTATCCACTCAAAGCAGATTTCTTGACATAATTCACCATATGCAGCCCATTACTAAAATCTGTTGATCCTATTTGTAAATATGTCTTAAATCCATCTCCCTCTCCATTGCCATAATATGAAGCCACTTTATCTCCTGTGCAGTACATTGTAATGGTTTCCTAACTAGTTTTCTTGCTTTGACTAGGGCTTTGGACTACCCCAAACCATTCTCCAGACAGAATCCTATGCAATGCCTTTAAATTGTGCATTAGATCATGACTCTCCTGTTTTCGAAATACTTCAATTGCTTCTCATACTTAGAATAAAATTCAAAATTCTTAATCTGGTTTGAAACAAATTAAGCTCTATATAATTTGTTTTCCCTCCCCAACTCTCTTTCAGACACACATACACCCTTTTTTTTTTTTTTGGTAGTACTATATTTTCTAACATTATACCTGTAAATTTCAAGAATTTTGTAATTCATATAGTAATCCATATTCCTATAATGTTTGCAATTATTAACATATTCAGGTAGCTGATTTTTATATGAGTGAAGCAATTTCAGACTTTCTTTTATGAAAATAAATTACTCATCTACTGTATTCTGTTCTGGTTATTCTCATGGAGAATGCCATTTGCTTTGTGTTGTTATTTCATATAAAATTATTTTTGTCTACCAAAAACTCCACGTATACTCTTACTATACTATACATCATTCACCACACTCCACAACACAGCATACATAAGCATCATCCAGAACTGCAATTTATTTACCTATATAATTGTTATTTCTTCTTCATTGGATGTTCCTCCTACTGCCTAGGACCCTCTTTCTAATACTTTCCCCTTGACTGGTTTCTGTTCATCCACCGAATTCAGATCTTAGATTAAATGTCAACTTCTTCTAGAAGTTTTCCTACCTACCAACCTAAACTATGTCCTTCCCATAGTCTCTCTCAGAGCAACTTGTCCTTTCCCTTTAGAGCACTTAAGATAATTCTTAATTATAACTTTATTTGTTATTTATTTGCTGTCTATGTCTCCCACTAGACTACAAGCTCAGTGAGAGCTGGAATCAAGTTTCATTTGCCCAAGTTTATATACCTAGGACCTAGCTTATACTCGACAAGTACATGATGAACAATTAAGTAAATAAATTAATTAAAATATCTATGCCGTGATGCACTATCCTCACTTACCAGAGATACTAGGCAGTTATAGTTCTGATTCATTGCATAAAATGTGACGCTTGTCTAGGGAAACTGAGACAAATACTCCATTTAGTAGCTGGTAAAAGTGCTACTGCATCCTTCTGAGCAGCAAGCTAAATTTTTTTTGTGATGGTGGCCTCCATGGGCTAGAGATGAGGAATTATTTCTGTACTTAGGATGCAGAAGAGGTATCCTTTTCAGCTAATGCAGTTCAGCAGCTCCAGTTGGCAGTCATTCTATGATTTAACATGAAGTGAATGGTTTGGCCTCGTATGCTGGCTGGACATTCATCCACCCACCAATCCCCTTCTGGAATTGCAATGCATTAGGAAGTGCATGTTAGACTCCATTTGTATGTCAAGAATATACCCAAAGAGAGAGTCATTTCTGAGTCTCAGAACTAAGCTGTTGAGAAAACCCAAATTATAAACAAAATTGGCACTTCTTGTATTTGGATCAGAACCTTCTGGGTATGGGATTACAGTGGAAATGTTCTTATAAAACTCCTTGAATTTTGGGAAAATGGGATGCCTGAGAGAACCAGGTTTAGAATACTTTGTCTTTGAGGTTTTGGAGTAAATGTATAATTTCTAGAAGCAAAATAAAAAGAAATGAGAAGGGAAATTTCACTTTAAGGATTTTAATTTCACTTTTGAAACTTGATAATAGAAATAGAAAGTATTCGGATTTCAAGCTTTTCATATTACTGTCATTGTATTAATAGGATTACTGGCATCTGTGCATAATCCTCTTTAATTAACTGAGTTGCATAATCCAAGATGGACTGCAAAACAGGAGGTGAATTTTTTCAGGGTATGGCCTCAGAATTAACATATGCAATATCACATGAACTCACTTCAGAATTTCTTCTGATTATTTCTTCTTCTTTTTTTCCCCCAAGGGAGACATCCCTTATCTTGGATTTGGTTTATAATGCCAATGGATTAACAGAATAAGTAATAAAGTCAGGAAACAAAGACATTAGGAGAAGAAAAACCACCTTATTAATTGGGATTCTTTTAGTTGCAAGAAACAAATTTCAAAACAGATTAAAAAGAAGGGGGGGGGATTTATTGGAAACAAACTTGGGTAACTCATAGACTCAAAGATGAACCAAAGCAGTTTTGAAGACATCAAGCAATAAAATCAAGCAGTAACTCACCAGGTTTTTCTCTTTCTGCCTCTCATTAGTCTCTCAGTTTTCTCCAGTTGGTGAGAGACATAAAACTGGCATACACTTTCAGCTTTCTTATAACAAAGGTATAAAGAAAAATGTTCTTACATGGAGCCATTTAGGGGAAAAAAATATCAGGGAAGTATTTTGATTGGCCCAGCTCAGGTTAAATGCCCACTACCAAAGCAATCACAATGTCCAGGTGGGTATCATAGGCTAATCTGATAGGGAGCTGAGTCATGTGCATAGCCCTGAGGCAAGAAGACACAAGAGTACAATGATTTAAAACCCTACCAAAATATCAGGATTAAAGTGAGAAAAAAAAGAACCTTTTCCTTCCCCACCAAAGGCTAAGAGGGGGATATTTTTGTTAAGAGAAGAGAAAATGACTAGACAAAAGCATAGTATTCATCCTACTTTCTTTCTATATGTATTCCCCAGAGAAGAAAATGAGGAGAGATGAGGAGAGGAGAGGGAAGGAGAGTTGAGTTTTAACTAAAAACAGCAGGGTTTCTATACAAGGGATTTATAGGAGTTACACACATACATTTCTCAGTGCATACTGTTTTTAGAAAAGGGCATGGTAGGCAAAACAATGGCCCCAAAGATATCTGCATCTTCATCCTTGTGATCTCCAAATATGTTACTTATATAGCAAAAGAGACTTTGATGATATGGTTAAGGATATGGATTTTGAGAGGGAGAAACTTCCTGGATTATCCAAGGGGGACCCAATCTAATCACAGCAGCACTTAAAAGCAGAGAACTTTTTCCAGTTGTGATTAGAAAGAGAGATGATGATAGAAGAAAAGCCAAGAAGATGCAAAATTGTTGGCTTTGAAGATGGTACGGGACCAGGAGGTACAGGAAGAGGTAAGGGACCAGGAGCTAGGCAGTACATGTGGTTTCTAGAAGCTGGGAAAGGCAAGGAAACATTCTCCTCAAAAGCTTCTAGAAAGGAAACTATCTCTGCCAACACCTTGACTTAGCCCAATGAGACATGTTGACAGACTCCTGGTCTACAGAACTATAAGATAATAAATATGTGTTGTTTTACACCACTAAATTCAAGGTAATTTGCTAATACAGTAATAGGAAATCAAATATAAGTGGGTATAAAACTTAATATAAAGTGATATGAATCTTAAGAATAGGCCATACAAATAGTCTGTTAATACCATTTTCTCCCAATGAAAAAGAAAAATTATAGAAGAGCGATGCTTGGGGGTAAGGAGATAGTTTTCAAATTCTGTTTAGAGGATTTTCCTATAAATTAGTGAAATTTAAGAGCATAAATTACACCACATTCTCAAGTGATGGAGTCTCTGGTGTCATAAGGTCAACGCATTAATATAGTTTGTTTTTTCTCCCTGACTTTCTTCCAGTACCGTAAATTATAGGAAAATACCAGAAAAAGCAGTTGAGCCTACAATAATTAGAATCCCACTAGGTTTTAGATTTTAGTGACCGAGTTTCTATTTCTCCTGTAACAGACTTAAGGTGACAGAAATGTTGAAGAAATGACCCTGACCTTTAATTAACTGAATTGCAATTATTAACTAGGCAAAGTTGTTGGCTTTGAAGATGGTACGGGACCAGGAGGTATGGGAAGAGGTACGGGACCAGGAGCTAGGCAGCACATGTGGTTTCCAGAAGCTGGGAAAGGCAAGGAAACATTCTCCTCAAAAGCTTCTAGAAAGGAAACTATCTTAGGTAGTTTCTAAGTTAGGAAGTTAGGTAGGGAGTGAGGGAACACTGTTTAAGTCTGGACCTGCATAAAAGACTAGAACTGTAGAAATAAGCCATTGTATCTGTCAGGTTCCTGGTATCAGCAGTAATGCTCTGCATCTTTATAGGCAGGAATAAGTAAGACCACACCTATCTTCAGAAGAATTCCCACTATTAAAAGAACCCAACTGGGACTGTGACAGGAGAATGGGAATCCTGACAATCGATGCCACATCCTTTTTTGTTCAAATGCCCAATAAATAAAATATTTATAAATTTGATCAACTAGTGGGTGAACTAAAGAGAACTGTAGTAAGCCATGTGTAAACTATATAAGCCATCTCACCATGATGTCATTAAATACAAGTCCTTGAGGGTAGAAATTTTGTTCGTTCATTGGTTTATATTCAATGCCTGGCAGCAAATACTTAATATATACATACTGACTATATGAAGAACCTTCCAATCCCATTATGACTTTAGCAGGTGCAGGGTGGTTTTGTTTGGCTTAGAGTCCTCCTAATGAAATATAATCCTGAACCTCCTTAGCTAAAGAACAGCCAATTCCAGAACAGTTCTTCCTTCTGCCTCATAGTGTGTGCCAGTAGCTCAAAATGAACAATTCTGAGGCTGTTATAAAGACATACACCAGTGTCTGCTTATTTCCAACAGAAGCCAGTAAATGTCTAATAATACCATCTGCATCAAAGACATGATAGTGATACTGGATGAGTATTTGGAGTCATACAGCTTCTCTCTTCCTTCCAAATTGAGAGCAACACCTCTTCCATCTTGGGCCTTCATATGTGTTGTTCTTTCTGCTAGGAAATTCTTCCCCAGAATTTTACCAATCTGGCTCCTTCTTATGATCCCTGGTTTAGCTTCAACATCACCAACTCAAAGTGCCCATCCAACCTAAAATAGGACCTCAGTCACTCTATCATATCACCATGCTTTATCACAAGCTGATATTCTCTTGCTTCTTTGATTTTGTTTTTATTTGACCTGTATCTGTCTTCCCACTGAAACATAGCTCTAATTATTATTTAGATGACTTTGGCAAGCCTCAGAGTCTCAGACCATCAGGACACCCTCAGATGAGGACCCAGTTAATAAGTGTCAAATGAGATAACAATGTAGACTGCCTATAGTCAGTTTTCAAGAAGCACTGGTTTAGGGGGGAAAAAAGTCTATTCAATTTACTAAGCTTAATTTTGAATGAAAATAAAAAGTGATAAATACCACTTTAAATTCTAAGATGAAGAAATATAATTTATTATTCCATTAATAGCAAGACACATATTTCAGTTTTATAGTAAGGAATATATAGAAATAGTGATGAAGATAAAACCCTGATGTTTTTCAAAATCACAAGAGAGAATAAAAAATAACACTATGATTTTTTTCTTTTGATACAATTCTATAGAGAAATAAATGGCTAAATGTTGGTAGGATTTGTCACTAAAAGCACTTTAATTCCTTTTAAAGATGAAAAAACTATATGAAATCTTCCTCATTTTTTGCAAGGAAAAAAATGTTAATTTCATGATTCGAGAAGGTTTCACAAACTTACATAGTGTAATGAGCCCATCTTGTGGTCTTTTATAATATTGCCACTTTTAAAGTAAAACATATCTGTTAATCATAGGTTTAAATTGTTTCATTTATTCAACAATGGACTTTTGAGCACTTACCGTGTGTGCTGACTGGTGGGGATGCAGTCATAGGAAATCCAAGAAAAAACAAGATCCTTGCTCTGAGTTCATGTAGATCTAAGGGATAAAGAGACTTTTTAACAAAGATAATTAAAATAAGACAGTCAATTGCTATTTTACAAAAGTATAAACTTAAGGTACCACACCAGAGTTAAGTAATGTCCCCAGAATTCAGAATGGAACTAATATGTCTCCATTTCCAGTAAACTGTGATCACTAAAGAAATCATGTATTATTAGAGAGTTGGTTAAATATTAATTTTGAGCCTACCATTCCATAAGGAAATGTTACAAATTTATTTAACCTAGTGAACACCCAGAAACCTAAATGTATCTGACCCTTGTCTAAATCACCCATTTGTAGACTGTAGCAAGTAAATAGTTTAAAAATAGTTTCCTGTGTATGCTCCCTATTGGTAAGCAGCTTTTTCTATCTCCCTATAACCACTCACAATCATAGCTTTGAAGAAATGGAATGACAGAGAATATTTTGATTAGCCACAGAGAAAGGGAAAGTCAATCCTTTCCAATCTGATGGTTTGGGTGAGAAAATGAGAATAGAAGTAGATAAGATAAGCAATCAGATATATGTCCCAGCCTCCAAGCATACAATGCTCTGTGGGAGGAGATGGATAGAAGAGACTGAGAGGAACATTACTTGTTTAGGGCTCTGAGAGATCATTATGCAGAGAAACCCTTGATCAACAAAGGCCATACCCAGTACGGGTGAGACATTGGAGAGGCATGGTCAGCCATAAATAGAGTCCACCTCTAATCCTGTGTGAAAGAGATTCTGAAATGAGAGCCAACACTCCAATTGTGGGATCTGCCATAGTGGAAGAAAAGCTGAGCCACAGTCTCTACTGCAAGGTAGACATCCTTGATGAAGGTCAAATGGAGGATATAGCAGAGACTCAAAAGGTCTTAGCACTATCAAGGGCTAAAGAGAGGCCAAGTCAGCAGGAAAAGGAAATCAAATCAGATCTTGACCAAGTAGAAAAAGAGCAAAGCACAAATTAACCAGGCAGAGAAGTCAGCTGTGGACACCAGCAGAACACAAGGACTGAAACAAAGATGTCTCAGTGGACAACAACCAACCCACACTCAAGGAGAAAGACTTACTGACCAAAAGCTAAAATGTAATGTGGGCTATATCCATACAGCCAGATGTCTAGGATACCTCTTCTGTACCAGACACAGCTTTTACTTGTTTCCATATCTTATGCCCTTTCATATCATCTCATTCAACAAAACAAATGTTCTTAAGAGCTCACCCTCCTTAAAAAGCATAAAAGACAGAATTGAAAGAGCTTAATTATTTTAAACATATATCTTTCATAATGCTTATATGACCATAAGATTAAACATAGGGTTTCATGGCAAAAAGCACATTAAAAAATGATATTGAAGGTAATACAGAGAAAAAAATAGGAGATTTTAAACTTGACATAGATTCTTTGAAAAGATCTCTTTAGTAGAAGTATGCCCAGTGATGGGTATTAAGGAGGGCACAAATTGCATGGAGCACTGAGTGTTATATGCAAACAATGAATCTTGGAACACCACATCAAAAACTAATGATGTACTGTGTAGAGACTAACATAACATAATTTTTTAAAAAAAAGAAGAAGATGTGATCCATATATAAATGGAATATTACTCAGCCATCAGAAAGGATGAATACCCAAAATTTGCATCAACGTGGATGGAACTGGAGGAGATTATGCTAAGTGAAATAAGTCAAGCAGAGAAAGACAAGTATATGGTTTTACTTATTTATGGCACACAAGGAATAGCATGGAAAACATTAGGATATGGAAGGGAAAAATGAAGGGGGGGAAACAGAGGGGGAGATGAACTATGAGAGACTAGAGGATTCTGGGAAACAAACTGAGGGTTACAGACGGGAAGGAGGTAGGGGGATGGGTTAGGCCAGTGATGGGTATTAAGGAGGGCATGTATTGCACGGAGCACTGAGTGTTATATGCAAACAATGAATCTTGGAACCTTACATCAAAAACTAATGATATACCATATGGTAACTAACATAACGTAATTTTTTAAAAAAATTTTTTAAGTATGCAAGATGAGCTAAAATTTTTGTCTCTTTTTTCTTTGTTCATTCATTTTCTTCAACAAATATTTTTGAATACCTACATTATACATGTTGCTATACAGATGTTGGAGAGGAAAATTTTTTCTTGAAAATTTTTTCCCTATCTTTCAAGATTCTTCTAGCTAGTCAAAGAATTAAATTGACATGAGATAGGTTAGCAAGGGAAAATCACATTTAATTTCATTCATACAGGGAATTCACATAAACATGAAATTCCAAAGACAGCCAGGCAAAATGAGGTCTATATGTCATCCTGAACTCAAGAGAAAGGGGAAAAGGTATGGGACTTCAAAGAAAAGGAAGATAATTCACAGGAAGTTGAAAAAGAGCAAATGTTTGGTAAACAAGTATTTGCTGGGCCATACAGAAACAATAGGATATAGAGACGAATTTTAACAAACACACTCTGCTAAATTCCTCCCTGTTTACCACTCCTCCTTCTTATTACAATGTAGTTAACTATGGTGAAATCTCTCTTCATGAGAGAAGAGTAGCTGGTCCACATTCTTTTAGGCATTTAAGAGGAAGATCAAAGTTTTTTCCTGAGTCTTTTGGGCCTTGTTTTCAGCTCTAAATAATCTGCATACCAAAATGGCACATCTTGGGATAACTCTTGCTAAACCCTACAATGATAGTTACTACAAAATTATTAAGGAGGAGAAGAAATCCCTTCTTCCAAAGTTTTCAGACCTGAATATTAGATGAATTCTTCAACAACCTATTCAATAAATATGTTTTGAGTCTTATCTAAGCATTGCACACTGTGCTGGGCACTACACAGTAGCTACTGTAATAGAAATTAAGAACATAAGATAAGGAACAACTTGTAAAAGGGTTAGATCAAGTCAGCTGCAATAATTTTATTAAGATGACTAACAATTCATGGATTCTATAGCCATGTAGATGATCCAAGGATGTAAGGTTTTTATGACCTCTTTTATATCACTTGGATATACAGCGGCTTTCCTAAAATTAAAGATTAATTTCCCAGTTAAGTGACTTTGTCAGGAATCCACATGATAATTTCCTTCAAAAACTCCTTTTAAATAAATGAAAACTCAATTCCCTCCATTTTTTCTGATTCTTTGTCCATTCAGTTCATTCAAAAAGTATTTATTATATGCTACTATGTACCAGTAATCTGTACTAGATGCTTAGAACACAACCATAAGCAAGACCTTCTCTCAGTTCTATAACACATTTTCTCCGTTGACTCTCCCTATCAAATGGAAGTTGAGTCTGGAGTTCCATACATCTTTAGTTAGGGAAGGTCAAATCTTCCCTAACTAAAGGGAATTGCCCATTCACAGGGTCACCTACATCAACAATTGCTATCAACCATCTCATATGTTCATCTAGCATCATGCTAAATTCAGGGCTTCTCTAAGATGCTCTCTCCTTCCCTGTGTCATGGAAAGGGAAGAATAGCACAAGTCCTGCTCTGGATTTCTCGACCCTACCTTGGGCTTTTGTTACCACCACATGACTTATACTCTAGGGAAAAGAGACAGGAAAGTGAGAAGGTTTCTCCTGTACGACTTATCTATTTGCTCTCCTCTTCCTCTTATTCCAGGCTTCTCTCCCCAGCCCAAAGAGAGTTTTTATCTTCTCCCTGTGTAATATATCCTATATCCTTCTTCCTCTAGAGCTTATAGTAAAATTCTACCACAGCACCCCAAACTTTGATTCTTAATAATCAAAGAAAATATTTTAGAGTTTGGGAAACCCTCTTCTCTTTGGGGTGACTAGTTCTTGCAATTGAAAGACTTCAAAACTATTGTTTCCCTACAGACTATTAAATTCAAAACTGATCAGTAACCTTATTATTCTCACCTGTCTTTTCCTTCTTCCTAAGCCAGTGAATGGGTAAAGAACCATAAGACAACAAAAATAATTTCAGTACAAAGGGGCAGGAAATCTCAGTTTAAAATCTCCAAACAGGAAGCTGCTGCTTGTATTTCAGTAATTACTTGATAAATATCAGTTCCTCTCACCCAGCTGCAAGTGTCTTTATAACAGAGACTATGTCTGTTTTCCTCCCTAATCTGTCCCCAGTTAATGAAGACATGGTCCTTGCCCTCATAGTGTTGTGTTCAGACAGACAATTAAACAAACAATTTCAATGCCATGTGTTCTGCTCTGTAACAAGAAACTATAAAGTGCCTTAGGGGATCATTTGAGGATGACTTAAACCAGACGTAAGCATCAGAGAAGGATCCCCAAAGGGAGTGATAGAGAAGCTAGGACCTAAACGGTAAAGAGAAGTTAGTCAAATAAAGGCCATTTGTGAAGGACTCTATAAATTATGCTTTGGTGTTTAGATTTATTTCTAAAGGCAATAGAAAACCACTGAAGGATATAAATAGGGGTGTGGGCCTTTTAAAGGGCCACTGTGTAGACCATATGGTAATTGGTTCTCTCTGCTTGACTTATTTCACTCCACATAATCTCTTCCAGTCCCATCCATATTGATACAAAAGTTGGATATTCGTCCTTTCTAATGGAGGCATAATATTCCATTGTATATATGTACCATATCTTCTTTATCCATTCATCTTTGAGGGGGGTGGGGAGTTTGGTGAGCCTGGTGGTGGGTATTGAGAAGGGCACGTATTGCATGGAGCACTGGGTGTGGTGCAAAACAATAAATCTTGTAACACTGAAAAAAACAAATAAATAAAATTATGAAAAAAAAAAAAAGGTCACTGTGTAGGATAGAGATTGAATATAAAAGAATGTCTGGAGGTGGGAAAGGCTGTTAGGAAATGTCTCCAGCACTGCAGGCAAGTTTGTAAACTTCCAGGGGCCTGGCCGGGGTGACAGTGGGAATGGAGAGAAGTACCGCATTAGTGTAAAGCAGAGAGGGGCTGAGCGGGGTTTAGAACATTGGCTAGATTTCTGACTTGGGCAGCTGAGTGGTGGCATTGGCTTAGAGGGAAAACAGAAGTAGAAATGGTTTGGGGAACAATCTACAAACCGATTTGGAACAGTTTTATATAAAGGCTCCGTGACTATTTATTTCTCAATGAACATTGTAACTGCCAGAGAGTTCATTTTTTATAAATTTCTGCTCACTAACAATAATTACTTTACCTTTCTGGGATTTAGAAGAAGTTGTAGACCTCCCTCTCTGAGCCTGTCGAACACATCACTTAGCGGGGGAAACACACTCTCTATAAAGGACCAGATAGCAAATAGTTTCAGTTCTAGGGGCCACACAGTTTCTGCCACAACTACTCAACTATCCTACTGTAGCAAAAACAAAATACACATTAAAAAATGTAAATGGATGGATGTATCTGTCTTCTAATAGAACTTGATTTGCAAAAACAGGCAGCAGGCAGTATTTAGCCTATAGGCTACAGTTTGCCAAACCTGATCAGTTGCTGCATTTCCCAACACACTCAAGCAAAGTATAATCTTTCAACATCCATAGACATAAGTTCATTTAGGAACTTTAAAAATCATTTCTTTATTTTTGAGTAGTGTCTTAGCTAGGACTGCTGTAACAAATTACCATAGGTTGGATGGCTTAAACAATAGACATTTATTTCTCAATTTCTAGAGACTGGGTAGTCCAAGAGCAAGGTGCTAGCAGATTCAATTTTTTGTGAGGGCCTACTGCCTGATTTGCACACAGCATCTTCTTGCTGTGTCCTCACATGGCAGAAAGCAGAAAGAAAGAAAGCTCTCTCCCATCTTTTCTTATAAGTAGTGTTATGAGAGCTCCACCCTCATGACCTAAGGACCTCCCAAAGGTCTCATCTCCAAATACCATCACTTTGGAGATTGGGGTTCCAACATATGAACTTTAGGGAGATATAGCCATTCAGTCCATAGCAGGTAGTATATGATAAAGAGGTCATTTCATATCATCATATCATTAAAGACCATTATGTTAACTTTATAACCATGGCGTCATTACTAAAAATATTCATAATACACAGAACTAAAATTTTGCCGTCTCCCTATTAACAAGTGACATATAATTTATTTTTTATTATTTGGGACAAGCATTATTTTTCTAAACAACAAGATAATAGAAAAAGCTTCAGTTTCCTATTTGCAAGTATGAATATTTCTTATTGTCTAAACAAAAATGTAATTTGGGCGGAACTATCACTGTATGTTTTATTTTTTCCTTTTCAAATACATAGGTATTTGAAACACATAGGTATTTGAAATACTAGAAATACATGGGTATTTGAAATAGATAGGCATTTGAAACACATAGGTATTTGAAATACTAGAAATACGTGGATATTTGATATACATAGGTATTTGAAATACTAGAGAATATTTGACATGTAATATGAGAAAGTTAAATAATGCAACTTTTGTATCTGTTGAAAACCAAATTGAGATAAAATTGGAGAATTATTATCATCTCCCACTTGTTAGTTCAAAACTCCCCACCACCTGACTAGATCACATTCTCCTGCTACATATTCTTATGATAATCTTTCTTTTGGGGAGGGAAGGGATCCTATAAGAGCTAAAAGCTGACTTTCAGCTGAGATTCTACACAAGCATATCACACCAATCCTCTCCTTTCAACCCTTCATGGTTTCCCATCTCAATTGAAGCAAAAATCAAAGTCTTTGCACTGGCTTGCTCATAAATCCCTGATCTCCTTTTCCACCTTCCTCTCTTTTGCTCATTCTCATTCCAGTTTCCATACAAGAGCTCTCAAACAAGCCAAGGAAAGTCCTTCTTTCCTTCCTTCCTTCTTTCCTTCCTTCCGTTCATTCTTTCTTCTCTTTCTTTCTTTCTTTCTTTCTTTTTTAAGATTTTACCTATTTATTTAAGAGAGAGAGAGAGAGAGAGTGAGAGAAAGCATGGTGGGGGGAGGGTAAGAAGGAGAAGCAGACTCCCCGCCGAGGAGAGAGCCTGATGCAGGACTCAATCCTGGGACTTTGGAATCATGACCTAAGCCAAAGGCAGACACCCAACCGACTGAGCCACCCAGACGCCCATCAAACCCTTTCTTATTTCAAGGATGTTGCCCTTCACCTGCCCTCTGCTGGAGGACATTCCCCCAGATATGCATATGGATTATCTCATTTATTTCTTTCAAATCTCTGCAGAAAGGTTACCTCCTTAGTGGTACAGACTGAGGGACATCCTATGTAAATATCACCAATATTGTAATAGCACTCCAGCTGGTCCTACGGGTTAACTTGCTTCAAGTTAACACACTCTGTGTTTGCTGACTTAAGGCCCTTGACCTATAACAGAACTAATTTACTTTCTTTGAGATTTGTAGACCACTGGCCTTGAGGAATAAAGGACCAGAACATTCCCAGGCCATAGAGGACAGCAAGTCTGTCTGAAGCCCCCTTAGTTTTCTCATTAGTCCAGCAATCATTCAGCAAAATGTTTGTCCTTTTTAAGGTCACAGGAATGACTTACTAAGCACCCCCCTACTTTGTGCTTGTGTAGACCTTGCCCTCTTTTGCAGAAAGAATAGCGTACTCCTGTACAACCCCTGGGAACCAAGGACCCAGATCTTCTTTGCACAATCTCTGAGGATGAAGATAACTCTGTAGCTGACATCATCAAACCTGCATGTAATCAAGAAATGTCACAGACCACTGCATATCCTTAAATGATTAAACCCCTTTCAAAATCCGTATGCCAGGCAAAAAACTGGGAGTTGGCCTTAAAAAAAAAATTATTTTTGAGAGAGAGAACACAAGCCCAGGGAGGAGCAGAGGGACAGGGAGAGATAGAATCTCAAGCAGACTACACACTGAGATGGACCCCACAACCCTGAGATCATGATCTGAGCCAAAATCAAGAGGGATGCTTAACTGACTTAGTCACCCAGGTGCCCCCTGGTAGTTGGCCTTTGTACAAGACTGTGACTTCTCCCCAAGTGGTTAACTTCCTGAATAAACTTCATATTCCTGACCAGTCAAAACTCTTCTCCAGTATTGGCCTTTCTTGCAATGAATAGCTGAACTTGGGTATTATTGGGTTATCCCATAACAATACCATCACTCCCTTTCTCTTTACTTTTCTCCATAATACTTATTATCATCTTACTTATTATGTGTATTTGCTTATTTATTCTCTGACATTGAATGAGGGCAGGAATTTTGCTTAGTTCACTATTCTATATCCACTTCTGAGAGCTATGCCTGACAGGAAATATGAGCTTAGTAAGTTACGTATGAATAAATAGCATGTACTTTAGCTTATACTTGTATAGTTGTGTGATAACTTGATTGGTTGTATTAGTCAAAAAAGTAAATTCTGTTAGGACAGAGTCTTTATCTTTTTTCATTCTCTTTATTCAGAGTATTCATTGAGTACTTACACTATGTCAGCAATGTTCTAAGCACTAGACAAAGTTTTGTTTCATGGAGCCTACATTATAAAAATCAACAAGTTTATCTGGGGTGCCTCAGTGGGTTAAGTATCTGACTCCGTGTTTCAGCTCAGGTTGTAATCTCAAGGGTTGTGCCATCAAGCCTGGAGTCAGGCTCCTAGATATGTGGGGAGTCTGCTTAAAAGATTCTCCCCCTCTGCCCCTCACACCATGTATACATGCATGCATTTTTTCTCTTCCTCTCTTTCAAAAGAAATTTTTTTTAAAAATCACCAGTTTATCACCTATACACACATACATACAAACATAATAGTGCCTACTATTTAATGCAATATTATGGATTATATTTTCCAGAGAAGACACAGCACTTTCCATCCGTTACAGGTTGAATTGTGTCCTCAGATATGTTGGAAGTCCTAACCATTGGTGTGTGCCTCTATTTGGAAATAGGGACACTGTAGATGTAATTAGTTAAAATGAGGCCATACTAGAGTAGGGTGAGCCCTTAATCCAATATGACAGTTGTTCTTATAAGAAAGGGAGAGAGAGACAAACAGGGAGAGAATGCCTGCCATGTTGTGGTGACAGAGGCAGAGATTGAAGTTATACATCCGCAAGCCAAGGAACACCAAGGATTGCCAACAATTCTAGAAGATAAGAGAAAGCTGTGAAATAATTTCTTCCCTAAAGTTTTTGAGAGGGCATGACCTGGTCAACAAATTGATTTTGGATTTCCAGCCTCCAGAACCATGACACAATAAATTTCTGCTGTTTTAAGACATTCAGTATGTGGTAGTTGTTACAGAAGCCCTAGAAAATTAATACAACATCCCATATGTTCTTAAAAGATGATGTTGGCACTCATTCCATCAACTGTTAGTGTCTATGTCCTCTTCCCCTAACCTGAGTGAATTTTAATGACTGTCTTGCCCAATATAGCAACGACATGTGACTTCTGAAGCTAGGTCATAAAAATGTCATTCACTTCCGCCTTATTTTCTCAGGATGTTGTTTTTGAAATTTACCCATATACTGTGTGAAAGCCCAAGCAGTCCATAGAGCAGCCTAAGTAAAAAGGTATCAAAGTCCCTGGCTCAGAGCCCTGGCTGAGCTCCCAGACAACAGCCAGCACCAATTTGCTAACCATAAGAATGAGCCATTTTGAAAGTGAATTCTCCAGCTCCCAGTGAAGCCACCCCAGCTAATATTATGTGAAATAAGGATGAACTGTTCCCATTGAGCCCTGCCAAATTAGATTCATGAGTAGTATAAATAACGTTTTGTTTTGAGCTGTTGTGTTTTGGAGTAGTTTGTTACACAGCAATTGAAAAGTGATGCATACATGCTTATTAAATATTTACTGAATGAATAAGTGAATGATCTCATACTTGAAACTGGTAATGTGGCCTAGTAATATGGTAGATCCCCCAAAAGTGGCCCAATTAAAAATGAGAAGGTATTTATTTTTTTATTATCTAAACAGTCAGACACCATAAATGCACACATTGGTATAAATAAAAGACCAAGGTTCTGGAAGAGGCTTGAAGGGATGGAATCCAATGTTGATGTAGAGATTTACCTGGAGGGACTTAGACACCTCATCCTCTGAGATGGAGTGATGGAGGCAAGAATTTTCTCATAGATCAGCTTCTGGCTCCATACTGTTGAATCCTTGTTTCCCATCCATTAACTACATATTTCTGTTCCTGACCCCACAGGACACATTCATATCACACATTCATATCACAATAAAACTTTTGGTCCCATGCCTTCATATCATAAAAATGGACTAACTGACCCAGCAGGTGGGAGGAATATTCTTAGAACCCATCCCTACACTATGATAGTTAGTAATTAATAATAAGGAAATGACTACACACCACATAAATATTATGCACTAAAACTGAAGTAATATTTCCTATTCTATTCTCAGTTAGCTTCATGGTATATCTGTCTTTGCCTCTGTCCATTTTAACTCCTCCCTTTTCCTTTCCCTGCCCTACCCAACACACACACACACACACACACACACACCATACACATATCTTAATTATTAGAGCTTAAGTCTTCAATCTTCGTTTAAATTATTAAAAGCATGACAAAGTCTTAGTGTTAATTTTAGGGGCAAGACTTCTTCAAGATAAAAACATGAAAATATTGTATCCCAATATAGGAAGGCTTAATCAGAAGTTTAATTTGGGGAAGAAATATAATTGAGAAGGGAAGATAAATTTTGGCCAACTACAGTGCTATTCAGTCCGCTGGTATTTGCTATGTAGCTAGACTAAGTCAATGCCTAATATATGATGTTCCAGAAATTTATCATATTAAATAATGGGGTTTGCACAAAGGTTGATTTTCAAGGATGATTGAGGAAGTAAAAAAACTAAAGGTGAAGGATAAATGGTGACCATTTATTTATTTAAAATTGTCAATTATTAAACTTCAATACACAAAAATTTAGAAACTTTCCATTATGGATATTGAGTAGATGAGGGGGAGAATGTGTGTGTGTGTGTGTGTGTGTGTGTGTGTGTGTGTGTGTGTGTGTGTGAAAGAGAGAGAGAGAGAGAGATATTATTCTTTTGATCTTGGTTTTGCTTTTTATTACTTTTTTTATTATATTTTTTACATGGGGCAAAATGTTGACATCTTGGAAAATATGTACCTTTGTAAGATACTCTTATTAAGTAGTACATAACTCCAAGCCCATAAAAGTCTGAGTAACATATTTTAAGAATATTCTTATTTGTTTTAGCAAATAACTTCCCAAATTCCCAATTGTCCACCCTCCCCATGCCACTATGATCTTTGTAATTGCAAATACGGTATGTTTTTTGTAATTTAAGAACACAAATAAATGCTTTCTGAGCCTCCACTTCCAGCTTCCACTTACAATTTCTGGAAATCAATTTTGCTTTTCAATTCAAGTGCTGTGGGTGGGAGGTTTTGTTGTCTATATACCTAAGTCACTAGATATTTTTAAACTATACTTGGCTCTGTTAGTATAAGCTGAAATAACTTCCTCTTTTTTTTCACTAAATAGTTCAGAAGCCTCCCATTGCTCCCCTCAACAAAAGTTTTTTTTTCTTATTGTGAGAATTTTGGTCAAAATACTAACCCACATACTCTTACCTACATATTCTTTGTTTAAATTAAATAAACCCATGTTATTTTAAAGTTCTTGATGTTTAGCATTTCATTTCATTTTTCTTTAAATTATCCTTGAATTATTTTCAAGATTTTTTTTAGAAAAATAGGATGGTTTTGGATCCAGGACAGTATATCAGAATGTAGACTACAGACTCTGGAATCACACAGACATCCGCTCATTAAAGTTTTGACACTTTATAACTTAATGTCTTGGGCTGGTTATTGCTATTTAAGCTGAGGCCCAATTTCCTCACTGTACTTTAAAATGACACTAATATCTGTCACTGGGTTCTTGTGAAACATAAATATGGTCATGTAAAATGAGCTTACCACAGTATCCAACACAAAATAGGCACTTAATACATATTAGCTATTATTGCTATAATCGATGTGGACCACTTATTTATTCATTCTACCTCAAAACACCACAAAATGTAAATCATGGGCTAAAATAGGCAAATCATGACTCTCTAGCTTCCCTATAATTATTAGAGAATAACATATCAAGTTAAATCCCAATTTTTTAGTGAGAAATAAGACATGGTATGACAGGAAAAAAAAATTTTAATTCAGTAAAAGCTGAAATGTACTTTGAGGAAAGTTTGGTTTGTAGCTTAACCAAAAAAGATGTAAAATTCCCAGAGGAAAATATACAGCAAATAAAAGCAGAAAGAAATAATATGAACTTCTCCAAGATCTGAGTGAATAGCACCTTGGAGAGGAAAAGACAGGAAAAGGTGTTCAGATTATGTGATGGTGCAAAACAAGTTTCCTATGAAGACTTTCTCTACCTCATTCAATCACATGTAGAATTATCTATTCATTCATCTTACATTTATTAATTAATAGAGCCTACTATGTGCCTAGTATTTTCCCAGGCACTGGGAATATACAAGTGAACAAGATAATAACAGTGCTTAAACAGCTAACTGAAGTGATGCAATAATAGTATTTAAAAATATCTTCAGACCACACATTTACTCTAGCTGTCTGATTGCCTAGGATAGATTAGAATTTATATTAAAAAGAATGTTGGGCACCTGGGTGGCTCAGTGGGTTAAAGCCTCTGCCTTCGGCTCAGGTCGTGATCTCAGGGTCCTGGGATGGAGCCCCACATCTGGCTTTCTGCTCAGCAGGGAGCCTGCTTCCCCCTCTCTGCCTGCCTCTTTGCCTACTTGTGATCTCTCTCTCCCTTTGTCAAATAAATAAATAAAATCTTTTTTAAAAAAAAAGAATGTAAAGGCAAAGACTGAGTTAATATTCAATTACTAACATTCAAAAATATGGTTGTACATCAGAATCTTAGATTTAAAACAAGACCATTGTCTTGAATTTTCAAAACCCTCCATCTCCCTTTTAGTATATGAAAAGCAAATCAGAGAAGGCTTTCCTTTGCCTATAGCCTCTGCCAAGAGTGTAAAGATAGCCCTCCAGTTTAAGATAATCAGAATAGCGCTGAGATAGTAGGAGGAAGTTTACAGACACAAAAGAAAAACAGTTTACTCTTCCGGCCCAAAGAATCATGGGAACAAGGAAAGTAGGATAGGCAGACATGAGCCTCCATTTTCCTTTTCCAAGCTTCAACCAGAGAAGAGGCAATACTAGATAATGTGAGGAGAGTGTCTAGGAAAAGGGACCTCCAGGAGCCTAAGTAAGACCAATTAAATCAGGGAGTGATGCTGGGTCCTCAGCAAGCCAAACAAGAAATATAAATTATACCAGCCACAGCTCAGCCTTGAATCCTAGCAGGACATACTGCACCCAAGTATTCTGGCATATTACCTGAAGACAAGAGGAGGCAAAGGATGACACTTGAAGATGCTAGCACTTCTCAACTTTGATAAGGATGTTTTCACCCCACGCAACCTTCTTTCCATCATCATCATCCCTATCCTCATAGATGCTGACATGGTCTTAGGAAGAAAGCAGAGAAGAGGAAAAAGTTGTATGAAAGGTTCCACATATTTTTGTAAAAGGTATTGAACACTGCCCGAATAGTCAGTTTTAAATTATTGAACCAGATAAGCTTTACATTGGATATTAAGTTGTTTTTTCTCCCAATTTGTTTGTGAAGGTTATTTGGAAAGGGTGACTTCATTGTAGACTATGTTCAGTAACTATAATTTTTCTGTATACACGTTATAATGTAGGGTGAATTTTTTACCTCAGTAAACTTGCATCTATTGAATTGCGACCATGTTTCTGATATTGTGTCTCCTCTGCCTACAAAGAAACTTAAAGATAGAATCAAGAATTTTGGAATATCAGCATGTAAAAAAATGCATCTAGTTCCTCCTAAGAGGGTTAACTGACTTGTCTATATTTATCCATTGGTCAATGGCAGAGCCAGAACTTAGAGGCCCAACAATGAAATTGAGACCCAAAGAAATGACCAAGGCAGGTAGTTTCTATACATTTTGGATATAGAGGCATAAATCTGTGAGTAATTGATAGGAAAAAGAAAATATATGCTTAGGAGCTTCAATTATAAGGAATTCTAAACATAATATGGCTGGCATAGTAAATTATTGAGAATAGCAAGGTTGGTTTATGTAGGCTTCTTTCATCCTGAATTCCCTATCTCTGACAATAAAGATGTCTATCTACATCCTGGTACAGGGAGGGTCCTTCCACTTGAGAGATTTATTTCCTGCTTTCTGGAGGCAAAGGGGGCTCAGAGTATTCTTCTTGTACTGGCTATCTCTTAAATAACTTTAAATTAAAACAATCAGTATAGCAAAGTAAACCACCCTGGGTCCCTACACAATGCAGCCATGCTGACATCTAATGTTCTGAAAGCCCAAGTATAGGACTCAGCTAAGCCACACCCAGACTCCTGACCCAGGAAATTTTGAGGTAATACACGGATATTGTTTTAAACTACTAAATTTAGAGGCACCTGGGTGGCTCAGTCAGTTACGTGTATGACTTGGTTTTGGCTCAGGGTTGTGGGAATGAGCCCCAAGTTGGGCTCTGTGTTCAGTGGGAAGTCTGCTTAAAGATTCTCTCTCTCTCTGCCCCAACCCCATTAATGCATGATCTCTCTAAAATAAATAAATAAATCTTAATAAATAAATAAACTGCTAAGTTTGTGGCGATTTGTTACACAGCAATAGATTACTAATACCGATATATATTCCTATATTTCACTCAATGTGTATTAGTACCCAGATGTTATTGGGGATTTTTCAGTAGGTGCTTTGAGGTTTATTCATGAATGATTCCTGTGATTCACACTTTAATTATATTTGTTAGTCAAACATATACTATGAACCTATGATTGCCTGTCTTTATATAGCTGGCATACTCAACATCTGTGAAAAAGCTTTCTGTGTTACCCTTTAAAGACTTGCTCAAGAGGGTAATTGTGTTGTACCTAGTAACTACAATGGAATGAAACAGGCAAAAAGGGGAATATTATATATATGAAATTAAAAAATCACAAGATGAGTCCTTAGGGAATAGTGACCTAGGAGGTAGGGAGATCAAAACCTGGTTCAAGTTTAGCTTTACTGAGGACAATATTTCAAGTTTGAATAAATCAAGTGCATTGGATTGTGGCCAGAACAAAATTATTGGATGTAGGTGGAAAAAAATAAAATATTTTTCTGCCACATCAAGCCAGGTAGATTTCTATAGGCTAGGAATGTAATGAGTAAAGATATCGGGTGATAAATGCACAGTAATTTCATATCTGTTCAACAGCTCACAGTAACATCAACTTCTAGTTATCACTATTTATTAAGAAAATTATCTTCTAGTTCTATCCATCCACAATATGAAAAACAAACTGTTTCAACATCACTTTATGTTTTTACTTAGACACTGCACAGAACAATCTTTAGAAAGTATTTACTGAGAATCCTTTGTTTCTTTCAATTAACACTTAGTGAGTGTTAAGGCCAGTGCTGAGTGCTGGAAATAAAATTATAAAAGCCACAGCCCTAAGGAATCTTGACTTTAATTGATCTCCTTTAAGGTCCTTTTCTGTCCTCAGCACTGTGCTAAGCCCTACCAGTAATCAGTCCTAATGATATGCCAGGTTCTTTGCCTAAAGAAATTTGACTCAGGGAAATGGAAATAAATGTCCTTAATACTAGTGCTAACTTGCTTGAAGCAGATGATCTGTGCCATAAAATGTCAGAGAAAGAGAAATCAGTGAGGACTAGAATAATCCCAAAAACCTCAAATGAGGAGGGGAGAGCTCTAGCTGATCCTGAAAAGATGGTATAGCTTAGAAAAGCTGAGGAACTTTTTAAGGCATTCTGGGTAAGGAGAGCATGGGTAGAGGTGAGAATAGAACTGGAAAACACTTAACATGTTTGAAGAACATGAAGAAAATGTGCTTATATAGAGCAGAGTGGAAAATAAGAATGTCAGATAAAGACACAGATCCAGGTATACATAACATGTTTTTATTTAGCATTTTCTCATTTAGAAGCTATATCATGTTTGGAATAGATGTCATATTCAGCAGAATCTGTTAGTAATTTTAGTAATATATGTAAGCACTATAATTCTCTGTGTAATAATACTCTGAAAAATGTATCCTCTTCATAGCTAGTTTAACAAGTCTTCTTGTGCAGCTCTTCTGAAAAGCAGATTAGAGAAAGAGATGAGGCCCTCAAAAGATGTGCTAATTTAGCAATATACGCTTGTCCTCAGTTTCCGTTGCTATTTTTTGTTGTTTTGGTTGGTTGGGTTGGTTGGGTTGGGTTTGCTATTTCATTTTGGTTTGCTAATTTGGTATGCAAATTTGAAATATCATTGGATGACTTGAGAATTACCTTAGCAAAAGGTATGAGGGGTAATGAAGCTCAAAGGGAATGTCAGTAAAATGTCCTATAAAGTAACTTAAATACATTAAAATATTATAAGATAGTTCATGAAATGCAGAATCTCATCCAGATATAAAAAGTTCACTGAAGCCTTGGTAGGGGTACAGAATGTTCCCTTGTCAAATCTAAAGAAAGAATTTTCCAAGGGTATCATTTCATCCTAAAAAAAAAAAAAAAAAAAAAAAAAACAGGCTGTAAAACCAGAACCAGTCAAGGTATGAGGACTTTAAGGACCCTATATTCATAGGGATTATAACATCATCTGTTGCTTGGGAAGAAACACTCACATATCTACAAAAGCAAATCCCATGTTCCAGCCTCAGTGTCTGGCTTGAAATAGTCACAATAGCATGAATTGAAATAGAAGTGAATTGTTGGGGCGCCTGGGTGGCTCAGTTGTTAAGCGTCTGCCTTCGGCCCAGGTCAGATCCCAGGGCCCTGGGATCGAGCCCCGCATCGGGCTCCCTGCTCTGCAGGGGGCCTGCTTCTCCCACTACCAGTCCCTCTGCTTGTGTTCCCTCTCTCGCTGTGTTTCTCTCTGTCAAATAAATAAAATCTTTAAAAAAAAAAAGAAAAAAAAAAATAGAAGTGAATTGTTGCTATAACCTCAATTTGTTTGAGATGACAAAACTGTTCCTTCAGTGGGAAGTATCTTCTTAACTCCCAGGATAGTATTACAGTAAAGAAATGAAGAGGTAGATCAATCCATGGTATTAATACTCTTGATTATGAATACTTTTTGTAACTTAAAGTTCTTGTAACGTTTAAAAGAATTGACACATTGGACAATGTAACAGATTAGTTTTATGATTCTAATAGAAAATGTATAATTGGGGGGAAGGAGGCAAGATGGTGGAGGTGTAGGAGGCTGAGATAGCGTTGGATCTCAGAAGTTTAGCTGGATAGGTATCAAACCATTCTAAAAGCTGGCAAACTCAACAGGAGAGAGAAGAGAGGAAGACCAGCAATTCTAGGAGCAGAAAATCAACCACATTCCAAAAGGTAGGACGTGTGGAAAAAGTGAGTCCAAAGCGACGGGAAGAGAGACCCCGGGGGGAGGGGCAGGCTCCCAGCAGCTACAGAGCCGTGGAGCACAAAATTGGAACTTTTAGTCTGCTCTGCTAAGGGACATCGCTCCAGAGGCTAGGTGGGGGTTTAGCCCTCGTGGGAACAGTGTGGTTTTAGGACCCATGGGATAACAGAGGGACCAGGGGTACCCGAGTGTGGCAGAGCTCCCAGGTATTAGGGTGGAGAAGCCGGCAGCAGAGAAGGAGCCACGCAGTGCCCTATCAGCTTAGGCTTACCTTGGACTATAATCTGAGACACAGTCGGGCTGCTGCTCTTTAAGCAGGAACCCCATGGGAGGAAGCTCCGCAGACATCCCCTCCTTCCTCCTCCGGTAGGAACAGTGCAGGAGTGCACAGCAGGAATCTGATAGGTTTGGAGACTCCAGACAGGGCCGTGCACGCCACAGATAGAGGCATTCTGCCATGGGCTAGCTGAGCACGGAACATGGGCCGCAGACAAAGGAGACTGGAGTGATTGATTGCTTTCCTCTGAGGGAGTGCTAAGGAGCAGGGCACCCAGCAATCAGCTCCTCTGGGCCGGAGACTGGGAGGCCCCCATTTTCATTCCCAACCTCCAGGGCAGTACGGAAAGTGCTCAGGGAACAAAGACTCCTGAGAGCAACCTAAGCAAAGTGCTTGCCCCATCCCCTGGCAAGGGGTGCAATTCTGCTTCAGGCAAAGACATCTGAGAACCACGGCAATGGGCCCCTCCCCCAGAAGATCAGTGAGAATATCCAGCCAGGACCTAGTTAATCAATCAGTGAAAACTGCGGAACTCCAGAGTATTTTTCTCTCTCACTCATCTACTCTTATCTTGATAAAATGAGGAGGTGGAAAAACTCACCAAAAAAAAAAAAAGAGAGAGAGACAGTACCGATGGCTAGAGACCTAGACAATTCAGACATTAGTAATATGTCAGAAATAGAGTTCAAAATGACAGTTATCAAGATGCTAGCTGGGCTCAAAAAAAGCATGGAAGATATTAGAGAATCCCTTTCTGGAGAAATAAAATCCCTTTCTGGAGAAATAAAAGAACTAAAATCTAACCAAGTTGAAATTTAAAAAGCTATTAATGAGGTACAATTAAAAATGGAGGCTCTCTGGGACACCTGGGTGGCTCAGTTGGTTAAGCAGCTGCCTTTGGCTCAGGTCATGATCCCAGGGTCCTGGGATCAAGTCCCACATTGGGCTCCTTGCTTGACAGGGAGCCTGCTTCTGCCTCTGCCTCTGCCTGCCTC